>OY743224.1:110886928-111222760 GCA_963555765.1 Orthonevra nobilis | reverse complement strand
ATCCAGGAACTGCAAGCAGAAGGTGTGAGGAGGTGGGTACATACTAAATGTGTTAATGCTGCGAAGAAACCATTTGTATCGGAGAAAAATAATACAGGATAGCCCGCATAAAGTTTGCGAAAGAGCATCTAAACTTGTCAATACAGAAATGGTCAAATGAATCCAAGTATACCATCATGGGTTCAGATGGAAGACCGCACGTAAGAAGACCGAAAGGAAAACGCTTAGACCCAAAATATAACCAGGGGCCTTTCTACGAAATTACGGGTATTTTAAATAGTCTAGGGTACAAAGATATACTGAAGGACATTATGTATCCATATAAGTATATAGGAGGATGACAACATGCCCAACATGACAATGACCCCAAACAAACTAGGCTCGTCACTGAGTGGTAAAGAGCAGCCGGATTGTGCGTTCTGAAATGGCCAGCGCAATCACCCGATCTCAATCCTATAGAGAATCTATGGAAAATTGTAGACCGCCGATGTCAAGCAATTCTTCAAAATAATAGTTATAACTTTTTCACATGAATTTTTGTTCTCATGTAAAGTAGAAAGACGGATAGAATACTAAAAGTTGCTTTAGTTTTGTCACACACTGTGCGTAGTCATTGTCCAGTCGCATGTGTGGCTGTCGATGACTGTAAAAACACTGAGTAGTTGTGCGATATTTGGTGGAGGTGGAAGAGCAGCCAGAAATTATGCTGAAACTTGTTCTCAAGCTTAGGTAGGAATTAACACAATTTTAAGGATTTTTGGAAACAGATATCAATCGAACATAAACTTTTCAAATGTAAATACATCTTTACATATGTATATACTCACGTTTTCAGTGTCCGGGTAATCTAAGCAATGTCTTTAGCATAATCCATTGCCACAGCACCTTTGATTGCGTCGATTTAGAAGTTTGACCACTGGACCAGAGGGAAGTTCTTACGAAATCCAAGCTATTAATCTGGCATTATTCTTATAAGGAAATCCTGAGCCTTGAAAAGGAAAGCATAAGAAAAAAAACGAGCTTTCTTACTGGCCACTGCGGTCTGTACTACCACCTTAACAAAATGAACCTTACTATACCAAGAACAGGATGAAACATCCGTACACATTTTATATGAATGGGCGGCACTACACTGGTTAAGGAAACGTATTTTCCACAAGAAAATACTCACTTCAGTGATCCACCACAAAAGGCAAACTAACTTTCATAAGGAAAGCAGTACGTCTTCTGACTTAACTCCAACCCTTGGATACAATCGATCTCTTCAGATCGTGGTTGTACAAGACAAAAAAATGTTTGATTTACACCTTCAACAGAATACAGTCGTAAGCATTTTATATCAATTCCAACTGGATACCTAAACACGTTCCTAAGAAAAAGGTTCGTGACTGACAGACAGACGGTAAAAGAAGTGATCCTTTAAGACTTCCGTTTTTGATTTTAAGGTGCGGAACCTTAAAAAGGAATAGAGATCAAGAAGCATTTGTGTACACAAAGAAAGAGTTAAGGCGTTAGATTTTGGACTCTGCATACAACAAAATCCTATAAAAAATAGTTAAGAAAACGTGTAAAAATGCGAATGTCTAACCAGGAGGGCCGAGAATTTAGTCAAACGATTAAAAATCTTCAGATTTTCCTCAAAACACACATCTGGATGAAATTTTTATTGAAAGGCACCTCCGCAACAGCTTACACCCTATCGCAGAAGAGAATGAAATATTCTGTTCATAGAAATAGGCTGTTCATAAAGTTCTGTAGGCTATTAATAAATAAACATGAATAGTATATAGCGTAAGCCTTTAAAAGCAAGATTATTCAATTCTTCGGAAATGATTGATTCGATTCTGCAATCAAAAAAACAACAGTCAATTTTGAGTTTTCTTAGAGTAGTACTATCAGTTCCAATTTGGGAACTCAGAGCTCTGATTGATCCCCACATCATGGTTTTAGTGTGGGGCGACTAAATTCCACTCGTCGGATCCATTGTCGGCGGATGCATACTTATTGATTCTCTTATTTTCGAACCACCATTTATTGTTTCTTTCTGACCCTTTTCCGAAGAGCACAAATACAAGCAAGTTGGTTTCGAAAATCAAGAGAAACGGCAGGCCTTGAAGACCAAAATCTGCTATGAGGAACTTTGTAGTGAGCTAAGTAAATTGGAGCTTCGATTTAGAACACTCAAGAAAGCGACCTACTTGATTCAGGAAGATAAAAATACTCTGGAAAGTTCATAGTCTAAAAATAAGCACGATCTTTTTCCTTCTCCTGATGATTCACGACAAACTAATTGGAGACTTCAAAAAGCACAAGTAAAATTAAAAGGATGCCTCCTCACACGAAGTCGAACAACAAAAAGATTATAAGCGCGTGGCACCGCAATTGATGAATTTTAAGTAATTGTCTTCAACACAGACGGATACCGCGTATTATCAAAACAAATAATTTTTGAAAAGATGCTTAGAAGGAAAGACCCAAGAGGACTCTTCTTCTTGTAGTTAAAAGAGATTATTTTAAACGACGATAATATGCGGTTGGAGTTGATTGATGAAACTCCAAACATCTGGGGCTCAAAGTATAGCTAATGGGGTCTATTCAAAAACAATACAAACTGGTTGCATCTGCTTACAGAAGCGAGGAGCCTGCTTGCCTAGAAACTCGAAGCAAGGCTAGAAATAAGGAGTACACTTAAGCTTCTCAACTTCGATCAAATTGTGATTCATTTGAAGATCAAGAAAGATCATAACGCCATTTGTACTTTGTGACCTTGGCTCGATGATCTGAAAAAGAGCTTGCACGACACTTTTTAAACTTTTTCTTTCAAAACCCCTTAAAGCATGTTCTCGACTGTTTTTTTTAACAAAAGTCCTTTTGAAATTAAAAATAAAGAATTTGTGTTAAGCAAATCAACCATCGTGCCTACATCCATCCAACTATTGTATCCTTGACGCTGGATAGACTCACAAAATATTTGATATCCACATCAGAAAAAAAAAACTGCTGCGTTTTATTTCCTCCATTTAAGGAAGCTTTAAACATCTTGATCCAGTTTTTAACTATTTCAAGAGTACTTGCGGACAAATATTAAATCTAACGCTCCAAGAAGAAGACAGGGGTTAATATTTTCTAAATGGTTATGTTCATTCTCAAACAGAAGACCAAAGCAGGAAAATGTAATTCCTTTTTCATTTTTTTTTTGTTTTTTTGTTTTTTCTCGCCATACAAAAGGAAAACCAAAAGAGAATTTAGAGCATGGCCACGACGAAAACTATTCTTATCTTTCGACCTTTTCTTGGGCATTGTGTATTTACTCGATGGGTGTAGATTGCTATTCCAAAGATGCACGAGTGGGCCAGTGGGAAGAAGCAGCGTAGAAAATTACAAAGTCTGCACTAGGTTAATTAAAATTCGTAAGGAATAACTGAGATGTTAGCGCAACAATAAGCTCGAAGCTTTCTTCTTTTCTTCCGAATGAGCAGGTGGAATGGAATTAGAGAATTTCATTACGAATTCGTCTTTTTTTTTTGTTGCTATTAATTTCATTTTGTTTCCTCTTTCTCATTCAATAGCGAGAGAACAAAGAAACCGTGTTTCATTTTAAACGAGACTGTGAATTTAATTTCGTTGAAAAAAAAAGCAAAAATACACAAAAAAAATTGAGCAGAACACTTGAAGCGTTCTGTGCATGCACTCAAGTTAATTAGGAATAGGAACACTCCTTAATTACAATTTAACAAATTTTAATAATGGAGCTCAGTTTTATTTAAACGCTTTTACAAAGTTAAGAGCAATGAAATTTGATCTTTGTTGTAGCGGTTATGTGAGGACATGACGCCACTCGTAGACAGTGCTGTATTTATTTTTTAATTTGCAATCTCTGTGGAATATTGTAGAGTTATTTATTTCTTGTATTGCAGATATCCCTGTGGTGACATTGGAGCTCGGTACAAATAGCATGAACTCGTCCTTTCGGGAGGGTATTGATGTCTTCTTCGAGTGCAACATTAAATCGAACCCATGGGTGTACAAAGTCAGCTGGCGGCACAATGTAAGTCAATTTCACAGCCAATTAAAAAGAAGCAATAAAACTCGTATTGTCCATATATTAAAAGTTATTTGTTGTAATTAAATTTGCACTATGAAACCATGCGCGGTAGCGGAAAAACTCTCTTGATGTGGCGTCACAGCTTCAAACGTGATTAGAACGTTTCCTTTTTTCACCACTTCTACGTATTTGGAGTTCAGATAAGCTGAGGGGAGAAATAAGTCTTTACTGAGTCAGCGTGCACATCAATGAAGAATATCAAGATCCAAACTGTTCTAACATAGAATTTTATAGTGCCTTTGTAGCATACGAGCTGCCAAATTCTTTATTCCTTACTCACGTGACACAGGAAACAATTTGGATCGGATTAGTTATGCAGAAATGGAAATATTGTCAGAGAAGGGATTTCTGGATACAGATTTGTTATGGGAAATGATCTTCACGGGATAAGTTGCAAAGCTGAGCTTTCATAATACCAGACATCTTTCAGTTCATTGACTTTGCAACACCATACTACAACATCATCTCTAGATGGTCGAACTCCCAACCAATTTAAACACGTACTTATAAGCGCAAGTCACGCATCCAATGTTCTAAATCTGTAAACTTTTTCAAGGCCGAACATTCATCGCTGACTTATTTCTTGTTGCAGCCAAATTCAGAAGGTATGTCCTGAATGTCCATCTGACCCTGCCGATTGCGTCTGAGCAGCGGAATCTTTGCTGTTGAAGCAGCTCAAAAAAAAAGAAAAAAAAGGAGAAAGGAAAGCAAATTTTTCCAGAATAAGATGCGGAGTAAAACTGAAGAGGGACGCTGGCTCTGTTTTTGGTGATAGCATAACCAAATATGGGCTTATGAAGTCAAGTCCAAAGAGTGGACTGTCTGCTTAAAAATATTTAGTCCTACGCAAGGCCCTGCAAGAACTACTGAATTGTATTTTGTTTACATCTGAAGTTTAAACAAATGAATCGTAAGTCGAGGCTCAACATTATGTTAAAAAACTCCAATTCCATCGCGAGCTCTAGAAAACGATGGCCAAATTTAGAGTCCTAACAAAACTGATCCAGATGTGCCGAATGACTCTGAAAAACGCTCCTCTGCGCTTTTTCAGGCACGACCTGGATCGACCTCTTCCATCTCATGTTGGAATCGAAATTGCGCAGGGCAGATGTTAACATCGAAGTCCAGCGAAAACCAAGAACATTTTGTCAACAAACATAAAAGTATCAGCGCTCCGTGTAAGACAAAACGTCTCAGTTTTAATCTCGAAGTGGCTTAGAAGTTTCCCTTACTCTTAGTATAGATCTCTTAGTATAGCCACGAATGAAACGTCATGAAGAGTCGACGATGATAAAACTCATGCTCAATAGGACATTGATCTCGACACTTCTGCTATATGGAGCTGGGTGAAGAGCGAGTGATAAAGGCTGTCCATAGAATAGTTGGTTGAACGACTGCAATTGGATCAATAAGTAAGTCATTAACTTTTATTTAGTTTTCGAATCTTGTTCAATTATTACTTGCGATCGGGATCAAAAAATGGCGCTATCACTGAAGAAAACGACCAGCTATAGTGGTCTTCCTATATGAATAGACATACTGTAGTGATAACTTCAACAGCTGTTTTAAACTCTAACAACGTGACAAAAGAGTGCTGATGCAATCTTGAAATAATAAGGAATAAAATACTGTGCAGTGAGAAAATCCAGGCAGGTTGATGTCGAAACCTCCGTCGATGTTCGGACTCCACTCATCAAGAAAAAATAAATTTGAGGATAGTGGTAGTGGAGTGCGGGCAAATGATAACAATACAAAAATATATTAATACATCCAATATTCGGCCACTCTATGAGCTTACCACGATGTATACAGTATACATACACAGATATACGCGAGTACTCAGAAACCCTGAATTACGAAAACCAACCTGATTAATCCACATCGAGCGATTGAACAATAATACTTCAAATGAACTACGTTTTAAGGATCAAGCTATCGCAGGCGCGTGGAAACGAAGAAGATGGTGGCCTACCGGATCTCTCTTGTAAAGTCACTTTAAGTGCAACACATTGTTTTGAAAATATGATTTAAATTTTCATAGTTTTAGAAGTCAACTTAAAAGAAAGCTTTAATAATAATCCATGTTAAAGTGTTTAAGCTGCAGTCATTTCTGTGTATATTATTTTTTAACTTGTCTATAGGAACATTGTTTTTCATTTCATTTTAGGGCAACTCGATTGAAAACAATTTGGGGGAAGGCATAATTGTTGCAAATCAAAGTTTGGTCCTTCAAAATGTAAGCCGAGCAAGGAGTGGAATTTACACGTGCGTTGGCAGTAACCGAGAAGGAGACGGCGAAAGTAATCCCGTTCAACTGGACATACGATGTGAGTATGATTTAATTGATGTTTTTATTTGTTTTAAATGTTTGAAAAAATGCTCAATGCAAAGAATGATACACAAGAGTCATAATGGAGAAAAATAATGCTTATCGATTTAGAAATTGTATTGCTACTATTAGTTACTTCATTTTTATTAAAGGTACTTTATATTCTAATATATATTGCTGTTCACCTTTTTCGTTTGTTTTCAATTTCACTAAACTCTTTTTCCTAAATACCTGTTGGCTTAACATTGCCATTGATGCATATAGAGTCCTTCGTCACTAAAGGGTGTCTATACAGCGAATGAATAACATTAAACTTGGGCCGTTTGTTACAAAAATCGATCGAGGATCTTCGTGACACACGTAGAATCTATCTAAAGACTCCCAAGGTAAGGTATTGTTGGTTGGCGTATATTTAAATGAACATATTGGGAATTGGATGAAAATAATTTGACACCATTTTCTGTAATCTTGGCAACAGCGTAGACTCTTGACAGAATTTTTTATGGAGACTTTAAACAAGAAATTAAAAGTAAATAAAGGAGACTAAAATGTTATAAATTTCCGATTTGAAGGATACAAAGCATTGTTTTTGTGGAAAGATAAAACAAAGAAGTGACAGGCAATCGAAGTCTGGTCAGTGTGACTTTCTTGTAAAATAGAAGAAAAGAATCGCCTCGACGTTAAACACAGCGAAGGAGATGCGAAAAATGCTCCGCGGGTTCGACAATGAGTATTGAATGCCTGTATAGAGATTTCGATCAAACGTCTTCTTCGACTGCTCAATAGAATCAATCTACTCAGACCTGAGACAAAACAACAATGCATGAACCTTCTTCACAATAGTTGTGAAAGAGGTGTAAGTAGCTCAGACAAATCGTTTGCAAAAGTTCAATACCAAGTCCAATTCCTAAAAAGTGGAGGCTCTATTGTAAAAGACTTTCAACTTAACACTTGCCTACGACTAACAAATTCAAATTTAAATTCATTTATTGTAAAACATTCTGTGGTGTTCAACAAGACTAAGTCTCTTATAGTACTAATAATATTAATATTATTTTAAGATTTATGAATTAATGGATAGAGGAAAGAAAAATTATGGAATTCAGTGAGAAAAATAAAGAAAAATTGAAAAAATAATAAACATGGCGGAATTACTGCCGAATTGAAAAGTATTCCAATGTTATTTATTTGAAGTTAGTTGAATTTCTAAATCTCTTGATGCGAAGAGGTATTTATTATATTCGAAATAAATATTACAAAGGTAGGTGTTACCGCAAATTTTACAATTCAGGGATACAATACTACTGTAATTTTCAAATGAAATATTGTCTTAATGTTATCGAAAGAAATTAATTGAAACTATAAAAACCATTTTAGGAAGGAAAATTCGTTAAAAACCTTCGCAAATGCAAACCGAAAAAAAAGTAATATTAAAAAAAGTGACTAGATTAAAGTTAAATTAAAAATCATAAATTAAATTTAAAGAATAAGAATACATTTATATGTGTTCATATATGGAAATAAAAAACAAGCTAAAAAATAAAAACATAATTGAATATATCAACAACGAATCAACGAATTTACAAACAATAAATAAATAAATTTGTAAATTAATAACTAAATAAATAAACAAATAAATTGTTTTGTGACACTTGCAAACGTTTTATGTGAGATTTTGCGATATTACCAAAGGCTGGACAACCATATAACTTTCGTGCCTGGAAGATCACCTTAAGAATTATTCCCAATTACTTAACGGATTGCTCTAAATCTATATTTTTCCCATTTAGTTGGAGTTGCCTGCTGGGCATAGGTCGCTCCTGTTACCTCAAACTTTTCCTGCGGATCTTCAATCACAAAAAAAGTTTTCATCATCAGCGGCGTTTATCGGATCTGCGCCTGCTGTCAGTAGTATTCGTTCTGTTTCTGTTGTTCGTGGTATCTCAATACACAGAAGTTCGTTTTCATTACTCGGGCTGTTGAACTTTACCTCGCGAATTCTGTTATTCCAGTATGAATAAACGGATTTTCTGAAATTGTTCTTTCTAAGAAGTTGGATGTCTTTTTCAGTGTCTTAATCTCTGTGTTTTGTCTGTCATTAAATAGTCTGTACAAGAGTTGACACTCGCTGCATAAATCGGTTCACTTTTAAGCGGTTCCTGAGATAGCTATCCAGGGACGCCACATGGATGCTGTATGTCAGCTTGAATTGTCCGTGGACAGCGAACGTCCGCCTGGTTTTAGCATATTGTACAATATTGCAATATTGCAATCAGAAAATTAAACCTGTGTGAGCCAGAAGGGCCCAGAGATATAACCAACTAATGATACTGAAAACTTAAACTGCTCATGACCAATTTCACTTCTCCGAATTCCTGAAACGATGCCTAGAATTTCGCAAAAAAACTAATAAAGCCTTGTTTGCTTACAATTTTCACCACAACAAGGATACTCTCAAAAAATCCCTAAAATCACATTGATCCCCTTGTTTACTTTCTTGTTATTACATTAATTCCTCAATCTTTTAATTGTTTGTATACATAAAGCGCAATTAATAGAGTCAATAAATTAAAATAAACAATTTCAATCGAAGAAAATTCGATTTTTTGTTTCCTCTTTTTTGGGTCTTGTTCAACAGTATGAATCACAGTTTCTAGTTAAATCGAGAGCAGTGCAGTTCGAAGGTCTTTTGAAGTCATACTTACTTTAAGTGTTACAATTTCAAGCTTGAATAAATTTAAGCTATTGACTTTTCTTGAAACTTTGGATGAAATCGATAATTTCCTATTCTTGAAACTTTGGATGAAATCGATAATTGGAATGATGATGGAGTTTCACCGATTTTTTCATAATATGTCTTCCTGACGATGCGAATGCTTAAGTCCAGCCACTGCTGACATAAGCGGCGAAGAGAATGATATACGCCTAGATGATTTGCCGCGTGGTCAATAGCGCGCTGAAGCATTCTTATTTGCACTTGCATTCACGATAGTCTAGTGTTTTACAAGATGACCCAAAGTTGCATTCGCTGCCGAAAAAAGTCTCATTTTATTTTTCGAAAATCCAATTTCGTCCTACACCCGCAAGATTGTTAGGATTCCAACGGAACCCTATTCCTAAGCCTCCGCTGTTCGTCCGTACGTCACAGAGCTGAATCTACTAAATTGTTTGAGAAACCCACTTACAATTTTCACTGAATGTGTACTCTTATTGCCGCTACAACAGCATATAAAATTAATGGGTGTCAACCATACAAAGAAAATATTTAATAAAATCGCAAATCACCTCAGCGCCTAAAGCAGACAATTAGACTAATAAAGCAACTTTACAACTTTTTAAAGTAAGCAATAATTTCCCAAGGAAAATGGAAAAAACATTTTGCAACTTGTGTAAAGTACCTATTTTAAAATGTTTCCACGCAACCAAACGAAGTGTCAAATCCACGTACGTGTTTTGCTTTCGTTGCAGCATAATTTTTTCAATCCGAAAAAATTAATTAAAATGGCATTTTTAAAAAATAAAATTATTCAAAAAAATATATCTGATTGTTCCAGCATTTCAATAAATCACTTTCAACACATTGAATAAATGACGTTGTGTGTACCCCTTATTCTCTATTTTTAAAACATGTGTTAAAAATAAACAATTAACGTATATAATTTAATTTTCAAAAATGCCGAAGCTCGTATCAAAATCCGAGAGGTTCTAAGATCGATGTCATTCGAGGAACTTATGAAATTAAAGGAAAAACTTGGAGCCACATTTTACAGGGAAGCAATATTCAGTGAAGCACAATCGAGAAGTAAAAAGAAACCTTCGGACTTCAAGCGACTTAACAAAAATCGTCCTCGGGAACAGTCGTCTCGAAAAAAGGTCCATTCATACGAGGGGTCAGGATTAGCACGAAATCCACTGCAACTGGAGTTCGCGATTCGTGGTTTGACAAGAATCGCGGGATTAATGATCCAAATAAATTCAAAGAGAACTAAAACATGTACTTAAATGATGTTCGGAAGCAAGAAGTGTCGGATCAAAAGAAACAGACGAAACTTTCAAAAACAATAGACAAAGTTGAACGGGAGAACATCAAGTTTGAAATGCAACGACTAAAGAACAAAAAGATCGAATACGAGCGATGGCGAGTGAAGCAAGATGTCTTTAAAGAGAAACAACTTGAAAAACAGAAAGCAAAGAACGAAAGAAGACATCCCCACTTCGCAACGAAGAAGGAGCGCCGTGCAAAGAAGTTGGTGAAGAAATTCGTTCAATTGAAGTCAACAGGCAGTTTGGCCAAACATTTGGAGAAATAACGAAAGAAAAACGTAGCCAAGGACGGAAAGAAATTTAACTTTGATTAACACTGTATCATAGCAATTTGACTCTGAGTAAAAAGACTAACAATATGATAATGCATATTAAGCACACAAGGATATTCAAAGTTAAGATACTTTTTTTTACTTTTCAATGTTTTTTAATCGCTTCTTGAGTAATTTCATGACTAAAACACGCTCCAGAGTCACATGATTCATTTGTCAAGAAAATACCATAATAAGCAATATCTTTAGTTGTGATAGAAATACACGTACTCGGATGTGATACGCTCTAGGGTGGGAAATTGGGGTTCGAAAGAACACCACTACAATTTGACGTGCATCGATGAATTCCGAACGAATTTTCATCCTGTTTGAGATTGTTTTGAATCCTTTTTTGTTTAAACTTTTTAAGAGCTTTTTCTTTGTCTGGTTTATTCCTACATATATAGTACTACTGTGTCCAAAAAATGTTTTCTTCGATTATCGTGGTGTTGTGCTTTATGAATTCCTTCCAACCGGCCAAACAGTCAACAAGGAATATTATTTGAACGTTATGCGTCGTTTGCGTAACGCTATCCGCCTAAAAAGGCCGGAATTGTGGAAAGACAATTATTGGTTTTTACACCACGATAATGCACCATCCCATACCGCACTCGTAATTCGTGATCATTTCGCCAAAAACTCAACCCATATCGTTCCGCAACTACCGTATTCACCTGATCTGGCGCCGTGCGACTTCTGGCTGTTCAACAAGCTCAAAAGACCGCTCCGGGGACACCGTTTTGATATGATAGAGGAGATTCAAGCAGCAGCGAAGACGGAACTGAAGGCCATCCCGGAAAGTGACTACAACCAGTGTTTCAAAGATTGGAAAATCCGTTGGCATAAGTGCAGTGCATCGGGAGGGGATTACTTTGAAGGGGATGAAATTGATTTGGAAGAATAAATAAAGAATTTTCAAAATAAATAAAATGTCACCTTATTTTTTGGACACAGCAGTATGTTGACGATTCTATGAGAAATCCAAAATTAAAGAAACATAGTGTTACATACGAGCGGAACCCTTCGTTTGGCTATTTTTTTCATATCATACCACTTAAAAGATTTCTTAACAAATTATTTCATTTGGTATTAAATTATTTACTTTTGTTACATAGCAACCGTAAATTAAATAAAATTCTGTAAAAAATGTCTTTAAATGAAAATGAACTACTTAATAACTTACTTTAACACTTTCACACACAAAATTTTAAGCACTTTTTAATTTTTAATTGCAGTTGCTCCTGTTTGTAGACCAGGACAACGAACAATTTACAGCTCAGGACGCCATGAAACAGTTAAAGTTGCCTGTGAAGTTGAAGCAAATCCTTCAGAGGTTTCATTTGTTTGGAAATTTAATGCAACGACTACCGAAACTATTGACATCCCAGCCTCGCTAGTTGCAATCGAACGGGGTCGAAGCGTTGCCCATTACACGCCCATGATGGAAAATGTATGGGAAGATCTTTGCCATCTATGCGTCAATAATATTTTCATTTATTTCGCAGGACTATGGTACCCTCCTCTGTTGGTCGAGCAACGAAATCGGTGACCAAAGTGATCCGTGTATCTATACAATTACACCTGCAGGTATGTGCAATAATCTGTCACCTTGTTTTCATTTCTACTCGTACGGAGGCTTTGTTATGTTTCCAACATGCATAAAATAGGTTAGCTCGCCATCTATTTGAAATAAAGTAGTTCCAAGCCAAATTGTGCTGTTATCGCCTTTGCGTGTGTGAGGCAATTTCTGCTTCTACGTCTCACTCAAAATGTTTTACGACCTTATGAAGACAACCATGGCGAATTTTCGGCCGGAACTGATGAAGGAATTACCACCACAATCATCAACGGACTTGTATCCATTTAATCTTCGTTAATACAGAGTGTTTTTGTTTTTAGAGACGAACGAGAGAGCGATTTGGTTGGGCGGCGTTTGTTTTCGGTCTTCTTTAGTCACTGAGATTTTTGGTGAAATGGAATTGCCACTCAACGTTGCATTAAATGGGTGGTGGCAGACTTCCTGTACAGTCCTGTTTCTGTGATTGTATATGTTATATTGTTTGCGCTACTTTGGGGCAACCTAAATTCATTCACGTTGTTTGGGGGATGATGACGAGTTACAAAATACTCTGATCGCGATGAAGTTTCCAGTAACTTACGCGGTTAGGGGAATTTTGTTTTATCCTTGCCCAATGTGTGAGTCCTATGAGTGGGACTATTGAATAGAATTTCTACGGTACAACCAACTGCAGTGAGCCTATTCTTTTGTACATTGAATCGATGGCTATTACACTGCATGTATACAGTACATTAACATTTTCAGATACACAAATGATTTCAAAAACTTTGGGCGTGCAGAAAACAAAAACTGTTTTGAAGTTGTCGGTGGAACTGGGGCCACTGTGGTGCACTGCCCGTTGAAATTTAAATTTTATATTTATAAATAAAATAAACCTGACTTCTTTGTGGTCATTTTAATACAACTTTTTGCAGTTCTGCTTCAAAAAAAAAATGGAGTGGCTATTGTTGATACAAAAAACATTATGTTATAAAAAATATATTCTTTTATTCAATTTTTCAATAGCATGGCAAATACATTATTTTGAAAAAATATATTTTTGGTATAAATTCAACTAAAATAATAATTTAACGAATTTATAAATTGTTGGATTCATAATCGAGTACAATGGAGTGAAATGTTCGCAATTGAATTGGTGTTGAAATTATTGCATATAATTTCTAATAACTTTGAAAAACGCACTTAAAATAAAATTTGAGTTGAGCTTGTTTGAAAAAAATGAATGATGTTATAAAAATTAAGATTAAATATCTATTTGCCCTGCCCTGAAAGAAAAACCGTAGTGCGTTCTAAATCGACGTTAATAATTTTATTTCAGATATGATTACATTTCTGAAGAATTAAGCAAGCAGATATGTTTGTTGGCTTAAACCTTGATTCACCATAGAGACGTGTCGGTTGCCATATTTTTATAGTATTTAAAAAATAATGAGTGTACGGGACTTGATGTAGTTTAGAAAAGTAATTTTAATAAGATATTTGCTGACTGTCATATGGTCAAGCATTTTGAGGCTGTACGCATTATGCTTAATGTCACCGGAAGCTTCCTTTTACTATCAGCATCAAAATAACATGAGACTAGTACAGAAATAAACAGAGCTTTCACAAGTATCGGCCTTGTCATCGGTGGTATAAGCTTGTGAGTCGTCCACCTAGTTCGACGACATCGAATGCTTTACCGACTATCACTATTACCAGGTTATTCTATGTGAGCTTTCTGTCCAATACCATGCCTACGTTTTTCGAAGACTCTACGAATTTTATTGCTGAATTAAATATTTGGGTTTGATTCAAAATCCCGAAATCGGAAACTTTGAAATCACGAACTCCCAAAATTCCGAAAAAAACCCAAAAAAGCAACACCAAATATTATTAAAATAAAAAAAAATTTATCACTTTTTTTTTTAAATGAAAAATGTGCAATTTTTTTTATATTTTATAATCTATCAGGATATTGCTTTCGAGAGATGTTGCTTTTTACATACATAAACAGTGGATTTAATTTGGGGGGGCATGGTTCCCCCGCAACCCCCTGCTTCGGTACATTGTTGAGACGTAAAACTACTTTGATGATTTCAAAATTTTCGATTCCTTTTCATTGCTATAAGTGAGGTCCCAAAATCGATTCCTGGGAGAAATTATGATAAAACTAGAACACAGAATGTTTTCTTTCAACTGAATGCCCAAAAAACTAAGCAAGAGTACCGATAAGATAAGATTGGTCAACGACTTTAGGAGTACTACTATACGGGTTAATTTTCTGAAGAAATAAGAGCGAAAAATTAAAAAAAGAAGTAGTGAGATTATGAAAACCACCGTTTTTTATTGCTACTGCCCTGCGCGCCATAAAGTTAAAAAGATTAGGTGACTCAGTAGGCGATGCCAAGACTTTAACCTCGTTCCCGAAACCACACTTTATTAGATTTACTTGTGTGTTTTGGGTTATTTTTAAGTTGAAAAATTCATTTCATCGGCATATTCAATTGGGCGTGTAGATCATTATAATGGGCTTAAGTATTTGGTGAATAGAGCTAACTCCACGATTTGAAAAACTGTCCCATTCCATAACTTGAGCTCCTCCTTGCCTAACACTCTTCACCAAATGGAACAATCCTGCTCTCCTCAGTCCACAATAGTGTTAGTCATTTTTTTTCAATGCAGTTGACATAAGTTTTGACAATACGAAATTGCTGATAAGACCCGAATCCTGCTTGAGGACGCTAAATGATCCTTTAGTCTTTAACAAACTATGCGACATTTTCTGTTTTATTACGTTTTTAAATTTTATAATGGCACTCCATTTAATCAGAGCGCAACTAAGACAAAAAATATAAACAAGAAACCAAAAACTTCTTGATGCGAAGTTAAAAATAATAATAAATATTTTGCACTCAGAAAATGTGCTGCAAATTCTTTACCATGAAAACATAAGTTAACTTCATCGTAAATTTAGTAGAAAATGCATATTGATGTTATTTATTCACTTGTTGTAATAAAATATTCAATTTTCGCCGCAGGTGAACCGGATCCACTTATAAATTGCACACTCCTTAATCAAACATCAACTGGATTTCAAATTGAGTGCCTGGAAGGATTCGATGGAGGCCTGCAGCAGGACTTTATAATGGAAGTGTATGTGAACGGCACCACACGCCACCCAAAGATTTATAAGTCCAAGTATGTATAAAATGTGTTGTAAAATTCAGCTCAGTTCAGTTTGTTTATTTTTATCTTCAATTTTAAATATGCAAGGAAAGAATTTGCGGTATCAGATCTTTAAGTAATCTTACTACACTTACAAAAGTCGCATACATTTCTTTGACTGAGAACTGAGAAAAGTGAATTGATTTTTGAGCTGTGATTTCTAATAACGAATTCGATAAAAAATATAAACTGAATAAAAGGGTTTGCATCTTTAGTTCATTTCAATTACAAGAATAATTATTAACTTATATGTTGGGCTTTGGGCAGAGGCTTTCGTTAAATTCTTTCAACATAATAAATACAAAAGGTTGAACAAAAGTGAAAGAGAGAGCTCGCACTTCGATAAATTGAAGGATGCACATCGAGTATGAAAAGCATTCTATCGATAAGGTTAATTTTTTTTCATCATTGTTTTCAATACTACTGCTCTTTAGTCCACGTTAGGTAATCTCGCAGTGTTCTCGCAGTCTGCCTTTCTATGTGCGACATAGGTTTTTTTGTTCTCGCCCAAATTTCCTTGGCAAAACTTGCAAGTATTTTTCGGATATTTTTCTTGCAGATTAACCGCAAACGATTGAAAGTCGGGGTGTTCTAATATTTGTCTCTACTACTCCTAATTCATCATTCTATCGGTAAAGATGAGGTCCTAAGAATCGTTGGAAGAAAAGCATCGCCGACCATTATGGAACCCTCGCCAGTCTTGACTATTGGGATCACACAGCTAAGGAGCATCGTTTGTCATGCTGAATTTAAACTCGACCAGTTGGTCGGTATACAATTCTGGACCTCTGTTCACTTGCATTGAAAATGTCTATATTTTATGTCATCTGCAGTAGCATGAAAGCTTATTATGTCACAACAGTTGGACACTTGATTTCTTATCTCTTCTTTTATACTCCATATGTGTTAATGTCAAAAATATAAGTTCAGGACTTACTGCCGAAAATACATAGTTTTTCCAAAAAGTAGTTAAAATTCTATAAGAAAAAGAAAACGACTTTTCTAACTTTACCTTATCCTATTTTATAAAAATGCTAGTGCGTTAACTAGACGTACATATTAGAGGAAGGAGCAGAGCCCACCAGGTATACTGGAGTGTAAATTTGCTGCAAGTGATCGAAAGTCCATAGGGAAAAATTAGTTATCTTTATATATTAGTATACCAAAACAAAAAAATAAGTAAACACAAAAAAACAAGCAATGTAAAAACAAGATAAGTCCCGGATAGCCTCAAACTCGTAAAGATGAGCAAATGTGTCAAAAACTACTTGGACATTGTAAGCGGTTTAAAGAAACCCCAATTGCAGAGACTAACTGTAGACTTAATATGTTCCCAGTGGAAATGATATGAATACTATCGCCCTCCTTTAGTCAAAAGAACGTGAACGAAGTCAAATCCAAGTTGAACCAAGTTTTTGTTAGCTTGTATTACTGACTTTTGCAGTAACAAAGATTTTAACACTGCAGACCAAAATCTTGAGGCTTTTCCAGACAACAGACTTATAAACACATAGATATTGAAAGTTTCGAATACCATTGTTATTTATTTGAAGCGAAGTTTTCAACATGTTTTCACCAGTAACATTAAAATTTGTCGTTGGATGGCTTTTGGTTGTTGATTCAACACTTGTTTTCCATCGTGTTTTAATTCTGAAAATATATTCATATGGTTTCAAAATAAACTCACACTTGAAAATGATACGAATTCAATTTAGCACGAGGATCCGCTAAAAACGCAACAATCAAAGAACGTTAAAAAACTGGTAAAAAATTAAACTGCTGCCCTTAACAACAATCAAGTCAAGTTACAGACATGTTTTTTCTACGCATTGCTGTTCGGAATCGTTAGCTTCGCCTTTCCTGTTATTACAGAGTTTCAATTGAGCGATGAATCCATTCTCAAGTTATCTGACACCAATTGGAAGCAGTAATAAACAAACGTTTCAACCTGATTGTGCAGTTCCTTAAGTCAAGCATAGATAGGTTCTTTATGGTCTGTAGATGGATTTAATTAATTAGAAAAAAATATTCAGAAGGCATACAAAACTTATTCAAAAGTATATCAACTCTAAATACTTGCAAATATTTTTTCAATACCACCCGATACAGATGGCGGAAAATCTTTCAAAAGATTATATGGGCGCGCAATCTACAAATAGGTCGGGATACAATGCCTATCATCAAAACTGTTTTAAAGGATATCCTATTGAATTTTTTGCCAAAATACCACCGGCAATAATTTAAAAGACTGCTAGGAGGCTAGGAGAAAATAGGTTGTTATTCCTATGAACACTTAAGGCGGTCTTAAACTTTTCGCCTTAAGAGTAATCCGAGCTTGAGTAAAAAAGTAACTTCATATACTTCCACGGTATGGGAACCAAAAAGTCATCAGTATAAGATTAAGAGATCTCGTATGACAGTAAACTCGTCCAGGTTTAATGAAACCTTTTTTCCAATTTTTTTTCGAATCAAAACGGTTTTTTTTTGTTAAACGCATTTTCCTTCCAAGATTGATAATAACTCTTAAACTAGCTTAATCAACTTAACTATTTTTAAACTAACTAACTGGCCCTTTGCGAGCGCTTTAAGCTAAACCTAACAATTAAAAATATGTCTTTTAACTTAATGTGAAGTGTCATATTTAAATTTCAATAACTTCATATTAACAAACTTAGAAACATATTATTCGTTAGAAACAAAACAACTAAATGAAATTAACTAAAAAAACATAGTGTTGAAATTTCCTAACTATTGGAAACATAGTTTTTCAAAAAACAAAGTTCTTAAATTGATCCAAGCGGTTTGCCAAATAAAGTTCAGGTTCTCAAAAATGTTAAGCACAACTTTATTATGATAAATCCATAACTTTAACAAAATAATATGTTCTAATTTCCCTTCGACTCAAACATAAGTGGATAATGACAAAACATGCAAAATTCAAAAACACATACTCAGGCCGACATACCTTCAAGAATTATTTCACAAGAAACTAAATCCAGCCGATATAAAGTTCAGACACAATTACAAGGATTGTCCTATTTTCTGACCTGGAATTCAATCACAATGCAATTTAAAATTTCCATGTGTTCCGGTATCTGTACTTGCCATATCCGGTGTCTCAGTTTTGAAGCAACTAAACCGTCTGAATAATTTTCACTACAATTACCATATATATTATGGCCCGGTAAAGAAAATTTTCACAGCTCATGCTAATACACTCAGATATTCGGTACCACAATTACTTGAGGTAAAACCCTTAGCAATAAAATAGATATGAACAGAAGGTATCAAAATTATTCCTTAGGCTTCGAATGCTCTGGTGCACCACAGAAAACTCATCTTCTGAGGTTTCTAAACGAAGTTGGCATTTAATTCATTAACAAGATTGAGATCAAATAAATAATTTAAAGTATCTTTTGTGTTTAGGAATTAATTTTAAGATGTTTCGGATCGTCTTGACATTTTATATATTTTATCGTTATGAGGTTTGGATAGGCTTCTCAAACCAATTCGACTTATTTTGAACGTCTCTCGATGAATATATTGGTCATTATCGCGTACTTATTCCTCTCTAGTCAAACTGCATAAGTAGTCATATTTATGAATGCCCTGGTGAAAGCCCTGGTTACTCATGGAGCCGAATGTCCAGCAGCGTCATCCTTTTTGTCAGAAATTTTCACCAATATGACGAGTTAGAAACTATGACGAAAGAAAGGCAAGAGTAGGTTTGGTAAAGTGAGGTTATCAAACAGATTTCGGCGTAACCTTAACCTGCTTCCATTCTTCACGGTCGCGTTGGTTGCATATAATCAGACCAGGCCTCCTTCTATCCGTGTTTTTTTGAAACCTGACGCAAACTTATTTAACTGAATGTGGTTGGTTGGTTGGTTGGTTAGGGTCAGCTTTGTTAGCTCCTTACTTATATCTCTAGTTGGACCCGTTGTGTTCCCCTATTTCCTGCTTGGAGAAGATTTTGGTTAAAGTGGGAGAGTTGTAGTGCAAGACGGGTAATGTCTTGGAGTGTCTTGATTTGAATGGTCGGGAAATCTTTTTGTTCGTTTTGCGAAATCCATAATCTCACCGATCCCAATTTCTCTGAGGTGCGCAAAATCTGATATCCTTTTACCAGTCTCACTATTAGCCTTAGATTCTGACCGTGTCACTACCTTGCTAGTCGGTTTACCTATTATCAATTTTGCTGTTCTGCACGTTGTAAGGTTAAACCAGTGGTTTCTGAATTCCTGGGTTGCGCATTCGTTTATTACTCTTTTAATAGTTGTCAGTGGGACGCCTATGTCCTTTCCAGGGTTTTGGTGGCTGTTTCCTGCTCCTTTCCTAGCCAGTTCGTTCGCTTTTTCGTTTGCCGTTACGCCTTCGTGTCCCGGGACCCAAGTTAGACTAACGTCGTTCACTGTTGCTAGTGTATTAAGTTTGTGTTTGTACTCCCTTACTAGTGTCGATGCTGATAGAAGGTTTGTGATAGCTTTGATAGCTGCAGTATTTTCAGAGCAGATGGGTATTTGCTTCTCCCGTATATTGAGTTCGGTGAGTTTTTCTACTCCAGTTAGTATTGCGAAGTCTTCTTTTTGAAACACCGTGACTAATGGTTCAAGATGCTTCAAAACTTCTATCGGTGGGTTCGGACAGTAGATACCTGCCCACGATGCAGACGATATGTAAGAACCGTCCGTCTCTAGTCGGGTTTCCGTCCGTCCAAGAAGCTCTGGTTATAAATTGGTCTTAAAATTGTTTTTGAGGGTGAAAATTTTCTCATTTAGGTCGCTTTGGTGATCTACTAGATCATCATCCTTACAATGTTCACAATTTTCTTATGCCCGGTGTTTTTCCTGTTGTCAAAATGACCCAGTGCCCTGAGTCTTATACCCGCGAGTCCTGCTTGTCTTTTACTGTCAAAATCGGATATTTACACTTACTCCATTCAAAGCTGAAAAAATAATAATGACAGTCGCAATTTTTTCAGTTTTTTCAAAGGTAAACTTTATCTTTGCTGTTTTGATATTTTAAAGTATTTCAACACAGCTAGACATCTCCGTGGCATAGATGCAACCAGTTCTCTGCAAGTTGAAATTGGAAAAGGATTCTATGTTTCTTGGACATCCTGCCAGTCTTTGAAACTACCCTCTTCAAAACGCCCCAAAGATGTTTGATTGATTGACGGCCAATTCATAACCTTAATACCATTTGTTTGGAACCAGGTTTCTACAGGCTTTGAACAGTGCTTAGGGTCGTTATCGTGCTGATATTCCCACCTACATAATTGGCATGTTTTCCTCTGTATATTGTATTGATTGCATGGTGTTCTGCATAATATCTTTGTATCCCGCGGCTTTCATAATGCCTTTGATCCAAAACATAATACCAACGCCACACCATGAAAAATAGTCACAAATTATGATTTTGCCACCGCTATACTTCACTGTCTTCCTGGTGTATAAAGGATTGCATTTGTAGTTCCAAGATCATCGCACATACAATACATTTTGCCATCATGAAGTTTCGTCTGACCGTAAAAGACTTTTCCAAATCTGGCGATGCAGACTCCATTCTGCAAAGTCCTACCTCTTTTTGATGATGGATTTGCTGAGATGAGGAACTTTTCTTGCTACTATTCCATGCAGTCCACCTTCTACGAGCATGTTACTTATTGAGCAAGTGCGGACTAGAATTTAGCTCAGCTCTAAATGCTTGGAAGGAGCGAACGGAGTTTTCTTGGATGTCCTTGGCAACTGTCTATCGAAAGCTGGCGTGGTTTTCCTTGGTCTTCCGCGGAGTATCAGAGAAAATAAGGAAAATGTTTTTTGTCTTGTCCCTTTTATTTTTGCAACCACTGTACTTAGTGAAATTTAACTCGTTCAAGTCTTCTCATACGCTTAAAGGAGCAATTGCTTCTCCAGTAACATTTTTCCGATAGCATTTTTATTTCTGGAATTGCATAACTACAAAAAAAATTTTCACATTTTTGAATACTTTTATTTTTATTAAATTTAGGACACCGTTCTTTGAAGTCAGAGGCCTTGTCCCAGGAGCCGGATACAATGTATTTCTAGTGGCGCACAATAGTAAAGGCAGAAGCAATGCAACAATCCTGCAAGTATACACACTCAAGGATCCGGAGAAGCAAACAGGTAATATGTCATTCAGGAATTCTTTGTTTCATATTATTTTACTGGCTATAAGCTGAGTTTTTTGGATGCTGTCGGTACGCATACAAAATACAGAGCGCGCCATACTCTTATTTTTTCATATACTTTTTTTATGTATTATCCTTATTTTTATTACTTTACTTTTTTTTTATGTTGCACCTTTGTTTGTGTCCTTTCCGCACAACCGTTATTATCTCCTGTAAATTGCACAACTCTCCGAAAAAAACGAACAATGAATCTGTCCTTGCAGTTGTAATTACATTCAAAAAGAGACCAGCAGACAAAGCCGTCGAAAACAATGACAAAAGTAAGGACATTCAAGTTCTGTACAATGTTTTTTGTCTTCTCATTAATTCATTTGAGTCCTGCACTACTGCACTTAAATTATCACATTTTAAGATGAGTTTCATTCGCCGTGTGATGACAAACATTCATCGTTTCTAACACCCTTATTGGCTAGTAATGAATTTATTTTTTTGAAAATAGTGATTTCGAAAATTACAGATCTCTCTCTGGCCTATGCTCCAGTCATCGAGGACATCCGGCCATTTCTCGGTATTCTGGTGGGCATTGTGGGCAGCATATTTCTGGTAGCGCTCATAATTGTCGTTATTGTTCGAATGCGAGGCTCATCCGGCCGTGATCGAAACAATTATTCACATCAAGTTAGTCGAGCTGGCCACCTACACAATGGACAGTCAATTCAGGATATTCGTATTGGCCGTGAGACCTGTCAGACGAGCAGTGTCGATAGTATTGACAAGAATCCGGACATTATACCACAAGGTAATTACCAGACTCCTCATATTTCTGTAAATGAATGGCATCAGTATATGTAAATTCTTTAGACTGTGTTGGTGGTGTGATTGGTCTTTTTATAGATGGTCGTGACGACGAGGACGAGTGGACAACGAAGGGACATAGCCGGGCGTATGCGACAGCGGCGTTAGCTGAACAAAATGCTGTAATTACCTCGTCTACGTACGATCGAATACCAACCTATGCAGTAATTGACAAGAAGGCAGCGCAGAATCATATTCAGCAGCAATTGCAGCATCAGCAGCACCAGCAGCAGCAGCAGCATCAGCAGGTAGCACAACAGCATCTCCATCATCATCACGCTACGCCACAATACATAACAACATACAACACCTTGATACCCGTTAGCAAAATGGGATATGCTACTCAGCAGCAGCATCAGAATCAGCTCCAGCAACACCAGCAACAGCAACTGAACAAGGTGAGTGTGAGAAGTGAAGGAAAATGCATGCATTTCGGTTCAACTATGAACAACTTTGCAAATTGGCGGAAGTGGAAAACCGCAGTTAAATTGAGCAGCGGCGGCGGTGAAAACTTTGCTTCCTGCGCGTATCGTCTATGTAGAGGATATTCCCTTGGCCGTTCGTATCGGTAGTTCCGTTCAATATGCCGCTAAATTGAGCGCATTTCATTCACTTGGATAGGCCTTTCATTTCACATTACATGCTAATTGCATGGCCTATTAGCTTTCAATCAGTTCGAGTAAAATGTATGCATGCTCTCGTTTGGACAATACATATACTCCTACTAATGTACATATGCATGCTTTTGTGATGTGGAAATCAGTGCTTGAGGAGCTACTTATGTATGTACATATGTACATGTATGAGAAAGCTTTGCATACCAAAGTAAACCGAGTTATTGGCACTCCTAATTTTGGAATGAATGCCCAATTTCGTATTACTGTTAAACATACAATCAGTGTTGTAGAATTGGTCTAGTGATGGCAATAAATGTGTGTGGTATTTGGCTATTAACCAGTCTCAGAGGCATCCTTTTGGGGGAAATACCATATAATATGAATGTTCGATTTTTTAGAGGTGTAGAATTTTCTATAAAGTATAAAATATATCATTAGAATGGTAACATGTAAACTATATAAGAAGAATCATTTGAATAAGTTATTTTGTTTGATTTCAAGCTGACCCGAATAGATCAAGTCCTTTTAATCCAATTCGACCAACCTGAGACCAGGCTACATCTCCTTAATAAAGCTTTCCATCGGCGTAGATTTGTCATATCCACAAAGAAAATAATTCAAAAGTTTACAACTTTTACAGTTTAAGTATAATACTGCACATTTAACAATTGATTATTATATTATTTAATTATTTGTTGAATCACATAAAGGACTAAAAGGATTTCGAAGTACTTAAAAAAACTTCATGTGAAAAAGAAAAGAAAGAAAAAAGAATTATGTAAATATACATACTGACCCAGCAAACGTTATTTTCCCATATAAATTATTTCAAGTGAAAATTTTGGTAGTTAAATTAAAAATAACTAACTTATTGTAAGTATGTGAGGATGTGGTATATGACTAAAAGAAGAATGAAGCACTGTGGACGATGACGGCCTTTTAAAAAATAACAAAACACTAACCAATATTTTTTTTAAATTCGTTATTTATATAATAATTTATTAACTCAACCAATTTTTTTTTATATCTTTTAAAAATTATTTATACATTAAATAATGTTATTCAAATTTGCTATCATTAATTATGACATTTAAAAAACAACAATTTCAATCTCGATATTTTTGGACCGTTTACCCACGCTTAATTGTCCGTGTGAAAACTATAACGAAAAGTAGACAGTTAAATGCTGCTTCAGCAAGCATACTGCCCCATTTGCTGTCGTCTTCTATCAAGCCGATTGGAAGGCATCTTTGTACGTTGGATACTGTTGTCTAGTCACCTTACGTTTCTCTTGAAATGTCAATGGGCTGGTGACATAAACCAACAACAGTAGCAAATAAAAACACTCAGTCTGCATTGGATTGATTGTATGTACTCGCCCCAAGGCGTTAGATTGGAATAAACTGGGGCATTAATCAATTTGTGGGTCTTTATTGCGGGACAAACATTATTTTGTTTGTAATCATGCAAAGGCATTAAAAGCATTAACAAATTGAAACAATTAAAAAAGACCGGTGAGCCTAGTTTTTGGTGGATTTATAGCACGATCAATCGCTGACTCGTTCGTTGAAAATACACGCCGATCGTTTTCAATATTAGCGCCGGACTGCTAAATGGATAACTGCTGGATCACGCTCATGAATTGGGAAACCAAAGATACGCCAGACAACTTCATTGGAGCTGTGAATGGCCACTGAGAGAGTATTACAATAATAAATAGAAAAAATTTTACGACCTATTCTCAGACCTACCGAATAACCACAAAAAATTTCATAAAAATCTGCCAAGCCGTTTTAGAGCAGTTTGGTTACAAACACTGTGACACGAGAATTTTATGTAGATATATAGATGTACATGTATGTACAAAACAGCAAAATGTAAGAACAATAAAGTATTTAAATAAACGATATAGGTAAATATATAAATTTAATAAATAAAGAAATAAATTAACGAATCAATATAAGACTGTATAAATAAATAAATTATTAAAATAAATAATAAAAATAAATAAATTAAAGAATATGTAAATAAAAAATAAATGATTCTCAAGATTAAAATATTATAACAATAAAAGAATTAATTAATAGATATATATTTAAAATAAAGGTATGAAATGCCCGAACCAAAAAATAAAGCCAGGAAAAGACCAATCACAAATGATAATTCTACGGAAAAAGTTGATTTATTAGATCGTTATTTGTAATTGAACACCAAACAATGAACTTATCGGTAAGTTTCATTTTATTATGGAAGTTGGATGTATCTAGAATGATGCAAAGGCAATTCATTCATAGTTTTTAGTAGTTTATTTTCTGCAACTTGCAGTTTTTTTAAGTGACTCTTTGCGGAGTCACTTCAGATTTAACTGCCATAGAGGAGTATCGTTTGGCATTCAACTTTATGAATAAATATTTTGTTATCAATTTACAATCGGGATTTTCTGTTGACCAATATAACATATTTTATTATATGCGAAATGTGTTGCTTAAAAGCCAATACTGAATCAAGTTCAATTCCTAAATATTTCACGGATGCTTGCCATTTGAGCTTCGTATTGTTAACCTGGAACTGCATTGTTGGAATGTAGTAAGACTTTTTCTTGCGCGTGAAAAACATAGTTTGCAATTTATCTCCGTTGACTTTGATTTTTCTTGATTTCTTGAAATTTTCTAAAAGTATTTTCATGACATTGTTTAAATTGCACTCAGTGATGAGAGCAAGTTCATGCGCTGAAAATATGGCAGTATTGTCAGCATAAATAGCTCATTTGCATCCTACGATATCGGGAAAATCGGCTTGATGCATAATATACAGAACGGGGTTAATGATTGAACCTTGTGGAACACCGAAATCAAAGTATGACAAATTTCAAAATGCATTGTTGACTTGTGTATACTCGAAAACAACGGTTGGACAGAAAACTTGGTAATATTTTACACCGATAAACATGGAATTTGAACTTTAACATTTTAAATACAAGGCCTATATGTATATCAAATATAAACATTCCTGTGGCTTTGCCTACATCTCGATTATCTTTGATTTCATTACAAATTTTGCGAACCTAGTAAACTGTGCTATAAAAAGGTCTCTAGCCGAATTGTTCATGGAGAATGAAAAGCAACGACGACGTGTCTTCTGTCTGTTTGCTGTTTCAGTCCAGCATGGCAGTGTTTTCATAATGGAAGTTGGAATTATTATAAAGATCATGGTTTCCAGGCTGATAAGTCGACAGCTTATAAAATCCCTCGAATCAATAGGACTCAGAGGATACCAAGGTATTACAAAAACAATTTGATTTTATATATAAACACGAAAAAGACATACTACATATAGCATTAAGGCGGTGAAAACTTCGTCCTTATAGGCTACTCGTCGTTGGAAGGATTCGAAAGAAGAATTTCTTCCCCGTGTTCTGTCAGCCACCAGAATTGTTGGTGCTGGCGTTCCCCTTCCCGTTGATCGTGGCCTAAAACTGCCCTACTCAACTGAAGACTCTCCGCCAAATTGTTGACAACGTCTCGTTCGTAGCTGAGTAGTTTATCCACAGCTCTTCGGGAAATGTAGAAAATAAGCGGAACCGCTGCTCTATCCTGGATCAGACTTGTCGAGTCTGGGTAGAGGAAGTTCTCTTGATAAAGCTGTTTAGGCGTACATATTCGTGATAGATTTCATATGGGTAGAAAGCCCTGTATTCCAGATTGTTAAACGAGTTCATTGCTCTAGCAATGAGATTTCGTGTCAGCTTTGTTATAAAATTATTCACTCTTTTAATGTCTGTACTGTTTTAAAGGTCTTCGTTGGGATAGAGTTTCCGAGAGGCATTGCCTTTCAAAAAATCGAAGCTTTTCCATCAAGCTTACTCCCACGTTGAACCACAAGGGCATCCATAGACGAGCATAGGCCGGATGGGGGGCCTACTCAATATAATTTACACAAGGTAACATAATGCATCAGTACTGTACTCTTTTTTCTCCCCAAACCTTTCCACCCACGTTACGTGTCAGCATTAAAAAAAAAAAAAAAAAAGAATGCGATCAATTACCATATTTGTGGATCTTTGCGAATTGCTTGCTTTAATCAGGTCCATTTGAATTTGAAGTAGTGGGTGTCAATTATTCAGTGGAGTTAAAATCCGGAACGGAACATCTGGCATTATCTGTGATGAATACAACTGCCATTATAAACCTTCTGCGGCGGTTCGTATTCGACAATAATCTGTAAGTCCCCAGCCCCCGGGAATTTTGCCAAAAGTACAACTCGCACACACAAAAGGTTGGGCTAGGTTATAAAAGAAAGAAAAAAGGCAAGGAAGGACACTTTTGCTAAACATGGCTTTCAACGTGTTTTCATTTGAGCGTGAATTTTTACGTGTTGTGAAAACTAATGGCTTGCGCTAATATTTTATTAGGTTTGACAGCAGAAGTTCACTTACTCTTTTTATTATCCTCCTACTTATTATGAATACCATATCGTAGGTAATCTCGTTAAGTTCCCACAGAAATAATAAAACAAATTGATACAAACACAAAAAAAAAATGTTCACATATCCTTACAAAACCATATGCCTTATTCATTTTCATTGTCGGAATAAGCGTTCTCCTTTCACATGTGTTGGCATATTAAGCGCATCTGTACTAAATAACCGTAAAGGGAAATAATGTTTCAAATTATCGCACATCAACTGAATGATCCACTTAACACTCTCACACCGAAGGACAATGAATGAACACGAAAAGGCGACAGCAGCAGCAACAGCAGCAGCAGGAATGGCCTGTAGGGCAATGCAGCACAAACAAAAGGAAAGTCTAACGCCATGCTTTAAATCTTTGCAGGATAATATTCCATGAAATAAGAAGAGACACCGCTTAATGTGTTTGTGATTTTCAGGATAATACATGCCATACTATAAAACTTACGATGTGTTTGTGTGTGTGTGTGTGTGTGATTTGTGCCCGGAAATTATCGCGTGTTGAAAACAGTGAAAGGATATTCCACTGAAATCTGAGCATTTCCTCTTTTGCTGACATGATTTGTTGCCCCGTGGGCAGTGTGACAACATTTAGAGGTTGCCAGCACGGTAGCTTCAAATAACGGTGCGTCGTTAAAGGAATAGCATTTGGCGGAAGATATGACAGCAATATGGGCACACATATCCCAATAGATAATAACCGATGTTGGTTTAACGAGTACGTAGAGGAAGAGGTGCTCGTCCTGAATACGAAATAAGTGGGAAAATGGTCGTCGTTATTGCTGTGGCTTCACATGACAAAAGCGGTAGAATTTGAATGAACTTCTCGATTCGCTCGTTGTTAGGTGTGGTGCATATATTTTGACAGGAGCCCCTAGAGACTAGTTTTGTTATGCCATTCAAGTGATATCTATACATTTCCTTGGCACACTATGCTGCATGGATTATACTGGCAATTGTTTAACAAATGTAACAATTACATTGGTTTTTATACATCGGTATAATGTATTTATCAGTTTTTAAATTTAAACTAAAACTGTAACAAAATTGTAGTTTTTAGAATTTACGTTCGACGAAATAATATGGAATTAGTTAAATGAATTTATGAACAATGGAATATAACCAACTATAATTTCAAAAACAATGAATAACTTTTTTTCTTTCTGCTTTTAATCAACATAAACATTTATTTACCTCCAACTTAAAAATTTGGAAATATGATTGTTTTTTCTTTCGAATACAACATCTCTCAAAGAGTGCCCATTTTAAGCGTCCTTTCTCCAATTACTATTTTCATTACTCTTGTAAGAACCTAAAAATGCTCTGTTCTCGGTTCACATCGAATGATGCCCTGTTCCAATTTGAAAATCGTGGCGGTGTATGAGCTTATATCCGAATTGTTTTCCATCTTTGAAGCTTTTGTAATATTATTATTCGATGCGAGATTTTAAGTGCCTTCGGATCAAACGATAAATTGATGGAGATCTATTGGCGCATTTCGATGTTATCAGAATCTATTGCTGTCTCTCAAAATAAAATCAAACAACTTTTGCTGTTTGCTTTGCGCTGAGTCTCTAGAACAAGGATACGAGAAGTGATCCAAAAGTAAGGATAATCGGTTATATCAAGTTCGCATAATATTTTATAATAAAATAAAAAAATTGGTTGCAAAAATTATCTACCAAAGACATAAACAGCGACTTGGTGGAAACTTCAGGGAACTCTGCTCCCCCATATTCCACCGGTGCACGCTGTGCCACTGGAAAGAAAATCCACTGAAAGTAAACACCGCAAAGAACGTCCGTCGACTTCCCTCATTGAAGAAAACGTGTACAAAGGCAAAGATGTCTCGTTGGCAGATCGAAGAGTCACCATCAGGCATCCTTGCCAACGAAATACATGTGATGAAGGTCTCTGCGCGTTGAGTGCCGAGAATGTTAGACGACGAGTAAAAGAAGAAACGAGTCGTTATATCAAGGATGAATCTGGAATCAGGAGAATTTTCTGTTACCTTTCGTGACCATGGACAATCCCTGGATCCACCATTTAGATTCAGAAACCAAAAAGCAATCGATGACATGGAAGCGACCCTTTTCACCGACGCCGAAGAAAGTCAAAGTGTGGAGTTCGACAGGGATGGTTATTACTGAGATCAGTTTACAAATCAGCCTATACATACAAGAAGATTGAGCGAGGATATTGAGGAGAAAAAAAACAACGCGGCAAAATGTGAGCCGTAGTGCGGTTTCATCAAGACAGCACACTGGTTGCGATGGCTGCAATTGAAGAGTATTCGAACCACTTGACCACCTGCTTTAATCACCGGGTCTAGCTCCCAGAGACTTCTTCCTCTTTTTTCGGTTCTAGGAACACCCTCGAGGCAAGTTTACGTCGCCACTTTTACTTGATAGCTTCTCGCATACTCTGAACTTCTAATAAATAGTAGTCCCTTTTCAAGTTAACACATAGTACAGAAATTTATTTTGGTAGCAAAGGCAAGTCGATATTCGACATAATTGGAAAGCTATAAGATTTATAGCCCGCTTTTGAATTCTATCTAGAAGGTGCACGGTGGTCTTGGGTACACCTGCCTAGATGTGAGCGATGCACTACATTACGTTAGCTGAAGTGACCCGAAAATTCCGTTTATGCCAATAAAGTCTCAACACTTTAAAAAAACTTCTGTGGCTTTCGAATACTAACGCAAATACAGTTGGGTGGAAGGTTACGAAACGTCAAAGTACTGGTACGAAAAAGTCACGGAGAGCGCATCATCGAAAATTATGTAAGCAAAATACAATAAACACGACAGTAGCAGACATAAAACGAGCACAAGAAAATAGAAAATAAAATGAGTGAATTTATTAACGAAAATTTAAAAAAAAAGTGTTTTAACAAATTTATCACTGACCAATTATAAATATTATTCAAGACCTCATTAATGAGTACAGCTAGTTCATGTAATCTACTGAAAGTGGAATTGAGCGTCATCTGCGTGTGAATGTACCGAAGAATGTTTACAAAACAGAAGGCAGGTCATTTATGAACGTACAAGGGAGTATCGGTCTTAGGATGAAAAGCGTTTAGCCGAAAAAACTCTTTGCGATCTAACAGATAAAAAGTTGCTTATTAACTGCCCTCTCACTGAGACCAGTTTCATGGTTAACCTTAGCTCTGAAACTAGATTGTTGAGCGTACAACAAATTATTTAACGACAAGAGCGTGGTAAATTGATTTGCGATATTTTTTTCGAGCCCCTTCGATAGACAAGGGAAACTGCTTATCGATCTAAAATCAGAAGGAGATAAGGGTTTATTATTTTAAGCTATTAGAAAAATTTTGGCATCTTTCCAGAACTGAAAAAATATTGATGTTATTATGCACCAGTGAAGAACGAGGGTCAGATGAGAGGCAATGTGTGGTAAAATAATTTTTATGAAGTGTGTGAAAAAGTATCAGGGCAGCATTTTTTGACAAATAAATATCGTAAGAACAAAACAGAAGGTAAAAATCCTTCTCCTCCTAACCAAGCAATGTGTAGTATGTAAGTGATTTCCCTTAGTCTAAAAATATTGTCAATTAGGTGGCTTTCCACTCCCCTCGATTGTGTTGAAAACTTATCTTAGTGTATTTTATATTCAGGAATTTTACTGCAGTTTGCTTATTAAATATCTTGAGGATTTGTCCAGTTACCAAAGGAACCTTATGCTTTTTAAATTTCTACTCGCCTGATAAAATTTGGTCAGCGTGACCTATTGTCAAGGTCTTCTGTTAATGCCTGTCTCTCAAAAGGCTTAAACGTACTCGGTATACAAATCTAATTTCTCTTTATCATTTTTAGTTCCTTCGCTGTTTTCTATGGTTTGTTGATATGCTTCAGAAACTTCGGTAGCGAGTAGTTTGAGCTCATTTCGCTTTTCATATTTTCGACGCATGAAAAAAGAATTGCGACCATACTGAATTTTATTTTTTAAATTCTTTTCAGCGTGAGATGGCTGGCATATTATAGCAGTCTCGTCTTTTTGATGACTTAATTTTTCATTTCAGGTGGAAATATCATCGTATCCAACTTGTGTTCTTCCGAACGAAAAAGTTTTCCCAGTAGCGGACTGGATGAATTTAATGAATTTATCTAATTCCTTTTCAATCTTACACGACGATTTAAGGCATAAAGACTGTTCCTTGCGGTCTTCTATGAAGCCTTCCTAATTTCCTTGGTGTTTCTCCTCCTTTCCTACAGCCTTCATTTTATTAAAGTTGAAGTTTTTACTCACGCATTTTTCAATATATCAAGCGTTTTTGTCAGTTTGAAACTAAGTCGTAAGTAAAGTCAAAATTCGAGACTTTTCTATTTAAGCTAAAAGAGTTATTTTCTCCACCATAACCAAACTTTGGACCAAGTGGCTCGAAAAGACTTTAGAAGTCTTTCTTCCACAGCTTTGGCGGACAAAAAAAAAGTGTTTCCGAGTCAAACGAAATTTCTGAACTGTTGAAAATGCGTAGTGTATTTTTTTTTTTATTTCAAAGGTGATTGATGACACGTTTTTAAATAAAGAACTTTTCACATTAATAGTAAAAAAAAATGAATGTGACAAGAAATTAAATTCCTGTGGTCAATTTAATCCCAACCTTAGTCAATGCTCGTATTTCAAGATTATCTTAGCATGTAAACCATCGCAGTGCTAAACCAATACAAACGAAAAAAGAATCTGTTTACTATATGCGAATTCTAAAGCTTAACTGAAATATATATATTTTTTTTTTCTTTTTTTCATGTTCTTCATATACCGAAACCATAAATCAATGTGGACGTTGCACAAATCAAGACTGATTTAACATACGCTGAGTTGGCTGGTACTGGAGGCCAAAGGATGCCGTACTGCAGTGCAACTCTGGGCCGACCAAGACAATCTGATATAAAGCGAGCAGAGCCAAACATTTATTCTCAGGTAATAAATTTGTCTGATCAACACTGTTCAGAATGTTAAAACAGCGAAGAGGAATCACTATGTATGGTAGGTTTTAGTCTAGTGATGGCAGAGGATGATGAAAAGTAGTAAGAGAAGGAACAGTAGAATAATACCATTTCAACAGCCTCACAACACACACATTAACTTTAATTTTTCCATTTCCCATTCGGAAAATGTGGATATGCCTGCTGCGTTCAGTTAGAAAAGAAGTTAACCAAAATGTATGTGAATGGAAAAAAAACAGAAGAAATACAACACATAAAATACGAAGGGACAACGGCGAGCATAACAATAGGAAAACTGAGACCGGAACTAAAAGCATCACAAGACCTACGTATGTGCACAATAATTCCGTTTCTTGTCAGGACTCGGTGTACTCGATGGGCGCACAATTCATTGCTGTCCTTGTTAAATTCCTGCTATACATTGAGGGCATTCATATGTTTGCTCTGCGGAAAGCACCAAATAACTGCTATACTTGAATGCGTTTTACTACACACGCTTTATGTCCTCTGATCTGACCTCTCTCTCGTGGAAACTTACAACTCTTGCCCGGCAGCCAAGGTTCCTTGTTGTTGTTGAAGTGGTGTCCTGTTCGCAATTTTTTTTTTTTTTTGTTTTTTATGTTTGGTGTCTGGAAGGAACATCAATTTTTTATTTCTCTTTGCGTTTAAATAATTATTCTGTCCAATGAAATATTTATACACATCTATATTTGCATAAATATTTATACAAGTAAATATAACTGCTGGTGCGTTGTCCTGAAATTATTTTGTATTGTCCTTAAACTGGTATTTAATAAATGTACTATATATACATATTTTCTGATACGCTAATGCAAACAACGGATTCATTTTTTAAATTCGTTTACATTTTTTTTTTGGTTTTTCAATACGCAAGTTTAATATTTTAAAAAATGTTTCAAAAATATTAGAATAACACAGGCAGAAGCAACCCCGTTAGGAAAATGGATGTCTCTGCGACTATAATCAAAATAACTCCAAATGACTAGATCTGGAATTCACAATTTACTGAAATGAAACTTACCACATTCATTGCCACATCAAACACCCATACATGGTCGCTGGAACAGAAACCTCGATGTGTCACAGTTGTGGGGTGGAAGACCGCGAATATTTGTCTTGTCACTGTTGCAGAACGACGAGATTGCGAATCTAATTTGTGGGGCAACATAATAATATATCGTCAGCACGGTTTACAATTTCCTCCAAAGAAGATCTAAATGGCGACCGCACAAACTAAATAACCCATACCATTTTCATAATGCATAACAACCTTCGAGAAACCTCCAGCGACATATGGCCTAAGTGATGCGTACTTGTCCGGCTGATTTGTCTCATTGGCCTATACCTTCTCATCTTTAGATGTATTCGAGCTTATTGACAAAGTCAAACAATAAGTTAATAAAATATTTCAGATGATTTCTTAAGCTTCACCGATGAACCAAATTCCAGACATGTGGACACGTGGTATATCCATTGAGATAAGGTAAAAGAAAGCAAAGCGCACAGCTGATTCAGAATTGGAATTCGAATGATGCCATGCTTTCATGAAGAAAGATTTCCCCCAAATTCCAGCAAAGCTAAGACAGGTTATGCCAATACTCTTCCCATCAGCTAAGACAAACCATCAGCAATAAGCGCCTGCCTTTTCGCATTTTCAAATCTGATCCAATCGTCAAATTATTGACGATTTCTGCCTGTTATTTATCGGGGGCGTACGATATTAAAGCGCGGTTGTAATATTTGCTACTTTTCTTGACTTTCTGGGCACCTGGTTATCTGGTCGAATTTTATTCAATATCGACTCGGTTTGATAAACTTTCCTGTTTTGGTTTTGAACCAGATTTTTGCCTGTTATTTATCGGGGCGAGCGATATTAAAGCGTGGTTGGGATACATGCTACTTTTCCTGCGTTTCTGGGCGCCTAATGATCTGGTTGGAATTAATGCAATATCAGCTCGGTTTGATTAACTTTCCTGTTTTGGTTTTGAACCATATTTCTGCCTGTTATTTATCGGGGACGAGCGATATTAAAGTTTGGTTGGGATACTTGCTACTTTTCTTGCCTTTCTGGGCACCTGGTTATCTGGTCGAATTTTATTCAATATCGACTCGGTTTGATTAACTTTTCTGTTTTGGTTTTGAACCAGATTTCTGCCTGTTATTTATCGGGGGCGTACGACATTAAGGCGTGGTTGTAATACTTGCTACTCTTTTTGCGTTTCTGGGCACCTGGTGATCTGGTCGGATTTTATGCAATATCGGCTCGGTTTGATAAACTTTCCTGTTTTGGTTTTGAACCAGATTTTTGCCCGTTATTTATCGGGGACGAGCGATATTAAAACGTGGTTGGGATACTTGCTACTTTTCTTGCCTTTCTGGGCACCTGGTTATCTGGTCGAATTTTATGCAATATCGACTCGGTTTGATTTACTTTTCCGTTTTGGTTTTGAACCATATTTCTGCCTGTTATTTATCGGGGACGAGCGATATTAAAGTTTGGTTGTGATACTTGCTACTTTTCTTGCCTTTCTGTGCACCTGGTTATCTGGTCGAATTTTATTCAATATTGTTGACTCGGTCTGATTCACTTTTCTGTTTTGGTTTTGAACCAGATTTCTGCCTGTTATTTATCGGGGGCGTACGACATTAAGGCGTGGTTGTAATACTTGCTACTCTTTTTGCGTTTCTGGGCACCTGGTGATCTGGTCGGATTTTATGCAATATCGGCTCGGTTTGATAAACTTTCCTGTTTTGGTTTTGAACCAGATTTTTGCCCGTTATTTATCGGGGACGAGCGATATTAAAACGTGGTTGGGATACTTGCTACTTTTCTTGCCTTTCTGGGCACCTGGTTATCTGGTCGAATTTTATGCAATATCGACTCTGTTTGATTAACTTTTCTGTTTTGGTTTTGAACCATATTTCTGCCTGTTATTTATCGGGGGCGAGCGATATTAAAGCGTGGTTGGGATACTTGCTTCTTTTCTTGCCTTTCTGGGCACCTGGTTATCTGGTCGAATTTTATGCAATATCGACTCGGTTTGATTAACTTTTCTGTTTTGGTTTTGAACCATATTTCTGCCTGTTATTTATCGGGGACGAGCGATATTAAAGTTTGGTTGGGATACTTGCTACTTTTCTTGCCTTTCTGTGCACCTGGTTATCTGGTCGAATTTTATTCAATATCGACTCGGTTTGATTAACTTTTCTGTTTTGGTTTTGAACCAGATTTCTGCCTGTTATTTATCGGGGGCGTACGACATTAAGGCGTGGTTGTAATACTTCCTACTCTTTTTGCGTTTCTGGGTACCTGGTTATCTGGTCGAATTTTATTCAATATCGACTCGGTTTGATAAACTTTCCGGTTTTGGTTTTGAACCAGATTTTTGCCTGTTATTTATCGGGGCGAGCGATATTAAAGCGTGGTTGGGATACATGCTACTTTTCCTGCGTTTCTGGGCGCCTAATGATCTGGTTGGAATTAATGCAATATCAGCTCGGTTTGATTAACATTCCTGTTTTGGTTTTGAACCAGATTTCTGCCTGTTATTTATCGAGGGCGAGCGATATTAAATCGTGGTTGGGATACTTGCTACTTTTCTTGCCTTTCTGGGCACCTGATTATCTGGTCGAATCTTATGCAATATCGACTCGGTTTGATTAACTTTTCTGTTTTGGTTTTGAACCATATTTCTGCCTGTTATTTATCGGGGGCGTACGATATTAAAGCGTGGTTGTAATACTTGCTACTTTTCTTGCGTTTCTGGGCGCCTGGTAATCTGTTCGAATTTTGTGAAATATTGGCTCGGTTTCACTTGATTTTCTGTTTTGGTTTTGAACAAGATTTCTGCCTTTTATTTATCGGAGTCGAGCGATATTAAAGCTTGGTTGGCATACTTGCTACTTTTCCTGCGTTTCTGGTCGCCTATTGATCTGGTTGGACTTAATGCAATATCGTATCGGTTTCACTAACTTTTCTGTTTTTGTTTTGAACCAGGTTTCTGCCTGTTATTTATCATGCGCGAGCGACATTAAAGCGTGGTTGTAATACTTGCTACTTTTCTTGCGTTTCTGGGCGCCTGCTAATCTGGCCGAATTTTGTGCAATATTGGCTCGGTCTGATTAACTTTCGTGTTTTAGTTTTGAACCAGATTTCTGCTTGTTATTTATCGGGGGCGTACGACATTAAAGCGTAGTTGTAATACTTGCTACTCTTCTTGCGTTTCTGGGCACCTGGTGATCTGGTTGGATTTTATGCAATATCGGCTCGGTTTGATTAACTTTCCTGTTTTTGTTTTGAACCAGATTTCTGCTTGTTATTTATCGGGGGCGAGCGATATTAAAGCGTGGTTGGGATACTTGCAACTTTTCTTGCCTTTTTGGGCACCTGGTGATCTGGTGGGTTTTATGCAATATCGGCAAGGTTTGATAAACTTTCCTGTTTTGGTTTTGAACCAGATTTTTGCCTGTTATTTATCGGGGGCTTACGACATTAAAGCGTGGTTTTAATACTTGCTACTCTTCTTGCGTTTCTGGGCACCTGGTTATCTGGTCGAATTTGATGCAATATCGACTCGGTTTGATTAACTTTTCTGTTTTGGTTTTGAACCATATATCTGCCTGTTATTTATCGGGGGCGTACGATATTAAAGCGTGGTTGTAATACTTGCTACTCTTCTTGCGTTTCTGGGCACCTGGTGCTCTGGTCGAATTTAATGCAAAATCGGCTCGGTCTGATTAACTTTCCTGCTTTAGTTTTGAACGGGAGTGAGCGATATTAAAGCGTGGTTTGGATACTTGCTACTTTTCCTGCGTTTCTGGGCGCCTAATGATCTGGTCGGGTTCAATGCAATATCGGCTCGGTTTCACTTCCTTTTCTGTTTTGGTTTTGAACCAGATTTCTGCCTGTTTTTTATCGTGCGTGAACGATATTAAAGCTTGGTTGTAATACTTGCTTTTTTTCTTGCGTTTCTGGGCACCTTGTGATCTGGTCGAATTTAATGCAATATCGGCTCGGTTTGAATAACTTTTCTGTTTTGGTTTTGAACAAGATTTCTGCCTATAGCATCAAATGGCATAGCAGGAAAACGTCGTGAATCTCCAGATACCTACATGCACATATTCTTCTTACAAGATAACGTGTCCATATTGTTAATAAATGCACTGATAAATTCAAATTAAATTCCGTTGATTCTGTCCATCTGGAATTCCCGAACATATTATAATTTGTGCCCTTGCCAACATGTCGGATTTATCATATTGACTTCCTTTATGCGAAAAACCCAAGAGCTCCCCACCTAAATATCTTATATGTACTCTTAATTTTCAATGCGCGTTACACCAAGTTACATCTACTGATTAATAACACTGCGAATCACTAAGTTGAGGCAGTAATCTTTACAATCGATTTTAGATTAATGTACGGATGAAGTAGAAGTTTTACGTTTTCCGAATGAATTCAAGTTCCTAAAAGTGTGAATAAGGACGCTGTCTCGGTGGAAATTCTCAGACAGAGGATCAAAAATGTTCTTGAATTTTCCAGCAATCATTTGTTGCTGTTTCCGTTCATTGAATTTGGGAAAAACTCTTTCTTGATTTTGCAAAAGAAAATGTTAGCCCTCCAAACCGTGATACTTGATATATTTCTGTAATGTCTTGACGAAAAACTCCCCTTCTATTATCCGTGGAAATAAAAGTTGTGAATATCGGGACTGTTAAGATTAACATTATTTTTCTCTCCGAAAGGATATCGAGTAGACCTTATCCGCTTTTTTATTGGAATTTGAAGCAAGCCGCAGAACTCAATGCTTTTCTCGTGATGTTGTTCTTTCAGCTGCGCGTACTTTTCGTTCTTCACATCGTTTTGGAAATTCAAAAGATAGTCGCTTACAATAGCCTCGTCCTTGCCACTTTTTCAGTGGTTCATTATGTGATTTTTGGCAAATTCAAATTTGCCCTCAAATGTATGCCCTTCAATGAAATTACATACAATTACTTATTATTTTTTTTTTATTTAATATTCACCGCGAAAAACGGTAGCAAACATTTTAGTCTCATCTTAATGAATCGCAGTGTATGTTTGGAAAGTTTTAAAGTTGCTGCCTAACTATTTTAAGTTCTTTTCTGAGATATGCATGCTGGGTAAGACTCAGCTCAACATAATATACGATATCTTTATCGTGTTAGAACGACACTAGTATAAATATGAAGGCGGATGGAGTTGCCAACTTGTCTTTATTTTAAATAATACAATACAAACCAATTTTTTAGGACGTATATAAATTTTATTTAATGATTATATGGATGGATCCTTTTATACAAAACCATATGTTTTGATGAGCAACTAATCAGTTTAAATTTTTCTCTTTTTATATTTGAATGCTGTCCTTGATACCTCAACGCTTTTAATTGAAATTGTAACCTCTAAATTGATTCCAAACTTAATTGCGACTGTATCCTAATATTGGCCTTTGTGTTTGTCCTGGCATAAAATCAAAATGTCAGATTGACTTGGCGCACCATCCAATGTACTCCACAAGTCCAATATACGGAACGAACACAATCGCTGGGGTAACAATGTCACATCCCTCGCAATTGGCCACGTTCTCAGCGCCAGCACCTATATTTGCTACTCATAAAAATGGGATGAATCCCGGAAAAGTCCTAACAGCAACGACCAGTAGTCCTGCAGGTAGTGGGGGAGTCCTCATTGGAAGCGCAGCAACTGGAAGTAGTGCTAGTGGCATGCAATCTCCAGTTAGCAGCGGTAGTATGCTTTGCCTGACAAGCATTGGAGGGGGAGTCGCAGGTATGCAGCAACAGCAGCAGCAAACACCATCGTCAACAGTTATATGTACGAGTATAGCGCCACCACTAGTCGGCATCAGCAATGGGTTGCATCCTGTAGGAGTCCCGTCTGCAGCGGTGTCGGGTTGTTTCGGAGAAACGGTAAATGGATTTTCCACTACATAACTTTACCAGTACGGAATGAAATCTTTGTTGTAGTTTGTTTCCATTTCTGTGTTTCGTTTGCTTGAAAGGATTCGCTATTTTTCTCGGCGATGTTGTGTTTATTATTTGTATTTTATGTTTTTTTCCTACCCGCAAATTCTTTTTCCCTCTCTTTATCCTTCAATTTGCTTCGATTGTCGTTTTATTTATGCATGGTTTTCATTTCGCTTTTCTTCACATTTGTCGCGTGTTTAGTCAGCGCCTTCGGTGAATTGCGAAGGATTGTTTTTTTTTATTTGGCTTTAATATTTTTGTCATTTTTTTTAAGCTTCGTCCTTTAAACAAATGCACACTATGGTTCGTTTATTTTTATTAAAAATGTCAAAAATGTCTCCAGCAAAAAACTATAATAAAAAATGAACAACAGTAAGGATTCAATAACAATCGTAGGCTGCAATTTTATTAATGTGCTAGAATTTCACGAAATAATGGGATTTATTATTAGAACTTTCTGAAATTAAATTTATCATTTGTTTTATAATATTTAACAAACTTTTTCTGATCTTAATAATTTCGTAAATATTTTATCCTCGTTCGTATTTTGACTCATACCACCTTGATCAAAGAGCTAGCGGAATTTATTCAGAAATTTCAAAACGCAAGTTTACTCATCTAAGTCTTTATTGTCCCCTTAAAAGTAATCCCCATCGAGTGGAACACATTTATGCCAGCGCTTGATCCAATCCTCGAAATATTTTATATATTCGGTTTTCGGTATGTCCATCAGTGCTTCCTGCGATTTTTCCATTACTTCCTCTCGGCTGCTGAAACGCGTTTTCCGTAATGTTTTCTTTTAACTTGATTGAACAGAAAGAAGTCACAGCGAGCTCAAAAACATAATGATGGCACCGTGCGACGGTGAGTTATCATGATATAAAATCCACGAGTTTTCTGCCCACAGTTTTGGTTTCTTTCGGTGAATTGCTTCAAGCAAACGTCTCATAACGCACAGACAATACTTTTTGTTTACTGTCTGGCCTTCTGGCTAAAAATCATGATGCACTACACCCTTGTAATGCGTGAAAACCGCGAGAAGGACCTTATTTTTTGTGATGTGTTTTTTTTTTTGTCTGGATTAAGTGTCGTACTCATAAACCCACGTCTCGTCTCCAGTAATGATCCTTTTGATGAATGTGGGATCAGATTCAGCCTCGCAAGTCATGGCGTTTGCGACGTTAACGCGGTCTCTGTTTCTAAAATTGTAAAAATCGCCAACACACACAGAGAGTAGACAAGAGTGCATCTACTCTTGTCTACGTAACTTTTGCAAATGTCAAGCTATGACGCTAAGATTTAGAGGGGATATCAACGACAAATATACCAATTTAACAAAAAAAAAAAAACCAGAACTCAAATCGGAAGGATGGGAGCGCCACACGGTGGTTATTCCGGGAACTTTTTTATCAAGGTGGTATATTCGAAACTTTCAAATATTTTATATATTTTTAAGTCCAAAAATATAATAGAATTCTATATTATTATTAAAAGCAGGCAAAATAATAATTCAAAAGCTACAAGCTAATCAAATGGAAGCCATTTTTAAATCATTTTCTTAGAAAATTATTGAAATATTTTTGATGCTTTTATATTATACAAAATATGACATTTAAAATTATGAAACAATTTCAGTTAATTTTGAGAACCCAAATAATGATGAAGACATCCGAAAGTCATTTGGTCCCTAGACATTAAGCGCTCATTCCGCTTCTGATGTAGATGGGGCATGTTAAGCGAATTTACTTCCAGATTCACAATTTCACGGCCTCATTGCATGCGACACCGTCTTCTTTCAACTACATGTAGTCCAGATCACACGAAGCACTGACTTCGAAAATTAAACGTCCCACTTAGAATTTTTCCTACTTTTTCCACACCGTTTTCATTTTTTAAGAAGGATGTCCGAAAAATGCCACCGCTATCTAATATGTGACAGTGCAAATTTTAGATCATTGGTATCAACCTTTGTAAAATCATTTGTCCAGACACCATGTTTTCGTGCTTTTTGGCTTTTATTCTTCGATTATTTATGTAAACCTTTGCGAACCGATCTGACTTTAGCATTAACAGAAGATCATTTGAAGTTACTAAGCGATTGTTACTTCAGACTCATGTGTCGACGTTAAATTTTTGCCAGCAGCATCAAATGCTTTTAAAAAAATTAGTTTAATCGGTGCAGAGAATTTTATTCGACAACTGTTTCCAGGCCAGCCTTCCTTAAAGACAAAATTGACATAAATGTCTTGATGAGCAGCTTTCTAAGTTGACCCATTGCATTTGCAGATTGAATTCGAAAAAATTCTCTTTCTTCAGAATTGGACGATTTTTTATTGCCTTTTTATCAAGACACGTCCATGGAGCTCCATTTTCTATGATTTTCACATTCCCCCACGGTGGATGTTTTTTTCACATTCTCCTAATATGTTTAATCGGCCAGAAAACAAATAAGATTATAAATTGGGTTTACAAATCATTGCCATTCAGTTTTTAAAAATTATTTCATGTCAGAAGAGTATATCCATAAAAACATAATCATAAGACTTTAAATCGCACGGTCTTGCCGTCCAATTCACTGGTCCAATTGCCTATCGAAATCGGTTCATCGATTCGCGTGCTGTGTAGTATATAATCACATGTCTACCATTTAGCTCCTGGTTTTTGGGCAGAAAGAAAATTCAAAATCATTGAACGCAGTTGGTTGGTGCAGTTGGCAGAGCGCCTGCCTTTCTATTGCTTCAATTGATAGGTCACAGGTTCGAATCTGGTCCTGTCACCTTAAGTCATTGTGATCAAAGTTATGGCGCTATCACTGAATAAATCGACCAGTGATACCAGTCCGACTGATGGGTGCCGTAAGTAGTAGTGGTTAATGTATCGGCTGCCGGCATTTTCCATTCGTGTTGCCAAATATATTGGTTTGTGTAGATGCTGTGTAAATGGCTCTGCTGTAAAGGCATAACACTGAAAGCAGAGTGTGTTGAGCAAGTCTACTTTCTAGTTAATCAAAACTTGTGTTGAATAAAATCATGTGAATTAAACCTCAATATCAAATTTTCGTCCCAGTTCAGACTCCAACCATGGTTCGGTGCAACTAGCATTAAAGATTATTCATATCCTCCTGAGAGCGAATAAATTATTAAAAAAAATATCCACTTGAGAACGAGCAAATTTTAACAAACAAAGAAAAAGCTACTAACGATACTCCCTGTCATTTTGAAAAAATAGCGGCCAATGATTTCGCCGCCCATAAAACGCACCATACAGTGTCTTTTTCGGGTGCATCTGCAGCTCTTGAACCAATATGAATGTTTCGTTTATTCACATGCCCATTTAACCTAAAATCAATTTCGGCGCTGACGATAGATTTTCGATAAAAAAGCGGAACGAGATCCTTGCGTAAAATCTTCTACGTAGTCGAGTAACACAATCCCAATTGCTACGAATGCCGGCTTCATAAACATTAGTGGGTTGAAGTTCTAATATTTTCCTCCATATACTGCCTACCCTACGCATGCACGTAATTGACTCGAAGTTGAAAAGCGTGGAATTAGCACTAAATTTGATCGCTTTGGCTGAATTTGCTTGCCCAGTAGATCGATAATGACGACCATAAAATCGTCGAAGTGCGCGAGAAACAGGACGAACAGCGTTGTTCGGGTGTAGTTCTTTACAAGATAACATGGCAATGCTCACTGAGCTTGTACACAATATTTCGTTAATCGCTTCTTGACTTCAAGTGGTGCCTTGAAAATTTGCATAGGCGACTAGCAATATTTTTACATACTATAATAGCTCAGAATTTTCAAAATACACACACTACACTCTCATTATAATGGGGAGACTTAGTTGTGATTACTCTCCAATTTTATAAACCTTCATGGATGTAAAATCGACCACAACAAGGCAACGAAATTCACGCAAACAACTTCAAACCATGTCGTAAATTTTCATCCTTGTGCTCGATTTTACATAAAAAACACATAAAATACTTTACATTTGTCCTGGAAATACAAAGAACTCTCTCTATGCGCCTACAACTACAATCATATAGAACTTCCAACCAAACAAGGAAAATAGATTCCACCTACTCCACAAGCAAGATCATTATAATAACAAAACCAAAAGTGGATGTGGGGAATAAGGCGTAAATACCCTCCTAGTATCACCCGCATACTGTCCATGTATAACGAGGACCTTATGAAAATGACTGCAAGTGAATGTTTGTTGCCCGTGCTATTCACCAACAACTACTATGCAATACCCCCAATATGAGTTTCTGGATAAAGGAACTGGCAACAAGGATAACAAAACAAAAAAACACAAAACAAAACAAAAAGAAATAATCGGCAGAGAAATTATGCGAATTGTGTGTTAGGAGAAAAATGTGGGTGGAAAAGGGAAAGGAATTGTGTTTCGTTTATGTCTTCCTTTTTTGCATAATCATTACATACTCTTAGGTATCCTATTTTTCGGTGACTATGAAATTCCATTTAAGCATTCGTTACACAAAACAGTCTACCGAAAGAAATAATGTATAGCAAAAGAGGACAAAAAGAAAAGCAAATAAAACTCTAAAAGTAAAAATATCCTGAGAAAAATAAACTGAAAGTAAATGAGGTTACAATTGTCCTTGCATTTTGTTATGAGAATGCGGACTAATACGCCTTAATTTTGGGTCTTAATCGTTTGGACTGGCTTGGTCTGCCCTTATAGCCAGTCACATAAGCAATTGAAAAAACATAATACATAAACAGTTTGAATTTGGAGGGGATTTTCTGGATTTATTTTTATTTATTTGTTTATTTTTTTTCATTCTTAAGCGAAAAAGGCTTCCGGTTGTCTATTTTTTTTATCGTTTTTATCGCGGTTTATGTTCTAATTGAAATGCCATGGCCGGATTTTCATCGTTTGCCTAGCTTCGGATAAAGGCGATTGATTTAAATTATATTCTCGTAAGCGGAATATTGTAATTTAGGAATGAATCGAAAAAAAAGGATTGGCCATATTAAAATTCAATTAGATTATATATTAAAGATTTCTTGAGTTTTATGTCTTTATGACTTGAAGTCAAAACTTTAATGCATGAGGTAAATGGTGTTTTAAATTTTGAGAAAAAGGTTTTTTGAAGATGTTTATATTGAGCTCACGAGCACACGTTATTTTCGACATCTAAGTTAATAGTGTTTTGTTTTAATTACATCATTTTAAATAAACAAATAGTTTTACCAAGAAGGTGTTGTGCGCAAGGCAAACTTAAATTAATATGAATGGCATTTTGTTTCAACAATGCTTAAACTGCCGTTTCTATGACCTTTTTACGAGGTATATCTCTCTTGCATATAAGGTATAATACCGGTCCAAATACACCTCCTTGTGGAACTCCAGCTATACTTCATATGCCTCTAGGATCATCCGCAACTGTATGGGATCTTTACGCGAGGTGCGTTAAAAGCGATTCTGTAGATTTTGTGCCAGTTATTAAACCATTATTTCAATGATACTTTCCTTTAACTTGAAACTTGTCAAAACCCTAGCATGGCATTTCAACTTGCCAAGGCATTACAATTCTCTTTAGAGCATTACATTTTTTAACGTAATTTATTTTTACCGTCCGGGCTACATGTCATTTTCTAAAGTGCTTTCGTCTTTTCACAAACAAGGAATGTGTACTTTCCTGAACAAAAGATTTTCCAACCTGCGGCGCCAAAAGGTTTTATCAAAATTTCCTACTGCATCTTAAGCGATGCAATTTCAATAAATTCTTCCGAAATCGTGCGATTTTAACTAAAAAAATGAACCGGATAAGAGACGGAACTTTTCCTCAATTTCTGTCGAATTTTAACGCTTCTTGTAAAAAAAAAAACTGGCTTAGATTATGAATGTGAACCGGGGCAGCCTGACACATTGAATACTTATCAATGATCACCCACTGTCGCAATATTTAAAGGAGCTTCTTCAAAAGTGATGATTTTATGAGTTTCACTATACTCATTAAATTTTGAATCATGACTCGATTGAATCTTTGACGAATAAAGCACAACGGCCTCAAGCATTAACCGATGCTAACTTATATTTTTGCTAGATATTTATTGTTCAAGTTTGTCTCAGAAATCAATCTCATGTTCAAGTTTTCTTTTCATAAAAATTTTCCAAGTTTGTTAATTCTTAGACGACGATCACTTTCACCTGTATATGCATAGTTTTGAGTTTCCGAATCTGTTCTATCAAACACACTATTGTCAGCTCATTGTGACCTGTAAAACCAGTGGAAAAAAGTCCTGAAGCGTTGTTCCGTAACAATGCCTAGAAACTATTGTATAACGCTTGCACCCGCATCATTATCAATCAAACATAGACCACAAATCTTATGCGAGATTTTTAACAATCTTTGTTTCCCAAAATCTGCATTTTTACTTGTTTACAAATCCACTTAGATAAAAATCTACCTAAAAATTATTGGTCATTTTTGGCGATGTTAAGCACAGTTCTTTTGTACTCCAAACGTTTTTCTAAGTCACTATTATTGAGTTGTAGGATCAACTGGATTTTGTAAGGATGTATGATAGGGTCAGATCTTTCCTCAAAATTTGACGAATCTTGCCACGTTATTTGCCTAACTGTGTTGAACGCCGTCGTGTCGATGTTTATCATCGACTGCAACACTTTCACTAACGACCTTAATGTTTCCGGTCGATCGCCCATAACGAGTTCTACCGGTACGCTTCGCATCGCCAACGTTATATAGTTATATATTATATATAGTGGGAGATGGTGGAGCATTTCAAACTCAATACGATTGCCGGAAGGCACGTTGAGTGAAAATTATTGACCGACTGTTTTCCAAAATAAATGCGACTATATGTGTCACTGTGCGATCGCGTAGTACTCCATATCAAATGTCCCAAGTCTTATGTTTGCAACAAAAAAATATATAGCTATGTATAAATAAAAGAGTTATTCATTTTTTATATTGGAAAGAAACTTCTTGCACATACTTGCCCAAAACAAAAAAAATAAAAATTTCAACGATAAGAAAAATTAATTTGATTAGAATAATTTAACATAACATAACCATTTGTATGTGATCTTTAAGGGAGACTTTGTCCTTGGAGAGTATTAGATGTTTACATTTTAATTTTTTTAAAGGAAACGAGTAAAGCTTTTTGAGTGCGGTTTTTCGGTTTTTTTCTTGCTTTTATTCATGATATACAGAGTATTAAAAAAAAAAATTGTTTTAAAAAAACCAAAATGGGGGCCGTTGCAGATCCGCGATATCAGGTGCTCAAATCGTGTGAGGTAAACGGCTGACGTCACTGCTCGCTCTTTGTTGATCTGAAACACAAATTTAAGGCATACTATCACTCTGAGACTCTTGGTCATGGAATGACGTATGGGTTTTTCGTTTAGTACAAATTTCGGAAAATGGCGGCAATTAAAAAAAATCTAATTTTCGATAAATGATTAATGCAAAAATGAATTTATCGAAAAAACGATCCGACATTCGGTAAAGACAAATTTTCTGAGTATGCTCTCAAAATATCAGGTCGATATGTTATTTACAACGGTCAGGAGAATGTCAGCCATTTTTAAAAACGTGTTTTCGAGCAAAGCGCGTTTAAAGTTTTGTAGTGTGTTTACACAAATGTCTTTAGATAAAATTACCACTTATCGGCAATGCCTGGTCCAAAGAGGCGTCCCTCTTCCTCCTCTAGGTACTCATGTTGAGCCGCTAACATCTCCCGCTGCACAATCAGGGCCTTTTTTACTGCGTCGTTCACCTGCCTCTCCGCCGGCTCGATCCTTGCTTTGTCCCGTGAATGGTCAAAGCGCGCTGACGGTATCCACTTCAAACGCGATTAAAATATCCTAAACGTTCGAAATTCGCGAAATGCTTCGACAGATTTATTTCTACTTACATGTAGATTAAAAAACCGTTAAAAAAAAACATTTTTTGAAAATTTTAAGACAGTCTGCCTAAACATGTTAAAATATGTCATTTCCAACTCTTTCTTTCCGTTTACTTTAGTTACAAAAATCGTCACCTCTTAAGGCTGTTTTATTTGAACCTTTTCCACCCTGAAAATCCTTTCTTAATATTGGTGAAAGAATTTTTTAAATCGGTTGAGAAGTTTCGGAGATTACCTGATACAGACAAACTAACGAACTTGTAAACTTTCCCTTCGATAATATAAGAGTTGATTTTTTCAGTAAGCGAAATCAGTGGCACATTTGAAATCATTTCGATTTCATTGACATTTATTTATTACAACTTGAAAAACAATTAACTAAGCATTTGCAACACCCGTCCTTAAATTTATTTTCTTGAATTTCTCTCATGTGTGTTTGTGTATAATAAAATGAACCTCTAACAGTTATTTAAAATATTTCCCCATGATAAGATCAATAGAATCCGAATGATTAATATTAGATAACATGTCCCAAGCAAACTTGACTTCATTCAAATTTCATTCTTGTTCTTGTTCACCGCCTCTGGGGTGGCCCTCTATCTGTCATTTGGAAAGGCAACACCAAATATACCAACGAAACACATATAGATACATTTTAAATTTAATTTTTTTTTTTTTGTTTCTAGGATAATCTGTGAAAGCAAATGGGGAGGGAGAATAAATAAGAGAACTCGTTTTGAGAGTTAAAACGCTTCGCTTCCTTCCCAGTTGTTTGTTTTATTCCTTTTTCATTTGACTATTTTGCCAAATATTACTGCCCTCGTAGCGACGTCCCACTTGTACCATCGTGCGCTCATAAAAATAAAGATTTACGTTCTAATGAATTATTCAAATTGGTAATACAAAACAGCAAGAAAATCAGGACACAAAAAAAAATTTTCCAACACACCAAGAAACAAATGTCCGAACAAATGGAAATTACAAGCCCAACACTACATTGTACAACAAAAAAATAAAAGAAATAATCAAATATAAAAAAATAAAACCAACAAAATAAAGAAAAGATATCAAATTTCTAACCCTGCAATAAAAAAAAAGCTTTCTGTGAATGTAGATGTGAACACAAATGATAGTTGTACGAGTAATAGTACCTTGTAAACAAGCAAATTTATTTTCCATTTGACATTTTGTATACAAATCCTTGTGACTACGAGTATATCGTCTGGAATTTTGGTTGGACCCATGTTTTTTGTTCATAATAAACAACTTAAAGTGGTTTGTCTTTTAAATTCAAAAATATGGTCAAATTGCGGTCAACAATGATTTTTTGAATGAAAAAGGATTGCTTGTGCGAGTTAAATTGAAAAGAAAACAACTCGGCTTAAATGTACTGTTTTCAAGTGAGGAAAATATATGAATTTATTTAAATACCATCTGGTAAAAAGGATTTCAACTACATTCATAGGTTTCGCAAGCATTTGGATGAAATAAACTGTGAAAGTTTAAATAAATGTGTTATGAACTTGAGGAAACGAGAAATTTTCTCAGCTCCCAGAAGTTTTCCTAGTTGTAAGATTCACGTTTCAAAGTCGGCGATTATTAAAAGAACCCATTACATTACAACAGAAAGCTTTCGATAGTTCTAACACTGGACGTGTACAAAAGGTTAATTTATCAGAATAACTTATCATACGTATCCATCTGCCGGCAAAACAATTAACGACGCGGCAAGCAAGTGTTTTCTTACAAAAAAAAAAAAAACTAAATAGATCCGAATGGCTTTAACAACTGGTTTCAATTTTTCAATCTTTGAAAGCCATCATATGGATGAATATTATGGCCAATATCCCAAAAATACAGCAAATATCAAATATATTAATTTGAGGGTTCAGTACCCGAAAGATACCAACGAAACGCAATTACTTATCTCTCTGTCCGTCCACTGCCTAATATCTTCGAATTCGCAAGAGATAGACAGTCACAATTTTCACATAATGCCTCACTATGGCCGTTCTAACACAAGGAAGTGAAAGGCTATGGAAATCTAAAATTAATTTCAAAATCGCAATTAAAAAATATGTAGTTCGGTCTGGTGAAACGGAAACCTCCGTGTGCCATGCCAACTCGCACTTGGCTGCTTTTTCCAAAAACAGGATTTCTTTCATGAATGTTTAAAAACGAAAATGATTTTAATTTATCTTACAATAAAAACGTCTAACTTGCTTTTATAATATATCACATGATTGACTTCAATTAAAGAACAATGCACTTCTACTGTGAATAGCACAATATCGTCAGTTGTATTTCGGAAGGTCCTTCAGGTCAGATAATAGTTTGCCTTCTGCTTAATCAAATCATCTCCTTTGAAATGTAGGGGTCGGTATACGATATCAAATTCTTTCTATGCCTTCGTAAAATTTGGTTGGTTAAATGGCGCAGTTGGTCATGCGCCTGCCTTTCAATTGGATAAATTGCTGGGTCCGAAGTTAGTCCTGAACTTTTATCTCGTTTTCAAATCTAATTCAGTCACCATTTGCCGATAGTAGTCCGACCAAGTAGTTGTTGAAGTGATGACTGAACAATCCGATGTTCATGGTGGAATTCTAATTTCGTGTCTTCAAGATAATAGTTGGATCTGTCATTGATATTACCAGCAGGGTGATGAACCAGTCTTCCGAAATTACATATTTCAACTAATTTAGAATAAAATACCGTGAATTAGACGACCGCAAATGAGTCAAATTTAAATTTTCCGTCCAATTCAGACAACCATATAGTAATGACAGGAATGACAACGAAACATTATACACCCGAGTTTCAAACCACTACAAGATATTTCAATTCTTCTCCTTATTCGACATCACTTCAAAGAGTAAAAGTAAAAAAAAAACGTTTCACCTTTTATCGATAAAGGACAAATCTGAAACCGTGAATTTTGGTCGTACTTTGGTATAGATCTCTACTGACAAATCATAAAGGCTAAGGCAGCATTCGAAACATCAACTTTTGCTTAAGTATCTGATAAAAAAATAAATTGTCCCCGCAATCATTTAAATTTGCTTTGATAGGTAACACAAAAGAAGAAATTTGATAAACAAAATTAACAATTAAATTACAATCTATTGATGCCTGTTCGTATCATTTAAAAAAAACTGCTTTAAGCACGGATAACGAAAATGCATGTCGCACTTTTTTCGCTAGATATTAATTGTTTCTTTCTGTTTCGCTGAAATGTGTTTCGATTTTTTTTATTGAAAAGATATAATTGCGACAAAAGTGCTGATAATTTTTTTCTCTTTACAGAATCAGTCCAATCACAACATTTTGAAAACAGTTCCCGAAGAAGTGCAAGTGAGCGCTGATGATATAGCTAAATCAAAAGAACGCAATATAAACCACGCAACGCGATTCTGACGGTAAATCGTTTCAGATTGTCTGCCCCAAACTAATTGTAATAAACTGAAGTGGGAAATGTTTCTAGTTGCAATAGTGTCCTTGTGAAAGCTGCCACAGAACTATTATATAAATCATTACCTTCACTTGAAACAAAAACAAAATATTTACCTAACGTGTTTATTTATATAAATCCTTATTTTTTCCCTGCGTTTTTACGCTTTAAAAACAACTTCTTTAGTGCATGATAAGTGAGATGACAGAGATTTTGAAATAAAATATCACTTCAGCATCAGGGTTATTTTACTTCCAAAAAATCAAATACGAGTATAGTTTATTTTTTAGTTTTGCGGGGATTTGGTGAAGTGCGACTCTTATCGTTCTTCGTCAATTTACACATGTCAGAGGATATTTTAGACGTATTGAGGAGTCAAAATATTTTACCTTGTCAATCAGTTCAAAAATATAGTTTTCATCATGGTTCTTTCACTACAACTGCCCAAGATCAATATTTGTTTAAAAGGAGGGTAAAAAATACCCTAACTTTATATGGTATATGTAATGACGTACATTACTATTTCCCTGCCTTCTTAGCTTTTACAAAAAATAATATATGGCTCCTGTACTCATCGTTTGCCACGACTTGGATAAGGATAGGAAATTTATCCCCTCATTTAAATTTCTTAGATTCTTTGAAAAATCAAATAAAAATCTACTACATTCGTTTTGTTTTTTGTTTTTGTTAGGGTTCTGCTTTATTTGTCTTGTCGGCAAATTTGCGTATGACGTTAGGATGAGAATTAATTTATATATTCAACTTAATTTCTTTATTGTTTTTGAACCTTTGTAAATCGTTATGAATAGAAAATACTGACTGAGAGAGAGCTTTCGATATTAGTATGGTGCAGCTTAAAAATGCATCCTTATTTTAATTTAAATTAAAACTAATTCAGTGTTTTTGCAAGACAATAAGTTAGTCATTATTGATGATGCCAAATTCATCTTCATCCTTTTACGCTTGTAAAAAAAATTTTGTTCGTACTTTTAAAGGATTTGAAAATGAGGAAAAAAGGATTCACAGCACGGATGGACGAATTTAATTAAAATTCATAGCTAAGGCTTTAATTGTCTTGCAATTTGTTTAAGGTGTGTGAGTTTTGCTTTATACGATAACTGTCTGACAGCTAGATACGTTTCAAGGTTGCTGTAGTGCGATTCAAGGGTCTAACTATGGAACTTTCGGTTTTTTTTTTGAAAACAGTTTTTGTGTTACCAGAAAAAACATTGCGGATGTATTCTTAAATTTTTTTTTTTTGAACAAAATAAGGGACTTGAATGTGATTGTTCCTAATTTTTTTAATTTGAATTCGTTTTCGTTAATTTGAATTCATTTTAAATCTTTCTAATCATGTCCGGAAGTTAACAAAAAATTTAAATTAGTGAAAAAATACAACCACTCCAACAAGTTCCATTTTCCAGTTTTTTTGTCAAAGAATTTCCTAATCCTTTAAAAATATGGATGTGTGCTTAATTATAAATCTGAAAGAACTATCGGCCTTCAAACCTAAAATACTTGTTCCGATCTCACGTTTCCCATCACTTAAAAAAGTTTTTATTCCTCTAAATCTATTTTCCATGTATTCATGGCGACTTATTTGACATTTTCTTAAGTTATACCGAGATTGTGCTCCTAAGAGATTTTCTTCTTCTCCCAGTTTAACGTACATATTTTGTTTTAAACTTTATTTCGTTTCAAGTGTTTTCACTATTGATTATGCTCGATAAGGTTGTTATATGAAGAAAACCATACACTTACAATATTTGTTAAAACAAAAACAAAAAAGCCAACAAACGTAAGTTAATTAAAAGAAAACCTAATAAATTATAAACTAAAAGATTTTTACTTCAATTTAAGTATGCAAATTATTGCATAATTTCCAAAAATCAAAACGCTAAAAAGAAATATTTTAAAAAATTATTACAAATACACCAGAATTCCACAACATTTAAGATTTGAGTAGCATTATATTTCCAATTTTTATAACACAAAAAACGGCTTGTAAATAAACCAAAAAAAAAATTAAGACAAAGGACATAAATGTGAATTTTTAGAAATAAACATTAAAAAGAAAATCTAAAATAGCCAACAGACTTGGGTTAACTTTATTAATGTAAATTATGATTAAGGAGAATGAAAAATAAATTAAGGTCAAATAACTATAAACAATTCAATAATTAAAAATTAAAAAAAAAAATTGTTAAAAAAAACTAATAATAAAATTGTTGTTAAAAAAAAGAAACCAATAAAATTTTCAATAACTTTAAATAAATTTCATAAAATGTAAACAAATTTGTATCGATACGAAAAAACCAAATATTTTATACGTAATGTCAATAAATAATAAATCATTTAAATATCAGAGTAATAAAAAATAAGGTCAATGTCAAAGATTAAGCTTGAAGTGATGGGTGCCATCAATGTTTTTATATTAGAATATTTAATTCACATTCATTATTTAAAAAAAATATAAAACATTCATTTAATTTTTTGTTTCTTTCGTTAAAATACATGTATTTACTCTGTCAAAAAAATCTTTAAACATATTTTTTTAGTGCAAGACATAAATGTGAATTTAAAATACAAAAATACCTTTTTCGTGGCAATCTTTGAAATGATTGGAAAAATTTAACCTTGTTTTTGTTGTTTTTTTTTTTTTTGATTTTGTAGGCAGATGCCATCAATTCAACTTAGATTTTGACAAATTTCCTTATAAAAATTATATTAATTCCACATAAAATACACTCTGTATTTAATATGAACATTTTTTAAACATAAAAAAAATCGTAATATATAAAAAGTAATAAAATAAATAGAAATAACAAACTGACAAGAGCTTGCAGAGTGAAACTTTGTTCTCGTCGAAAAAAATGCCTTTCGATTGAATATTAAAAATCTATATAAAAATATATAATCTAGGTTATTTGTTGTTTAAAAAAAAACACTAAAACAAAAACACCTAAATGTTATTTATGCGGGATGTACAACAGATGTTATATCAGTATATTTATTTTGTATTTATATTAATTATTTTTAAATGAAATCGTTTGTTATTGTTTTAAATAGTACGAGATACAATACAAGCGAACTTTGAATTATAAATCAATTATGAATAGGCATAGATATTAAAAATTCATAAAATGACAACCGGCTGTATATAATGTATGTATAATAATATTGAAATCAATGAGAACGTTTTTTGAATATAAATGATTAAATAAACAAAAAAAGAACAAAATACAAATCTTTTATTGCAAACGAATTATGGAAATCAACCTTATTGAAAAGACTTATATAAATATTTTGTATTGATAAAAGTAAGTATGTACCGTATTAATTTTAAAGGTTCCCTTAATCTTAACTGATCATCCAGTGGCAAAGATATAGTGCTCGACCATATTTTTTGTTAAAAACCATTACAAGGATTCGTCTTGCTATTAGGCCAGAAAAAACCCTAAACTAATGTACCAAAGGCCACTTTAACATCGTAGAGTATGTAGCTGCACGGTGCGTCAATTGGATCTTTTATTGGAAGACAACAATTTTTTTATGTTCGAATTGAAACAATAAGGCCTACAAAACAGGTCGTTCAAAAATGGCTCAACGCAGTTTATCTTCTGTGTTAATTTTGCGCTAAGTTTTTTTCGGGCGAATAATTTTACGTTGGAATTGTACACAAATCTTAGCTCTAATGCTTGAAGATAAAAGTCGAAATTAAATGGCTGTGATATAACCAGAAGCGTCTGAAATTCTTATAAAAATGAGTTCAAAAAATATCTTTTAGTGGCACCGTTTGTGAACGTTTTTAAAAATTCCATTTATTTCTGTTCATTCAACGCGAGAAAGACGGCCATTCCAGATTTTAACGCGCAGCCGGCTTTCTCTTAAAACTTCTCAAATGAAGTCTTATCTGTTTTCAGGTTGAAGTTCTTGCCATCTCTTCCCCTACTCTTTTGCGATTCGGTAAGTTTCCATACTTTAAATATTCAAATCATGACTCGTCCTCACGGATCTTATAGGTCAACAATGGGTACCTGATGGTGTTCCGGCTGAGGACTCAAACTTAACGAGGCATTGTTTAATAAGCAGACGGCTAAGTCCAAGTTGTCTGTCGAGTTTTTTTTGGGCTTTTGTTGCAGACCACTTTGGTCTCGGCTTTATCTTTAGCTTTACGTGCATTTGTATAGCAAGCGTTGGTTTCTATGGCCATGTGGTGAGTGTCACGCAGCAGACCCTGTCATCCATGTGTTGATATAAACTAACATAGATGTAGTGGAGAAACAAGCGTCTTTCAAAATGTAACCATGTTAATACCTACCCGTATAACAATACGAAGAAGATGAAACGAATAAAATGTTCTATAAATCCTTACCACCCGTAAAATTAAATCAAATACAATCACAGCAGCACGGAATTGTAACAAAACTACAGAGAAACGAAAAACAACATCTACAGGCTCTTTAATTAATCAACAACATAACAAAACATCAAAAGGACTCATAGGTCTAATTTGTCAGAGAAATTCCTGAAATAAAATGACCAGGAGCATGACGATTGACAAACGAGGCCCATTGGTCTCTCCACCAAGCTCGTAAAACATCACAAAAATCCACCCCCTACAATGTAATGAAATTTCAGTGCGATAACTCTAGATACAAGGAAAGCGAAAAAAAAGTCAAAATAAATTAAAACAGAACTCAAAATTCCTTTGATGTACAACATTTTCTGATTTGGAATGATATTTGATTTATTGAACCCCGAAATAGCTCGTGGTTGTAGTGGGGTGGAACGTATCGATTACACTATGTATAACACGCGTTATTTGAATCAACCCTAGTGTAACAGTGGATGCCGAAAATATTTGCACAATGCAGTTTTTATGCTTTAGGTCTCTGCAATGAAATGATCTTAATTCTTTAATTATTAATTAAGCTTTTACATTTTTCAAAAAAAATACTACAAACAAAGAAACAAGTTTTAAATTATTGTAACAATGAAACGGTCTTAATCTTGTAAAGTTTTAGACCAAACCTTTTGCGTAAAATCTCGTCGTCGAGCAACACAATCCCAATTGCTGGAAACGGCGCCGAATGGCGGATACAGCGCCTAATTTGATCCTCTGAGGTACGCACTTTAAGCCTACGGGTAGATTGCTTAATGGCCTATAGCGTGAAATAGGTGTGAAATTTGGTCACTATAGCTTATTGACCGCAAGATAGTAAAAGTGCACGAAAAACAATTTTTACAGAGCTCGAATTTTGATAATTAAGTTCAATAATTTTTAATCGTTGTTCGCTTGAGCATGGTTGATGATTCATGCAAAATTACCCATCGAATGCTTGGACTAATCAGTGCAATGTTATATGAGTCATTATTGCGAATACCTCCGCAGTGTCCTCCAGCAGCTCGGACTTAAAAAAAAGCCTCCACAAAATACTATTGCAGAAGCAGAAAGATTTATTATCAAATAATCTTGTTCCTCAATCAGTTTAAACAATTTTACTTTTTTAATACACTATGCGATGTTTGACTTGTAGCAGGATCAATGTCTCTCTATTGTCCAATGTGGATCATATCTCTTTGAAGCATATACGCCTTCTTAACCAAATAAGGGGTGAACATTCACAAAGAATTTGTACAGCCGTTTCGTCGTCTTCTATACAGAGTTGGCACTGGGTGTTTGAACTGAGTCCTAATTTGGTTAGATGTGATCTCAAGTGGCAATGGCCTGAGTTAAAGTATTTCTCTGGAAGTTATAGAAATAGTTTCGGGTAAATTTCAACTGTTCCACGAAATATTGGAGGACCAGTTAAAGATACTTGGACGAACTTATACCGCTTGGAGTGTCACTAAGAAAGCTCAAGTCCAAAATTTCTTAGGTTCACTTCCAAAGCGCCATGCCGAAAGTAAATTGCAATTGTGCTAATATTTTTGCCATTGACTGTAGCTTGTTCTAAGTATTTGCGGCGTTTTAAACCAATTCAGGAAAAAATATTCAAGTACCTGAGGCAATCAAATGAAACGGGGGCTCCCCTTTAAGGTAAGGATAGTCATCAGAATAAATTGGGGTACTATGTTGAGCGTGAAGCGGTTCGAAAACACAGGATAATGTCAAGTTTAATGTACGAGCTGGCTTGTGATTGGATCGGCTACATCCTTTTTAAGATGACAGGAGGTGCATCAGTATGTATAAATGACGAGAAGCGAATTTTTAAGACTGTTGGAGTTACTGCAGAAAAGTTAAGACGATAAAGTAGTAGATAAAAATAAGCGGAACAAGAAGTAAGGATTGTAAGGTTATAGGATGAAGAAGATCGGTAGGCAGAAGTATTTTGGATCTATAAGACGTTGTTGCAGCCAATCGGGAAAAACATCGCATTTTTAAATTTCCCGCCCAACCAAAAATACGGATTATTAATTTTGTAAAAATTGTTTTTGTATCCCATTCCCCATCGTAAAATAAATTTCACCACACCCATCTCCTGACCTTATTCGTACTGTTTTAAATCATTCGACAGTAAACCCTCCAAGCGATCGCTCGTCCCAATAAAATTGTTAAGAGTTATTAAAATGAAGAAATTTGTAACGTGGTTAAAGAGAGGTCGTTTTATTTAAAGAAAAAAATCATTTGGAATTTTTACAAATGTCTTAGATCCGGTTGTAAAAATTTCCTTCTTCTGTTTTCAATGTCAGGAAACACGAGTGCAATCGTCTTGAGTCTGAGATTTGGAGGAACAGATGCCTCTCATGTTAGGTTTTTTGCGTTTGAATCAAAAAATACGTTTTGGAAACAGAGAGTCATCAGAAGTATTCCTGCATACTAAAGGAAGATTTATTAAAACAAGAGGTCGACTTGCATCCCAGATTCATTTGTATCATTAGCAGGGTCATTCAGACCGGTGGTTACTGTGTATATCGAGCTGTTCCCCAGTACATCAGCGATTTTCGGACGGTCTGTAGAAAGGGGACATTAAGTGTCTAACAGTGTGGTTCTTATTTAATAGCATATGCGAAAGGTTTGATCAATATTTGTGTCTCTGAAAAAAAAAACAATAACTTAACTTAAACAATTAAAGAATATTTCCTAACTTATCAAACTTTTGACCTGCGGCTTTCCGAAGTAGCTCTCCAAGTAAATAATCATAGATTCAAAGCACTTTGAGTGCCATACGCAAGACGAGGCTACGATTTGATTTGACACATGTGAGATGTTGAATCATCCACTCATGAAGCCTCAAAAAGTTTGACCACACTGATTGACAGACGGCAAAAAACAAGTACAAACTTCTGAATAATTAAAGGCACCTGCATTTCTAATCAATATCTGTATTACACGTTTAGCCACCTAGAAGCTATGAAAAAAGGATATTATTTTTTGATTGATTAATATTTACAATGGCGACATCGCTTTTGTTACAGTCAAATACAAATAATATGAACAATTCTTAACTCAGGCTTTAAATGCTTTTGTAGAACAGATCCACGCAATTAAAAAAGGTGGAGGTGATGTAATACTGAAAAATCGACCAATTCAACATTCGCTCTTGCAATCCCGGAGATAGTTAAAACCGTTCACAAAAATGAACTGATTTACGAAACATTTGCTGGTCTTTACGGGCACTTAACATTCGTTACCATAACCTCGGCATATATTTTAATGATTTGATATTTGCGTCGGAACTTCCCAATGCAATGGTACACTGTGATTGCTTCACATTCTTCATGGCTTTCGAGGACATCACTCCCAGTTCGTTGTCATTCAAAATATTGATGATTCATGCCGGACGGATTCCGCAAAAAGAAATCCAAAAATCGAATCTAAATATTACAAGAACTTCCAGCCTCAAAATGATATTGCATTTCGTTAAATATGTAATTCCACATGAGTTATAGAAGCGATTAGCTTGTTTGGCGACCTTGTTAAGAATGACGGCAGCAAGAGTAGTTATTTTGTGGAAAATTGACAATACTAACAGAAATAATGGGCAAATATGAGACTGCTCCAAATTTATAAAAAAAATAATTTTTGATAATCTTGATAATACAAAAATTTCCAAAAATTGCCGGAGGCTATTGTAAAGGCGAAAATAATCAATAAGTTATCGTATTCAGAAATTGGAAAAGACCGAATTGCTACAAAACAATTTGCTTCGATGCAGTAACTTACAATGTGAAGCATCAAAGTACGGAAAAGGTAGCTAGAGGAAGAAGACCACACGATTTCAACACGCTTCCTTCGAGAACGATTGGATGTGAGTCAACTTTTTGGAAGAGCGACAGGAAAAAAAAAAGAGACATTTCTTTCCAGTAAAAATCATAAGGAACAAAATATTGCCGAGCAATGATATATTAATTAAAAGCATGGGATCAGATGGTAAAAGATATGTCGTGCACCCAAAAAATGTTGCACTTAAGCCGAAATTGACGAAGGTTACTCCCAAGCCCGGAGGAGAAAGTGTTATGCTTTGGGCTAGTATGCCATTCAAAGGAACCGGACCCTTATATCAGGTAGAAGGTATAATGAATTTGGAGCATTGCATACAGATATAAGAATATGTCATGTAAGCCAATTCAAAGGAAGAACTATCCGTTTCTTGGAGATTCAAGACCCAAAACACACGAAATGGGCAACGGACCAATGGTTCAAAATAATTCTGTCTATGATGTAGAGTGGCTATCGTGTAGTCTGGATTAAAACCCTTCAAAAATACCTGGGGGATGTACTTGAATCCCAAAAAATTACGTGATCTTATTGCGTCTATGCCCCAGAGGTACAAGGCAGTGATCACGAGTAAATGGATTCTAACGAAATATTGAGCCAGGACAACAATTTTGTAAATAAGACAATATATTCATAATTAGTTCACCACAACTGCATGAATTTACTTTACCTATTAATATTTTTTTTAACTTATGTTTTTCCATATTCACTATTTTGGTAATCAATCATTTTCTAGTTATTAGTTGTTCTTAAATACTTTTAAGTAATGTACCCACACTGTGGGCTCTTGCTGAATGAGGGCTTTCCTTTGAATTTTCTTTTAAGCTCTCATTTACACTCGAAAATAAGGACACGTTAATATTCCAGTTGTAAGGACTTATTATTTAGTATCTCTGTGCGATGAACTTTTTATTTGTGTGCGATATAATGCTATCGATTTATCTATCTTTTTGCGTTCCATGTCATCTTAATTAATATTAACAAAAAAGCATTGTCAAATAATAACTAAATGTTTCATCAACAATATTTCAAATTGAGAAATGATATCTTCTCCCCCGTCGCAATGCCATCGCATCATTAGTAATGATTCCTACTTTGCTGTGGCATAACGACACATTTGTATCTCAACAACACAATCAATGAAACATGTCCAACGAACGTCAGCGAATTTGTCTGAATATTTTTACCCGAGGACGAAAGGAATTTTATCATGTCGAACTTAAATGGATATCAAGATATCTGGAAAAAATTGCATCTTTTTACATTATTTATGTTACAGGAAACCTCCAACTGGGAACGTCGCGTTGGGCTCTTCAATTGCAAAAACAATCCAAATGCAGAGTGTGAAAGGAGCAGCACGATTCAGAGTCCTGTGCATATATGTATATGCGGGGCGTGTAGCATGGTGGTAGAAACTTTCCAAAATGAAGTATGTACACACTTACGTATGTATAAAAATATATTTAGAAAAAGGATCAACATTTTCGAATTCTTATCTGTGATATGTTGTGTGTCTTGAGATTTTATGCTATCTTCGTCCTTAGAGGGGGGATGTACTATCTGCTGGCGTACATTGTGCTTAAATGGGACTGTCAACTGAAAAATATGAAGGAAATCATCGATGTCGCACAAAAAGTCGAAGAATACGAGCATACGTATAGTATGTATGCAATGGAGAAAGAAGAAGAGTCTGGTGGAAATTCGAGATGAAAATGAAGAAACTCATTGGCATGAAATGTATTTTGTGCCCATGTTATGCATTGTGCGAGATTGTGAGGCGGCAAGGATGGCATGTTGGATGTGTGACCTTAGAAACTGGTTCACAGGGGTGGTGGTAATATTGTGAAGCATTCGATTGATTATTTTATAATATTTCAATTTATATGCCGTCACATCAATATCATGTGTCCGCTAGATCAAAAGAGTACGCGTGGCGTTACGCATTAATAAATGTCATCAGAAGTTGTGAACAGAAATTTTGCTTTCTTTGCTCCTGTGACATACATACTAGAGACATTTTTCAAGGTTTAGGATTTTGACAAAAATTCAATTAGAAAATTGACTCAAAGAACAGAACTTTGCTTTTCATATGGTAAGAAATAAAATGAAATTCAAATGTCAATAGCATAGGAGTTCAGTAATAAATTTTCTTCATATATTCCATTTGATTAATTGGAAAGTTTTTTTTTTCATTAATAGTAAATGTGTACTTTTTTTAGGATTCCGTACACGAAAGGTACAACTGAAGCCATTTTTGTCAAACTTTTCAATCCATCCGTCTGTCACGGGATAGTATCTTCTGAACCGTAAAACACTTGCAATTTTTGCGAAATGTGTACTATGGTAATAAGAAATATATAATATAGTTTAAATTAAAGGGCGGTCTGCATTTAAAAACCCTGTTTTTAAAAATCGAAGCTCAATTTTTTCGTCTAAAATATGTTGATATAGGAAAGATAGGGTACCACCTTCCTAAGGAGAATTCAAGGAATATTCGAAGAGAATTTGAAACAGAAATCTTTCAATCACTTGTTAGTTGCTTGTTGAATATATTATCACGAATTCAGGCCACAAATGCATTGCAGATAAAATTCCTCCTGTGGAATATTGCAATGAATTCTGTGAACAAGGTACGGTGGTTCGGAACACTTTGTATGCGTGTCCGACTCGCAATTGTATACTTTTTTTTTGAGTGCGAATGCCTGAACTATATAATTAAAAATCGAGGATAATTTTGCTTATACGACTTTTTAAACACCTTGTGTTTTGAAGGTTCCTAGTTTATTTGAAAGTTGCTAGTTTTTTTTCGCGAAATAAAGATACCAATTTGTAAACGACTGAAGAAAATTTATTAAAAAAATTACTTTTCCCATATTGAACAGAGTTTATACCTTAGATGAAAATAAAATTATCATCAACTTTCATAAAAACGTGACTATGTATTTGAAAAATTAATCTACACTCTTGGAAAATGAAGACCTTTAAAAGTTTAACAAACGTCGATTGCCGTTTGAGGAATTTTTATCCACCAGTCTGATATTATTATTTATGGGGCTGTCAACTAACACGATTGATGAACTGTGGCATATGAAATCACCCTTTGGAGAAGTTGAGTTGGAGTAAGTGTACTTTCATAAGTGATTTAACAGAAAATTGATAAGGTTTAAAAATTAAAAAGAGAGTCGTAGAGAAAACAGTGCACACCAGCATTTTTATGATGAATCATAGATTTGAAACTTTCCAATGCTACTTGAATATAACCGCCCGAAATGTAGTTTTTAATTCATTGAAGATGAGATTCGTCGGTTCCCATTATACGCATTGCGTTGCATTTTTTTAAGAGTTGGTGTATGGTGGTGGAGTATGGATGATTTATGAAAAAGCTTACGCAGTGGTTTTGCAAGTGAGAAAGATTACTTCGTCTGCAAAGTCGCTGTGGACACGGAGCTGACAAGTGAAGTGTCGGTTCCAATTAAGATTATACGCTATGTCAAATTGTTTTCCACCGTTTGTTGACTATAGAGTTTAATACGTTCAATATAATGGTAGAGCCTGGTAGCCTACATTGATTCATATAAAGATATATTAACCTCGACGAAAAATCAAGCTCTGGTCCCATCTTTGTTTCAAACAGCTAGCCTGTAAGCCACGAAAATTGCTCACGTCCACTCTAAACTGTCCACTCATATAAAATAAAATAATTCGACAGTTCTAAAATGTAGGTGATCGAATGTAAATCAAATTCTCATATTAAAAAAAGTCGAATAAAATAATTTTGTTTTTTATTTATTTATATATTTATTAATTCATTATTCAAATCTTCGCATTAACATACATAAGAAAATTATTGCTCATGCATGGAGATTGGAATAGTAAGTGACTTTGTAGCGTAAACATACATTCTTTTACAAAAGATTTAACTATTGTACATTTTACAATGAATTGGTATATTGCTTCCTTACAACTGAAATTTAAAATTGAAAAAACCTTTATACTCGAGTTGACTCGAGAGGAGAGGCAGCGGTGACAAACAATTCTTGATGATTTAATAATTTAATAGATAAATAAACTAATAAGTATAAATAAATAAAAAAAATAAATAAATAAATTTATAAATAAATAATTTGTATGCGACAACTGTATAGAAGTGGTGCGTAAGTTAATAATATTAGTAGCACAGTTTTAATTGCTTTTCAACCTGGGAGCATCATAATTCGGACTTACTGGTAATATTTTCAATGTCTTATAGAGCAGCATAGAGTGGTTCAGGCTGTTGGCGTCACAGATTCTTCTAAACGCTTGAAATGCTCAAGAGTAAACCTACTCAAAGTTTTCTTATCACATAATTTTCAAAGATGAAAAAGATACCGAATTGATGACCGCAGATACGGTTTCATGGATGGAACGTTAACAGACCAATTAAGATTTTGGTCGATCAAGACGCCTTGTTATTTAAAATTCCTTACTAACATGACCTTGAAACATTTTGTGTCGGAGGGGTTCATCTTGTCATACACCGATAGAAATGAAGATGAAGAGCCCTTTGAATTATACCTACAATGTGTCGTTTTTCGACCAGAGGTTCCTGCGTTTTCAAGCTGAAGTACATTAACTTGGTCTTGCTGCTAATCTTCAAATTGTGATTGCCAAACCAGATACTAGTGTACATCATGATTTATATTGGCCATTAGGTCTAGCGGGCTATTTGAATCATATGCGATGCCGAGATCATCTGCAAAAGCCTTAACTTTACCTGCAAAGTTTTGATTAAGTCAAGAGTTTACAAAAAGAAGGAACAATATTGGACCAAGAACAGTTCCTTGCGGTATACCCAAATGTAGCATTTCACAATCGCTTAAACACTTCTCTTCAAAGCTCTTTCAAAGACTTTGGAGATTGAAGATAACGAGGAGATTAGCCTGTAGTTGTTAACATTTTTTCTATTTCCTTTTTTACACACAGGTATAACGTTAGCCATTTTTAATTTATCAGGGAGAACGTAACTGAAAATGCTTTTATTAAAAATATGTTCCAGAATGTCGACAATATTAAGGACAATGTTTTAAGGGCTACATTAGAAATGTTGTGCCATGTGCATTTGAATTATTAAGGGAGTAGATTATTCTTAAAAGTTAAGAACCATTTATTGGTTGAAAGAAGAAGCTTTCATTATGCGAATTGTCTTCCACGAGACGTCCTATAACGCAACGTTAACAAAGCGCGGTAGTCTTATTTGAGAACTGTCCAATTGATGCAAAAAAATTATTAACTTTACTACCTACTTTTAGAGGATCTTTAATAACAGAAGCAGGAGAATTGTTAGTTTTACTATTTATGACTCTCCATTGTATGCAAATTCCGACACAATTTTTTTATCCAATCTGTTAGTCTTGTGTTAAGCGGATATTTTAGGTACTTTCTACTCAGCTTATTTTCAAGTCTCATACTGTAAAGAATATCACGATTTATCTAGGGTTTCAAACTTACTTCTGATATTATGTGCACAACGGTGTGGCTAGAAGTTTCTATGTGCGTTTGTAAGGTTTCCTGAAATTAGTCATTAGCATTTGAAGTATGGCTTGCAGCGTAAACCATTTCCTAGTTTTCAGATCGGAGATGTTTACTCAGCAAATCAAACCTAAACTTATTCAACGGATTTTAAGTTGCTGATTGAAATACCAGACATGCAGTGATCAGAAATGTGGAGATCAAAGTTGATACCTGTATATTGGCCTGGGGAATGGAAACGTATTTGAAATTGATTAATAAAAAATAAATAAAAATAACTCAAACAGATTTTCGTCGAAAATGTTGCATTTATATTTGCTATCGAGTAAAATTTCCAAATTGTTTTTATATTGTTTATCATATTATAAATCATACGTTTCTTTATTTTTTAACATAATGTAACGTAAAATTATTCGAAGACATTTTGGAATCTCTTATTTCTAATGGTTCCAGTTTTGGAATCCCTCTACGATTCGTCCTAAAAGTGTGCCACCGAAACACTATTACTAAGGCTCTGCTGTCCGTCAGTTTTTTTCGGAATTTTCTTACTAAAGTATCACAAAAAAAACTCGGAACCCTTCGTGTGCATGTGGGACTCGCACTTTGCTTACATTTGTCTCGATTCCTGCTTGTATGGATGTGCAATTAAGTATCACGAATTAAAATTTGTGAATATACCCGCAACAAGTCCTTTTATAGATTAATCAATTTCTATAGCGTGATTTATTTTTTGAATTAATTGCTTATTTTTCTCTCTTAAATTAGTTTTTTATTTGTCTGTTAAACTGTCCCAAAACGATTAAAAAATATACAAACAAACTCACCTAAAGCTGTCCTACACATACATGGCGTTATATATATTTTTCGCCTGTTTGATACATAGTCCTCTTCTATAGTCTGCAATTCATTATTGTGTTAAATTCCACATTAATTAGAGGACGAAGCAAATTGAGTGAACATATTGGCAAAACAAACAACAAATCCAAGAAAAGAAGTAAACACAGAGCGTAAATAATCCTCTAACCATTAATCGACAAATCAAAACATTCCACACACCCAAACTAACGATACAGCCCAACCGTTATACACAAGGATTTTAGAAACGTACAAGACTGCAAAAACGTCGGCCATTTCCGTTCAGCTCTTCTCCTTTAATTTATATACTATATGAGTTTGGCATAGCATCTTGCAGAAGTTCGTCCTCACGCGCCAATGCCACTACATGAAGGAAAACTCACATTTTGACGATTGCTGGAAATGTTGTCCCTTTAATTCCGCACAAATTGTCTTCGCGTTGTTGATGGTTGTTTCTGTAGACACAAATGACAGCAGCAAGGACTTATTGACAAGACATTACTCATTACCTTCCCGGACCGCATACGAATGAAGATATAATCGCAAAGGCTTTCGTTTGTATGTATGTACAAGAAAACACAAAGTTTGTTCAGGATTTCCTAATTATTTTCAAAGAAATATTGGTTGATCTTATCCAGGGACTCGTGCTACTCGTTTTTGGCAGCGGATGTGGCAGAGTTGATTTAGAAAACCACAGATGTCCGTAATTTGGGCGCAACACGCGAACACACTTGGATGTGTTCAAGGTGGCTTCGTTAGGAAGTTTGATTGGTTGGATTATTTGTTTTTGCAGTTATTTATACTGTAGTGGATTTATACTCGATTGAGGACATGTACAACTCGGGCTTTCTTCCTCAAACTATTCTATAAATATTCTCTTCACGCATTTACACTTAAAGCTGTCTTTTTTAGGGTTCCGTTTCCAAAGGGTCCAAGGGAACGTGGACAACCATAACATATACACGCTCCAGAGTCACATGATACACTTGTTTTAAATTATTTATTTTCAAGACATTACCATTACAATGAACTATATTTTGATGCCAGAATCATAGATTCGCACATTTCTTCAATAAGTCAGCGTCAAATAATCCTTAACTTTTGTGAACGTTTTATAGCCGTGCTTTTACATTGTCTTGCTTACTCTAGCATGAGTACTGTATGTGCGATGGTTTGAGAATTTTAGGAGGCGCAGAACCCCTTCGTGTGAGAGTTAACTCTCACTAGGCTTCTTTTTATTTTTATTATTAATTTTATAAAAAAATGACCAACTGCAAGTCGGGCAAGCACACGAAGAATGCCATACCACCGTACAATGGCCTTGTTCAATGTATCCTTCCCTTAACTCCGCCTTGGGGAAATTTCCCTGCAATGCATTTTTGCAATGTCAATGGTGTGCGAAAAATTTCCTTGTATAGCGATGAATACTTCGTTAATTCCCTTCAAAGATCCGACTCGCAGCTGGCCGCCAAGTGAGCGTTTAGCTTCACACGAAGGGTTCCGCGCCTCCTCAATGTATGCAACACTATATTTATTAAATTTAATATCTCTGAAAGCATCGCACAAATACTTCTTATGCACAAAAAAAAAGCCAGACAATATAAAGATCCCCTTAGCTTGCCAGTAGAAAGGTGCTAGCCCTCGTTCTGTTTCTTAATAGAATTTTTCGTAGCCTACCTCTTGATGTAAAATTCGGTTGAATTTTTTGTTTTGCTACTCCTTTTATTTTAAATTTTATATAATTTTAATTATTTATTTTTATAGGTGCCATCGAAGTTCACAGTCTGTGAAGATTCCGATTGTCTACCTTTTGCGACTCAGAAGATACAGCCTTGTGAAAGACGAGCGGACGAACGGAAGGAGAGCCCAGCCTGAATAGAAGGGTTCTGTTGGCACTCTTTAATCATGTCTTTATATCATTAAATCTTACAACTTTTATTTTCTGAGGATTTTTTAAAATTTTTGACTTGTTTCTGTATGTTTCAATGACGCCATGATTGTTGCCAGCGTTTATGTCGACATCGTTTAGGTATTCGAACGCCGGGACGGATATGAAAAAACACCTGTCCGCCCTCTCTGTCTGTTTTAGCTTTCTTCAATTGGACAGTTGGATTCAAAATCGAGCTCCTACCAGGAAGTGGTCAAAGGCGATGAATGTTGAACGAGTGTCTTTGGTCAATCAGCACGTGGGTGATTTGGCTGGCTATTTGATCATCTGAGGATAGCCAAGTTTTTATTTGGATCTTTATGTCATTCATGTTATTAGCTGCGTTCGTAAGTCGGCAACCATTGTCTGCTGTCGTTTCGTGTTTGCTAACTTTTCTGACCAGACGAGACGATGTACTAAAAATTCATAATGTTCAAATTTCATTGCGTTTTCATAAAACTGACATTTAGTAGTTTAACCTTAAAGAGAAATCGAAAGACTTCAACTCAATAACTAATGATTTCAAAATGACTTTAAAGAATTCAAGAAGTTAAAAATATGAGGCGCGCATCATTGTCTTCTTGGCAGAAAGTCACGTGACTCAGATTTCAATCGAATGGTAACACAGATTTGGAGGCTCGACTTTAAACCTTTTTTATCAAATGTTCGACTTATTTGTGATGTATTTTCCATGCTTGATATAAATGGATTAGATGGTAGCAACACGTTCGTAAGTTTTTTTCCGGGGATATTTATCACAAGTAATTCAAGCCGTCCATTTTTTAAACTAATTTATACAATATACACTTTTTTTGTAATAAAGTTAATATCTTTCGCACTAGTAGACTCCAATTACAAAAATCTTACATTCAAAATTTTTTCGAAAACAAACAATTGCAGAAAATGGCACTGAACAGTGGGGAGTGGATATTTTGTTTTTACTTCAGATCTCGTCAAAAGTGGCTATATAAAAATAAGAATGGTCTACATGTATGTTGAAGTTAAATTCAAAGAAGTTTACGATATTGACTCTTTCTCTGATACCTCATACAAGCAGTGTCTTATATTTAAGAAATATGACTGCCTTAGATGTCGTTGGGTTTTTTTCAAAAGTGTAAATAGCCGGCTTTGAATGAACACTCTACAAAAATGCGTGTATCGTAAATCGTACTTTGACGTAAATATGAGCCAATTTTTTTGTTATAAGTAACCCAGGCACAGTAAACTAAAGTTAGCTCGGAGTACAATAAAAACTTTAAACAAATTTTGGTTGTCTTTTCGAGTTCGACTGATGCCTGATCTCTGCTGTAAATATTTACTGTCGCTCAATAAAAATTCGAAATGATTCAGTGCCTGTGAGAAATCTTCCTGTGGGTTGCAATTTCTTCTTTTGTAGTAGTTTCAGATTTGTTATTTGAGAAACACAAATTCTGTTCTTTTCCCCATAACTGCTACTTTGCCTACTTTTTTTTCGTTATCCAAATATATTGCCAACATTTTTAACGTAAATATTTAAACGTCAGAAATGTTGTCCGACATGCTTTAGGCTACTCACTCTGAAAATAGAATTTCTTTAGGATTTCGTCAGAAATACTCACATTAAGTTAAGTGAAGAAAAGTTAACTGCAAAAGTGGGTACCATATTCCAGCCCACTTTCCAAACAAATGAATTTCATTTTACCAGGAGAAATGAAAATTAGAAAACTTAAAAACCTTACAAACAAGAGGCTTGGGCAAACGCTGTGCTAGCAAAAAATACAAGAATGCGGAGAAAAACTCATTCGGATAAATCTGCACTTGACTCCCATGCAATTGCGAAAATGTCAATTTGTTTCAGTGTGTGAATTCGTTTCGGTCCCAACCCTGCGGTACTGTTCTTAACCATCTAACCAGGCAGCGAATCCAGACCATGCGACAGGATTAGTCCTCCACATACATAAATTGCAAATTCCAATAGACTTTCGAATGATTGTTTTTATTTGCAGCAGGGTGCAGCTTAATAGCAGAGAGCAGAATAAATGACTTGGAAAACTTAAATGAGTCCTTAAATATCAGTGGGAGCCAGCAATTGTGTCCATTTTTAACCAAACCTCTGCACACAATGTTCACATCACCGCTCTCACACCTAACTTAATCCACACCAATCCGCCTGTTTGGGCGTTTGAAACATTGCAGGTTTCTATCTAGCTGGCAGCACAGTGTACATTCGTCCTTTCTTTTTTTTTTCTCTCTCTCTCTCTTCCTCGTTTGTTTTTTATTTTTGTTTTTATTAAATAAAATTGGTTTACAGTGATATTGTCTCTGGAGAATGGAAGGATTGGGGTCTGCCATGGACAAAAATGTGTCCTGCAACTGATTTATTTTCGGCTAGATAGTCTGACCACTGAAATTTTCATGTGATTTATCGTAGCAATGATTTTCGTTTATCAAATGTTGTCACATATCCGGGCAGTTTAGTATTTTAGAGGCCGTTTATTGCCGCATTCGGCTCGAAATACAATTTTCCTCTCAAGTTCAACCTGAACAAAAAAAAAATTACTAAACAATAAAAACTGGGAATGGGAAAAAAAAGTAAAAGATATATACAGGCAAAGATTTAATTTTTGATTAAACCTAATGGAAAAGGGATTAAATGAAATGGAAGAGTTGTAGCCCCAAAGTAACTTGGGTAAGAATTTATAGTGTTATTTATGGCCGTATGAATGTTTTGGCGTTAATAATAAATTCAAAATTGTTGCATGAGCACTGTTTTTTAGTGCGTCCAGTATTCTGTAGTAGTATTCTGATTTATAATTTTGAGAATCGTTGTCACTGTATTCTTATGACATAACTACATCCAATGGAAAGATAATGACTTTGTATAATGACCAGTAAGTTCAGTGAATTTAATTGCCTGAGTTATAGAAGGGTCCCTGCGCGGGCGCCAATTATAAGGTTCACATACAAGCTAAATCAAAAACGCGTGAATCCTGTTCCTTGCCCCCAACGGTTCGAAAAAACAGTTGATAGAATATAAGCACGACTTTATTCGCTGATAATGTGACATCCAGATATGGGTTATGGTGGATTTCAGATAAGCATCCAGCCTTAATCCGAGATTCTTGCTTCGTTCGTTTATTGTATTTATATAGAATTCATTTTTATTGGTTATGTTAACTTTTGTATAGGCGAGTTAACATGCATCAGCTTGGTCTCGTTGAAACGACTGTTTTATGGGTAGCTTCAATAGCATGGCTTCATTAGTGCCTCCTGATATACAAAAAGCACAAGCAACCAAGCAGACTTCCATGCGGAAAAAAAATTTGAAACGAGAAGTAACCATTCCTGAGACAACTTAAAAAAGTTTAGTTGGGTTGGTAATGAAACTCAATTTAATTTAATATTATAAATAGGCTGTTTAATGTTACTATTCTATATAAATTGGGGTTATGAATCGGTTATTATTATGATCACTGAGCACTCGAATACGAGGATAACTCTGAAGTTACCATTTTTAATGGTCTCATTGGTCTTAGTTTAGATCAAGGTGCGTGATGAAGGCAAAGGCTTCACAGACGTCCAGTAAGGCACTAAACGTTTGATTCCGAAATCAAGTCGATGGTCAGGGATATGACGTTTTCTTCAGAGTTAGTTCTTGAAACACAGAGAACACAAACATGACTATGACTTAACATAGTCTGGATGGCATAGCCTTTTGCCGGAAATACACTGCATGTCTTTATCATTTTGAAGGACTCAGATCACATATTTTCTCGAACCCAATTTAACATACTGGAAGTTTTTCAAAAAGCTTCGAAGTCAATATGAATTCGAGGTACGAATTTTGAATTACAGCTCGAGACCGGTTTCATTTTGCTGAAAAGAAGAAGTTCGGTTTTTGAGGAATTTTTTCAAATTTTTCAAAATAATCAACCACAAACTGGTTGCTTATTTTGCAATTTCTATTTAGGAAGATTTTTTTTAGATTACATTCCGAATGTCATTCTCCTTAAACAACTAAAAATTTTACATCGGGCCTGAGATTACTAAATATTATTATCTATGTTAGATTTGAATTTCCTTACCGAAACCTTGTTTGTCAACCACGTCAACCAATAGCCACATAATAGGCTATTCTGATTTTTTTTTTATTAACGACATTTCTAGTGTCCAAATTGACTTTCCACCAATTTGACTTTTTCTCTTATGTCCTGTCAATTTCGTGGGTGATCTTGTATTCTTCGCTCTTAGCAAGCCTGATCTTAAGCTATTTTCCATTGTTAATGGTCACGGGCAGGCGATTCCTTGACCCTTGTCCCGAAGGTTTGAATAAAACTGGTTTGGTGAACCTGATGTCTGCGATTCCTAGCCTGGATCATTATTATCCATGCGCTCGATCTGGCCGAGCGCACGCAAAAGAGATCCTTTTTTTATCGGACAATATTTTGCTTTCGATGAGACCCTTGAATCTGCTCTGCTCTTTATTGGAGTACAAGTTAAGGGTATTCAATAGGGACTTCCGAACTTTGACTTTGTTAGCGGTCAAATTGTTGAAGCTTCATCTGTCAAATTAGCTGTCTGTTAGCTTCAGTCTGTTTTGCCAAATCACCGTGAATGGCACAAGCGTTTAACAGCACGTGCTTTTTTATTAAAATGGGTGTTCTGTTTGGATAATGTTTCGCGCGCTTCACCCCTTAAACGGTCGCCATCCTTCCCAAAATACCTATTCGCAGTGTGATGGAAATTTGAGTCTACTGATCTGCCGAAAATATCACCGCTGCCCGTGAGAGTGTGAAGGCGAATCTCAGGCAGCCGATTTCACGTGGCTCACTAGAACAAATGGTGGATGGCAAAATGGCGAACTTTGCACCCGTACAAAATTCAACTGACGCAAGAGCTTAAAGTACACGACAATAGAAAACGACGACATTGGTTCATATTTCTTTGAGAACAACGTTGGCTGTGCATAACCGTGAACAGAGAGCGCTATAGGTCGATGAATACCACTTTCTTTTGGGCTGAATTGGATCAAATGAACACCAACGACATGTGGTTTCGATAGGAAGGCGCTACCTGCCACACAACTCTGGCTTCATTGGAAATTCTACACGAGCGATTCGAGGACATGGTCATCTCAGGTGGAGATGATGTGAACTAGCCACCGAGATCATGCGATTTGGCCCTGTTAGCCTTTTTCTTGAAGGGTTTTCTGAATTAGCAGGTTCATGCGCCACACAGAGAAGCCGTGGCGGACATTTGAAGGATGCTATTTCCATACACAATGACATTGATAGGCCTTCAAATTAATAAAAAAATTCGATGATTTCTTACACCCCCTTTGTTTAAGGGCACGAAATAAGCGCTGCCTATGTTTAAACATAAGTGAAATAATGGTCTGCTTTGGACGTTTGACATAAAGGAGTATGAAAACTTATGCCATTTTAGTTCGTAATGTACGTCTTTGATGATGAATTGACAAAGCAGTCTTGAATACTTTTTGCTTCTCGCTTTGAACAACTTTGTGTTCCGTTTCCTTAAATACACCTACAAGTGTATTGGTATTGCTCTCGTGAAAATTGTCCAAAGGTTCAATTCCTTACAACTCATTTTGAGTGAAAACATTATACCTACACCTTACTGTATTGTAAGAACGTATTCATTTAAGACTGCTCACCCCTTTTATCATTGTCGCCATCCTTTTTACAATAATTTATGCAAATATTCCACTTTTATCAAGAAAAGGAGTCTTCTGTCTTCTGTTTTATATAGAACGAGAAGCACGATAAAAATTCCACTTTGACACAAGACCAATCCTATTTTAAGTGTTTCTTTTTTTCTTTGTTTTTATTTTGCATGTCTTTTTCATCTCCTTACTGCCTTTCATTTGTGTGTTTGTATACGAGAAGATGCACAGCAGTCAGAGATGTCAATGAACAAAGGGTGTGGGTCAAGGGGAGAAACGAATTGAACCCATATTATAATTTTTGTGTTGCCTTTGCCACACTGTTTGGAGTCAAGTCGCATTGAAGAGAAAACACATAGATGTAATGTAAACTAATGTTAATGGATTATGTGGTACCCTATATGAACCCATTTTAAAAAGAATATTTATTTGAGGCCCTGAAAACATAACGATGTTAAATTGGTCAAGGTGTGATATGTCAAAAACAAATGCTGTCATTTGCTTGAGAATTGGCTTACAGTAAAAACTTGTTTCAAAATACACACATCATAGTCTGTCGATTTTGGAACATTAACAGACAGTGCGTCCAGTTTTGATGTCAGGAAGTCGGCCGGAGTGTGCAGCAGAGGGCCCTGCTTTAACAGACACCACAGTGCTCTGTAAGATTCGTCGCAAAAAGTCAAATATCTAATTTTGTTAATTTTTTTGAATTCGTCAGAAATTATGTCCTAATCAGATAGCTTCACGTTTGAACACTATGTGGCGTTACATATTTTTTTACGTCAGCAAATCTGTCACTTGCATTCCCTCCGAATATTAGGACCTTAGCTTGACATATGTACTTCTGTAAAAGCTTTGCTCTCGAGCGTAATCCAGAATCAACTTTCCAGAACGGAGTAAGCATCAAACTTTGTGCTCAAAATGGAGCAAAGACTTAAGAAATGTCGGGGAAAATGTTTCGGCAACGATTCCTATCGAGAACAAACGATTTATGTTTCCACTGAGTTTATTAACATCGAAAACTGACAAGAACATTACGTTAGAAAAAATCAAAGAAATTTTGGGCGAAATTCATAAACTCGACATCATAGGCAGAGGACTTGAATACTGCTTGTGGATTCGTTCAACGCATTTTGGTTTAAAATCTGAGCTTCAAACGTATCCCTGAAAGTCCTGTTTTAAGCACGTTAGGTTCAGGCGAGTGATTGGGATGCGTTGCATGAGGCATATTTGTTTTCAGCCGGGAAAATAAGAGCGACGCATACGGTTTTCATCGATGACAACGATTGTTGTGCATCATGAATTATTGCCCAAAAATCAGATAGTTTACATTATTATTGTGAGACGTTTGTTGCCTCTTTAATCCCCTGATTAACCGAACTGTCAGCATTTTATTTACTTCCATTTTTATAAGTAATCAAACTTACCCTATGAAAAAGGGTTCAACGTTTTTCAAACAATTGGAATACAAAACAGCAAAACTTAGCGCCAAATATAACGGCATTTGGTGTTCTTGCGACACTTGTTTACCCTCTCTTGATTCTTTAGCGAAATTGAAATTCGAAATTTATTTCAAATTGAAATTTATCAAGATATGCAAATAAGGCATTTTTTTAGAAGTGTATCGTAAGTCATTTCTAGTGTTGAAGCATTGTTTAGATACTTTTGGATGGGTTGCTTTTAGATTTTAAATTTAGAGGCACTTTGGTTCAATTCACAAGGAATAACTTGAAGAGTGTTTATGTTCGAATTTGACCCAACTACATAGTATATGGATTGGTTTATGGAAATGAATGCTTGCTTGCGAATTGCAATAAGCGGTGACATTATATTTGATTTACATTTTGTTTAAAGCCCAGAAAAAAAAATACGATTAACAAATAAAACACATCGCACAGGATTTTAAGGTTATGCGATTGGTATTCCATTTCGATTTACTTGCACAAGCCGGAAGGATGAAATTAAAGATAGCGTAGATGTATTCTAGTTTCGATTGATCCATTGTTCGTGCTCAGGTAAGGTTAGAGGACGTGAGATCGACTTATGACTTATACTGCAGAACCAATCGCCCCATCCGCTGTTTTTTGGGCTGAAAATGCAACCATATCTCGACTCAACTGACATTATTGAAGATCCAAAGAATGCATAAGTATGGACCTTATCAAAAACTAATGAAAATGCTATTATGGCTGGTCCACTACGCGAAGAAGAAGTGTGCACGAGAAGGTTTATTGAATAGCAATTTAAGAAATTAATCAGTTGCTTCCTGCCAACCTTATGTCCATTGTCAACACGACCTGCTAGCTCCATCGAAGTAGGTAAAGATCAGATTCATTGAAACCTCAATATTCTGCATATTTTTAACTTCCTGCACCGACACCCCAAAGTCAAGCCAAACAAAAATGGTACAGCACCAAGTTCAGGAGTTTTTGGTAAACGTAAGCGGTTTCGGGTACTACCGAATAATTGATTGAATAAATCTAATCGAACTCGAGTTTCAATAATGAGTTGTGCTTGTCAATAGCCTTATTTAATTTAAACTTTCCCCAGCTTAAATATTAATAAAAGGCAATTTTTTCGTCAATATATAGTACGTAGGCTGCTAGATATATTTCTGGCCTATGCAACACTAAGTGTTGCCAGGTGCAATCCGATATTTCCATTGGAAAGTTTGATATTTTTTAGCATAACATCACTCAGAACGTGTCGTCATTTAATCGTGAATTGTTTTTTTTTTACAGAGACTTGAAAAATTCATCTCGGCAACAAAATGGAATTAACTCGTGAGCAATTTCATGCGATCATTTTTCACAATTTTCGACGTGGATTATCACGAGAAGAGTGCATTGATGAACTTAAATCTTTAGATGGCGCTGAAGCACCATCCTATAACACTGTGAAAAACTGGTGTAAGTAATGCATTCAGTCATGGCCGACGCTCGCTTAAAGACTAACTCCGTGAAGTTCGTCCAAAAACGACCGTTGTGCTAGGGAACATTGATGCCGTGCGTGAACTGATAATGCAAGATCGTCATGTGATATACCATGAGATAGAGGCATCCCTTGGCATTTCTCCCGCCAGCAAACATTCGATATTGCGTGAATACCTGGCCGTTAAAAAGGTTTGTTCTCATTTGGATCCCTCACAATTTGACAATCGCTCAAAAAAAAAGGCTCGTGTCGATTGGTGCAAGGAAATGTTAAAAAAAATATGACCGCGGTGCTTCAAAAGACGTTTATAAGATTGTCATAGGTGACGAAACAGGCCGGAAACAAAACATCAATCGACCGAGTGGGTCTTCGAAGACGAGCCAAATCCAACAAAAGTTGTTCGTGGAAGAAGCACTTCGAAGCAAATGGTCGCCTGTTTCTTCGGCAAAACTGATCATGTGGCGCCTGTTCCACATGAGCAACGTAGAACGGTCAATTCTGAGTGGTGCACCACAATTTGTTTGTCTAAAGTTTTCGGAGAAATTCGAAAAACGAACAAGAGAAGACAAATCATTGTTCACCATGACAATGCGAGCTCTCACACATCGGCTCAAACCAGCGCCTTTTTGAACCGCCAAAACTTCGAATTGATGAGTCATCCGCCGTACAGCCCTGACTTGGCACCCAACGACTTCTTTTTATTCCCGCACATCACGAAAAAAATGCGTGGTCAACGATTTTCGTCGCCAGAACATGCTGTTGAAGCGTTCAAAAATCATGTTTTGGAGGTGTCTCAATCGGAGTGGAAAAAGTGTTTCGACAATTGGTTTGAGCGCATGCGAAAGTGTATAAAACATGTTGAGGAATACTTTCAAAAACAATTAAACCACTTTTGATGATAAATATTCGCATTTTCATTATTAGGCCAGAAGACAAATTTGTTTTTAATTTTTCTTGCCAATCTATTTTCTTTTCTTGGAGACGTTCACAGTCTAACTCACAAGTACACACGGAAGAAAAGTAAATTTTAAGGACACTCTTCATTTACGTTGTCATGTTGTAATCGTAAACTTGTACCTTCGTTTGTTAAATAATGTTTCGGATTATTTCCAATAAAATTTTATTTCATAGCTGATTAGCTAGTAAAATTGTGCTAACTATCTACAGTGTGCCAGCACAGATGTTGTACCGCAGAATGTGTCAATATTTATTTTTTATTATTGTGCATTTACCCCCTGTGCTCTCTTAACATTGAATAACAGGATACAGGGTGTGAAAACCCAATAACATGCCGCAGACATCGGCTTATGCCGTAGCTATTGGTTTATACTTCATACTTTTGTACTATACGTACAAACCTTCCTCTAGTTATCTAGTTTTATTTAGTACTGCACAGAATGTGTTCGAATAGAGCGAGGGGGTCCCCTGGGTGTCGTAATTAGATGCATTTGCGGCAAGACAAAAAGAGAATTTAATTTAATGGGGAAAAGTATAATGAGTATGTGATTAGCGTATTGTTTAGACAATGGCAGAAAGATATTTTCATTTTAGGAGTTTTCATGGCACATATTTTACATGTATGTAAGCCATAATTATTCAATTCAGTTAAGCATTTGTTTGCCTTATGAATGGATTGACTACATAATATGTGCATTGCGGTTGTTAAAAGCGTACTTTTCGCGTTTATAAGTACATATTTTCACAACGAATAATGTTTGTGTTACATGAAATTGTGAATATGAATATTGTACATCTTAATACAGTTTGAATGATATTTTGCTTAATGAATAAAAGGTAATCGAGCATTAATCATCTTTAACAAAAAAAAACGAATACAAGAAAAAAGTTGAAAAATCAATCAATTTAGAGAATGATCAATTTTGTAAGCCATACTCTAGGCCTGCTCTTTGTGGATGAGTGGCATCCGTTTTATGAAGGACATATACAATATATTCTTGCATAAGAACAAATAGTTTTTTAAGAAGTAAGAACGTTAAGGGTGATAATTCATAAGATCTGTTTTCAGAGATATTCAAATATTTCAATGTAGAATTTGTAAGTTCTTCTTGACCTCTTCACATCGAATCTATATCAGGGCACCAGGCTCATAATCTTAAAACATTCCGAATTGCCGATTGAAAAGATATGAGGGGTAATCGTAAGAAAATTACTTATCAATACTTTACTCTGCTTAACCTTCTCTATAGAAGCTATAGTCTCAGTTTGTATTTGTTCAAAGGATTATTCGCTTCATGCACAGGTAATTTTTAGTCAATTAATGTCTTTTATACGCCAGCCTTAACGTTCACCTTTATTGGCGTTTAAGGTGCATTCATAATTTTTCTCATTTGATAGAGATTTAAACCACTTAAAAATAATGCCTCGAAAATCTGCCTTTCCAGCTTTTTGAAAAATCCAGGAATTGATCATGTAAAAAGTAAAGTAATGTTTGCAAATTGGGCAAATATATACATTTTTTTTGAACAACAGACTTGGCAAAACTCTTGCGGTGCATTACAATTTCTGAAAAATCAAACTGAGTCTAACTAAAATGTTGGGAACTTTATTTGTATAGTTTTTGTTTTTTCAAAAATGATTTTGATCGTAAAAAAAAGCGAGAAAAGTTTGCAATTAGAAACACGATTTGGTTCATCATTTTCGAATAAAGGTATTGAATTCGCTTTTTTCAGTGCACCAAGAAAATTTTTTGTGCACCACACAAAAAAAGACCTACTGAATCTTAACCACTCAAAATCGGGTTTTCAGATGTGGACTTGACAACTTTGAATTCAGTTTTTGAATGCATCCTTTCACTTATCATCGAACTGTCATTTTCATCATGGTAAGGTACACGAACGAGCAACGTCTGCAAATTATATCTACTCTATCGAAGGAGTCGATTACGCAACTCTAAGATCCTTAATTCCAATTTTCGGTTGTAATTGTGGCTCTAGTAGTAGGCAATAATAAGTTTAGTCCAAAAATTTGAGCCTACATATTTGTTGTGTGATGTTACCGTGTCGGTGAGAGAACGGTTGAAGTGTCGAAAATATCGCTGCCGTTCAGTCGTTCCAAAACAATACCAATACAACGTTCTTTATATAATATTTAACTACTCACCTTTCTTCTTAGTATGTTTCAAAACTTTAAATTGGCATCCAAATCCATTCACAGACATTTAGCTGAGTTATTATGAGGGTTAGTATGAATTTATCTTACAATTTATTTAGTTTGTTTTGTCACAAATGCGTCGCAACTTTCATCACTTTGTCCATTGTTAATATTCCAGTGTCATCTGCGAATGTGAGTTTCACTGTTACTAATATGTACATACATATATAATAAACACAGTGTTGGTCCAAACACACTCCCCTGTTAAACGCCTGTATATAGTTCGGAACATACTTTTTCGTAATTTTTACTTGAGTATCTCAAAAGGTTATAACTAAATAAATATTCTAAGCCATGATGCCAGGACTGCAGAATGTCTAAAAATACTGAAGCGCAAGCTTTCTTTTTCTGCTATTGCTTTTCTTATAACATCAGTCACGCGTTGTGACTGGTCTAAATGTTTATTTCCAAGGCTGAATCGTTGAGTTGTGAAGGGTTTTTTCCTTTGATAGTTTTGTACAGTCTTCTGTGAAGTAGTAACGCGAACATTTTTGAAAATATCGGCAAAAGAGAGATTGGCTGATATGGAACCACTTCTGAAATTGGCTTACCTTTTTTTAGTATTACAATTAACTCGGTTTCCAGTGACATGTGAATCTGAAGCAAGTATTAAGTCTTACTACAACATTGCCAGACAATTCTTTCAAGATCTCCGCAGTCATTAGGTCACATTCGACCACACGGCAATTAAATATGTTGAGTCAACTAAATGCATGCATTAGGTATCGATGAATCTCCTCTTACAATTAGTTGGATTTGAAATTAGCTTTTAGGCAGTTCAATACAAGTCGTGTTAGTGGTTTCAAGTTTGCAATTCACTTTACAAATAAAAACTGGTGTGTCCCGTTTTGCCTCCGACTCTGTTTTTAATTTTCATAAATGATCTCTGTACCCGCAATCGAACGCGAGCTAATGAAGAACTTATTATGTAGTTTTCTTACAATGTGCTAAAACAATAAGAGTATTCATAACCCCTTGAAGGGTGTAGTTGAGAAGGTATTTGGTTAGAAAATTATTTTATAAATTTTTATTTAGCTTATTTAAAATAGTTACGAGCTGTCTTCTTTTCTACGAAGAGTTGCTTTATTTCAGTGAATATTGACCAGAGTTTTTTTACTGTCAAAAATCGGTGTCAATGGGAGAATGAAGCGAGGTCAGGTTTTAACTGCTTTGAAGTTCGACTTCTTTTGTATAAATTCTCTGCACTGATAAGATTACAATCACATCAGGTATTTTATTTATGTCAGATGGTCAAAAACAACAAAGAAATTAAAGTTTCTGTATTTCTTTCATTAATTGCTTTTATACAAAAACTTAGAAACCAATAGTCTAAGTTATTCTTCCCCGTTATATAAGCTCTTATATAATAATGAGGTAAAGTTTGTAAGTTTGTATGTATGAGATAATCTTCGAAACTACTCATCAGGTTTCAAAAACTCTTACTGCGGACCTTCATGATGAACATAGGCTCTATATTATGCTGTTGAAATAAAAAGGCATTTCGTGAGGACCAATTATTATGCAACTAAAAATGATCGTACGAAAGTGTTTTTTTGTGAGCGCTGCCTTAACGGAAATATATATTAAATAACTTTCTATAGAATTTTTTTATAACTCCATGACTAATTGTTAAAATAAGACTAAAAAATAAATTTAAAAATATTTAAAATCTCTCAGGGTAATTAAAGCAGGCAATGGTAAGTTTTTATCAAATTAATTGTGCTTATCTTTATGCAGAAAAAATTGCCTTTTAAACAAGTTTGTTTGGATAAAAAGCACGCTTTCGAGTTAGACAACTATTCTACATACTCGAAATCTACGCCGACGAAGTCTCCATTTAAGTTTAGGTATACCTGACGCCCTAGCCAATGAGATGATGTTCCAGAGATCCCAATTTTTCAGTATTAGTAATGTTAATCATATTCTAGTTTCTGTAAAGCAATCCATAACTTCAATGAATTCATTTCCATCAAATGACATTACGCTTAACACCGGGCAATGCGTCACCAGTTTTCAAGCAATGGGTGTCTTAATACGAATTCTGAATATTGAGATTAGAAATATTTAATGACTAACTCAAGAAAGGTTACCTTTCAAGAATGCTACTTTTCAATCGACGCCCATAACCTTACTAATTTCGCTTAGCTAGAGTCTCGAGCAATTAATTCGAAATAGGATAGGTGAAGACTTGAAAAACGAAGCGAACTATTCGGGTTCATGCCTTTTTACAGGTCTGTCCACCAAGTTTATAATTTACCCAGCAATGTTCAAAAAATCTTGCTACAACAAAAAAGCATTCGACACTGTTTGGCAAAATGGGTTGCTTCTCAAGACGGTCAGCCTTTAATACAATTTCAATCAATTTAAATTTGCTTTAACCAATGTCCTTTCACAAATTTTTCAATTTTTGATGAAGCAAGTCAACGATCAGTGCTAAGTCCTATTTATTACAATGAATGAATCTCAGATTTTATTGGTTTAAATATTGAAACCAATCCACAATCTCTATTAAATTGAATTGAAACGTACTTTGAGGCTTAGATAATTAAAACTTAAACTTAAAGTGCCGAGCTATCTCCTTGTTATAATGTTTTATATTACCCCCTTCTGGAGCAAATGCGTAGCGATTCGTCTAACCCGACTTAAACTCGTCTAGAATGAGACACTCAAAATGATCTTGAATAATTTTAATTTTAGCATTTCTCAATAAAAAAATTTCAAAATTTTTGCTTCTTTTCTGACCTGGGCAATTTTTATTGGATGTGACTTTTTCCTTCGAAATTCAATTTCAAGATAAATGAACCAATTCACTGTCCATATAATATTTTTTAAAATCAAATTGAACATATTTTGGCCATAATCAAATATCTATCAATCTATCTTTTGTGCAAGTCGACTTTGGAGTGTTTCGAATGTTGAAATTAAATTCGTTCTCATGAAACATAAAGATATTAATCCATATAAAAAGAACGTCTTAGAATTGGCATATGCCACCAGAGGCACTGTTTTCCGAAACCAAATTTAACAAAATACCGCTCTGGTTTCAACTCTACAAATCATTTTAGATTTAAAGTTAGATGCTATTATGCAATATTGTCATATTCATTTCCTGCAAGAAAAACAACATCTATTTGTTTGAAGCAATCTATTTGATACTCTTTCTCTGGCAAAACATTCCCAACATCACCTGCATTATTACCATCATTATTGTCAATGTTAGCAGCGACCCTAATGCTTAATGTAGTGCAGAACACTTTATCTCGTCTCTCATCATATTTGGCCCCCTTCTTTTTCTTGTATTTTATTGGTGCTTTTTTCATATTTGTTATTCAGCAAAAGGGAGAAAAATGTACCCGCAGCAAATGAAAAATGAAGAGTAAAAACGGAGAGTGTGAAACCCGTACGACCATCTTCCGGGTCGGATTCAAGCAAATTTATTGCCATACCCGAGACTACGTTTGTAATTGACACATCCAAAGTGAGACTAATGAAGAAATGTGTGTGCTTTTACCGGATGACGGTGGGACAGCGTCGGAATAAAGGTGGCGAACATGAGAGCACAGAAGGTTATGCCTCATGTGCCTGTAATGCATGCTTGTGTATTTAATATTTTCCTCTTTTTCGTTTCCTCTATTTATGCTACTTTTATAAAGGAAATTGTACCCGGATACGAATGAAAATGAATCTACGAGTGAGCTACCCAAATAGCTTTTTAATGAGAGTGCTTAGTTTTTGCGAAAAAGTAAAAGGATGCGCTTTCATTTTGTTTGTCGCTTCTATTCCTTAGAACAATAAATGAATGCAAAAAATAAATATTACAAACAAAACAGCATAATCGTGTTTACAAATATTGAGGAATTTAATTTTTTTTTTTTGCATCAGATTTGAGTGTATTTGAAACAAATTGTACAACATAATTTATTTAACTGGCGCCCGAACAAGTGTCTTGTCTTCCTTGTAGTTCTGAACATGGGGGTCCATAGAGTCCGCGATTTTATCTTTTCGTCAAATCGCCCTTCTCGTATATCGGGACCGAATATTCTATACAGAATCTATCTCTCGAAGGTGTTCAATATCTTTCCTGATTTTCTGTTTATCGACTTTAATAATTTGACGCACAGCTCTTCCTCCAAGCACGGAATTTTGAGCCCATTTATTTCGTCTTGCGGAGAAGAATTGCAAGATTGTTTAGTGGTTGGAGATTCGGATGTATCTTGGTTTCAATTACTCCATGGTTGTAGTCCGAATTTGGTCGAAGAATTTGATATCGATCTTTTAACTTTCGCTTAAATCGCATGGTTTTATTCTTCTTATATATATATAGTTGTGTTTTCGGGCAGAGGAAGCTCCCGACACAGTAACCACTACAGAAAGGTTTAGCCCACTTGGCTAAACTACTATCGGCAAATGCTGACTGGACCTTCGTAAGGAAAATAAAAGTTCAAGATGTACTCTCTGTATAGGACTTTATTGCTGAAGATTTTTATGTTTTGGGACACTGGAAACGAAGACAAGTTATGAGACAATGTCTTTCGACGCTCGATTTTTCAGCGCTTAACCACACGGGGTAACAAAAATCAAAGTCGAAGGTCTTCTGAGGGCCGTAGAGGAACATCTATACCTACTACTATTACAGAAATTGGTCTAAGGTATCTGACTACGCTTCGGTTTGCTTATGGCTGCCTGTGGTGTAACACGATTAACAATTTTCGCCAATTATTTTTTGAATCCCAAGATGCTCTAGACAATGGATTCCAGGAAAGAATTGTTTCCGATTTCTCGTAGTTCATCTTTCGAGTTATCATACCAATGCTGAATGGTTTCAAATCACGCTGTGCCACACGTTAAATCAGGTGACCTCAATCTTGAGCCCTGAAAATAAATTGTCTATTTAAAAAAGTATGAAGTGTGCTTGAGTTATGATTGTCCCAGCATATTCAATCAATGAATTACTTGAAACAATGGGCTCTTGCATAATCTCGTTACCCTAAACTTTCCAAACTATTTGATAGAAATCACTCAATCCTTTCTTAGTGGAAGAACGTTTAAGTTGACTGTAAATAACTCGCTCTCGGACGATTGTAATGCGAACGCTGGTGTTGCCCATGGAGCAGTTCCAAGTTCTGTCCTGTATAATATTTACACGTCAGACTTCCCACGCCTCACGAACTGTAAATCTGCTATATTTTTGCTGACACTGTATCTTTTCCTCAGATTCGGTTGGTTCCAATATTGAAATCAATCTGCATTCCGCTTTCAACGCCATTGAAACATATTTTAATGATTGGAAAATTAAATTAAATATATCAAAGACTCAGGCTGTCATTTTTACACGGAAAAGGAAAGTTTGTCTCTAGCAAAGCAACATATTACAAATTAATGGTGTACAGATGAATTGGGGGTCAAAGGCTTAATATCTTATGGCACACCTAGATAACACTCTTATTTACGCTCTACATATAAGCGAAGTTATAAACAAAATCAATCAAACAATCAAAACGTTGTACCCACTCGTCAATCGCAAATCGAAAATGAGTGAGGAAAATATATTAGAATTTTTTTAGTAAATTATCTTCCAAGTCATGATGTTCTACGGATCTACGGTCTAGGAAAACTGTGCTTGCAGCCATATCCGCAAATAACAAGCTGCCCAAAATAAACTGCTCAAAATTATTTATAGTACACTCTTCTTTGGCACTCAACCAACGAGGCAAATATTAAAACTGTCCAAATTAGATTACAAAAATTATTCGGAGGCTATAACTTGGCATAAAAACATTGTCCGGATTTTATTGCTTATTTATTTATTTATTTATACAGTTATTCAATTATTCATTTATGAATTTTTTTATTTATTTTTCTTGTAATTTATTCATATGATTATTTATTCAACTTGTTTTTATTTATATATTTATTTATTAACATTGTGCTTAATTATTCGTATATTCAAATGTTATTAGTCGAGATTTGTAAAGTCGGCCTTATTGTGTTAGTACTACTTCCTCCTCTTCTCCCTAGTATGATCCACTAGAAAACCAGCTCCTGAAGTTTTTTGCCAGTCCCTTTTCCTTCCATTCTCTATTCTTTAACTGTGATTTACATTAATTAAAAATCTTAACTTTTTTCAGTAAGGTAGCGTTGTACCAAATGAATGTGCAATAATTTATTAAATGCGATTTCCACTATAAATAAAGAGCCAAATATAACATCGGCAGTGCGATAGCAAAATACGTTTGTGGGACGAACCCCTTCTTTTTTTAAATTCGTCAAAGAATACCACACGAATTTGTACTCGCTTTGAGATGTATTTCTTGCATGAATTTGCCAAAATGGAATTTCTACAATAAGTCTGCATCTGATAACATTCGAATCCTGATTCTTTTTTTCCTTTTTTTTCATAATAAAATCGTTCGTGAAAAACGTTTTTTTTTAAATTTCTCTAATTGGAATTACACTTAAGCCGATATCGAGTTTTTACTTTGTTTCAATCGTGAATTGGTTTGCTCGTACATACGTGCGATACTATTAGAAATCTAAAATAAAAAAATGTAAAGTGTTGCATAATAACGGGTGGCGCTGAAACTTTCGTGTGAGAATCAAACTCTGACTCGGTTTTATTCAAACATTAACTTCAAAGAATGCGAAACGCAAACATTTTTAAACGTTCGATTTCAAACGTTAAGTTTTAAATTTTCAAAAAAGAAACACAGGTAAATTGCAAAAGTGGGGATTATTTCATGTTTATTTAAGCCGCGACTACGTTTCAAGTGGAGAATCAAATTTTGGGTCACTCTTTGGAGTTTGTATCTCGCTAAAAAGCATGTAATGTTGTCTTCCAAGCCTGCAATTGGTTTATCGGCATGGACAAGTAATTTGATATATCCCACAATAAATTGTCCAACGGTCAATGGACCACCCCAAAACGAGAGATAAATTGCTCACCGAACTCATTACGCAATTGGTCCAGCTATTTGCGTGCTCCATGGCATATAGTTCCGTCGTGCTGTAACCAAATGTCGACCAGGTACAATTCTTGCATTTTGGGAACTAAGTTGTTTTCATGCACCAAACAGTGCATTTTTTTGGTTGCAGCTCTTGTATTGCTTGAGGATGATAACTGGACAAAGTGAGGCAGTATTTACCAACATAGTCATTCAACAAAAAATGAACTTCGTCTCTTAAGACAACTGCGGATCTTTCTTCAGCAGGCCGTTCGGCATCAGTGTTTGCACTATCTTTATTTCGTAAGGTGGTTAGGCGAAAATCCTTGCGTAAAATCTTCCATGTTGTCGAGTTACACAATCGCAATTGCGGTCAATGTCACGGTTTCGTTAATCCTTACGGATACAGCAGCAAATTTTTGCTTTGTACGATGTCCTGTAGCTTGAAATTGGTACACAAATTGGTCTTCATGGGTTGAATGCCTTGAATACTTTGTCGATTATGACGGCCGTAAAATTCTCGAAATTCATGGAAAACAGTTTTCACGTGAATAATTTGGTAACCAAACTGCAAAAAATAAAAAAATCACCCATTATGTTTCAAAAACAGACAATTTTTCAATTTTCGAGTCAGTTTTCAAATTGCATAAAAAATTCTTCAATTTTTCTCGGTAGCGCAAATATATTGATTTTATAGCCTCAATATTGAATATGCGCGTCATTTACGCCGCCTTCTACACTATCGCATCAAAACCTGATGGCATGCACCTACCAAGACTTTTCTCTGAAAAGGTTATACTATATAATAGATCTACATAAATTTCTATAATCAATTCAACTCGCCACATTGTCAGATGTTTAATGTTCTATTAGTTCTAAGCCGTACATGCAGGCCCACAGTGATTTTCATTTTCATTGTGCAATGCAGAGATTTAATTTAGATAAAGAAAGTCGCTGTGAAAAGTCAAAGACATCCTTTGCTATCTAAAAGTGCAGTGCCTTGCACATTACATCCTCTGTGTGTCTATGTAATATTACACAAGCACGACCAGCCAAATCGAAATTGCTTCTTCTAAGAAAAAAAAAAAAAACGACTACAATGAATACAAATGCAAGGCCGGGATATTTTCCGACTGTGGTTGCGGGGGCGTCTAATACATTTACATATGTAGCAAACAAGCATATATAGCAAATAGCCCGACGGCAAGTGTATAGGAGAATTTTACGTTTTCGCATTTTCCTTTAGCAGAATCTCCTTCAACTAACACAAAAGCTTCTGTGAGAGCATGCATTCTTCCTTTCTTATTTTTTTTTGCCTTTTTTTTAATTTCTTAAAAGAGGTTAATACCTCTTTGCTTTTACTTATGACTTGAACCAAAAAAAAAAAAAAAAAAACATGTTTGTCCTATCCTCAATGAATGTTTAACAAAGGAGTTGTTCGGTGAAATGTGTTCGTGTTCTTCGTTCAATGCATGAAGCTGACTGTGTTCGTGTGTAAGTACATGGCTAATATCTACCGAAACAGGAGTGAAATAATATACGAGGCCAGTTTTTGATTTTATAAATGGATTTGGTCTGATGTTGATTCTATGCAAAACCATATTTGGAATAGTTTTTTTTATGGAAAAATAGAAGAAGAACTCATTTGAATAGAACACTTAAACAAATCGTTCAAGTACAGTATAGTTTCAAAAATCATAGCATTTTCTGAAATCATTTTGGAGTGTGCGTGGAAATAGAGAAGACGTGCGTTAAAGTTGAAAATTTCCTATCAAGTTTTATAATGTCAGAAATGAATAAGCTACAAATCCACTTTAAGTTGCGTTTTACAGCTCAGAGATTTGTTCAAATGCCCATACACTGCTGATTAATTAAAATTGATGCCGCCATTAGCATTTGAATGAAACAAAAATCAGCAAACGAAGGGCTCTGTAACACCGTATAATTTACAGTCGAACCTGGGTTAGCGAGAGTTCAAGGAACCCGAATGTTATTTACGCTCACAGAGGCATGTCACTAAAACGGTTTGTCACTTACGAAGGCTTGGGACTAATTACTCTTATATTTATATGGAGGTTAATAAAAATCGAGATTTATGGTGCTAGTTTTCAAAAAAATATCTTATTTATTTTTAGATATTAGTGTTTTTTTTCTATGCCATGTCGCCATTTTGAACCGTCCAATCAACCATTACTGTTTGAAAAGTTTTGTATTTCCAGTTTTATGGCAAACTTTCAACAAAGTTCCATCCATAGGAATATTTTTATCTAGGATCTAGTTATCCATTCCACAAAACACTTTTTGACGTCGAGAAATCCAATAGCATTGAAATTTTATGAAATATCAATTTTTCATTTTTTATAAAAGGTAGATTCCAGTAAGTTAAACTCACTCATAATTGCGTTTCGCGACTTTCCATTTAATTTTTCGTTACAACATTTTGAGAGAACAACGTCGAACAAGTACTTTCTCTTATGGAACCAAATATGCTGCAGACGTTTTGTTATTCCATTGTAAGCAATGACACTTTGGCTTTCTTGGTTTAAAGATGAGATTATTTTTTGACTTAAAGTCTACTTGCGAGTTTTGACAGCACCACTGAAATACCATTGTTAGTAATCTCGCTTAAGGAGGTCAAGAGTAAAAAAACTGTCATTTACAGAGGTCTATATGACTCTATCTAAAAAAGGTTCCTTCACTGTCACTCATAGAGCTTTCTGGGGATACTGTTCTACATATTTTTCTTATTTTAAATTTCTCGTAGTTTACTTCTAGGTTGCGATTTTAAAACGTAAACAAAATTGTGATGTAGCTAAAAATTTACGGTTATTGGATTATGCTATAAGATATTGGTCCTTGCATAGTTTCAAAATCTTAGTCATCGGGAGGAACTTAGGTTTTCATTTCATTGAGAGTATAAAAATATGCTGCATAAATTGCCGTATCTTTTGACTGCTTCGATTTAGAAGCTTTAATTTTTTTAAAACTTTCGGAGACGCCGATCACATGTAAGTATGACGTAGTCATCTTTTAAAGCTCCATTTTTCCTTTGGAGGTAGAGAACCTTAACCTCGAAAATATAACTCTTTGGCGGAACAGAAATTTGGTGAACGAATGAAGACAAATGGCTAGTGTCAAATAATTGAATAAAAATTTGATCTGCTCACAACATGAACTGCTACATTCCCATGGCATATAATGAAAAGTAAGAAAGATGAGTCTTAAGTACTTATCTTTTTTTCATTTAGAGAAGGTGATGGGTTTTGTGAATCGAACTGATAATTTTTTAGTATATCAACTGATGTCGAATTAAATCCTGCGAATTAAGCGAAAGCTAATAAGCCTATATCAAATTTTCCGTACCAATTTGGACACCAACCAATTGATTAATATATACCAAAATTCATCTGAGTTTCAAACCACTACTTAATCTTTCCATTCTGCACCCAATTCTTCTGCTATTTCTACGCAATATGCATTAGAAAAGTAGTTGTTAACCATTGAGAGATCTATTGTGAGTCCCTGCAATCTGAGATAATTGAAACCATTTATTTCTACTTACCAATTTGTGAAAGATTTGCTGATCTATACGAATTGTAGAAAATCCCTCAGTTTTACTTGTCTTAGCTCAGCTATGTATTGCATGAAGGCAACCAATCTGCAGGACTGGGAAGTAACAAAGTAAATGAAGGATAGTCTATTTCTACATAAGATCAGTCTATGCAGATACCGCTGCACATGGTTGCGATTTGCGGAGCAAAGTTCATGCATATGAGACTTATTTGTTGAGTGAGTAAAAAGTATGGTATACGTGACGTGGCATAGTTGTTTCTGAAATAATGTGAGCTTCTTTTAGCAGATAACTTGCTTCCAGTTATAAATTTTGTTTAAATGCTTACTTGGAAGATAGATTTTCCTTAGTCTTGACTTTTGGCACAATGTTACTCTATCGCTCATATCCTTTTACTTAAGCAATTCTACTTCTGCAATTTGTAATTGGTAGGAATTCTAGTTTGATTGAACGAAATTGAGCTCGAAGGTGAATATATAAGCATTTCTGGACAGTGCTTAGGAAGAATGCAGCTGCCTAATTCGTTGAAGTAATGTTCATGAAAAAGAGGATAAATTACGGTTAGGCAGCAACTGAAGTTACTCCAGTTAATGCTGAAAGTTTGCTTTGAATTAGAAAATAGTTCCGTTCTATGGAATATTTGACTCACTCCATTGCAGGAGAATAAAACCATGATCTGGTAGCGTTGAGCTAGATGCAAACTTTGCTCACGGAGCCGACAGCTGAAATGTTGATGAAACACATGTCTCCTATTCTAAGGACATTGTTGCACTTTTTGTCTCAATATTTGTTCGAAGATAAATTTGCAAAACGGATTTTCGTGTTTCCTCAGATGAGTTGTCTAGAAAATATAAAAAAAATCAACTATCTCAGCGTGATAAGTTCTTTATAGCACAAGTCGCACCACGTGATTGCCTTTGGTTTGAGGTTTTTCAGCGTTTGTTTTAAAATTATCTCGCCGGCAAGAATAAGGGTCTTAATGGGTTTGGAGAATTTATATCGACTCATTAGCCTTCGCTTATTTTGCAGGATTTTAATCGACATAAATTCAGATTCGTACTTGAAAGTTTGGATGATCACTCTGTTGTCAACATCACAAAAGAATACTGTAACCACTAGAGCAAGGCCACTCACTTAGCCTCAATAATATTGCTGGTGCATCACTCCAACGGACACAAATTTGATCCAACTTGGTGACTGGACTCGTTATTTCGTTGACTAAATCTTTTTAGGATTCGAACCTGTGATTCAACTGAAAGCCAAGGAGTAAAGTTTCTCATATCAAGGAGAACATTGTTTGTCACAATATCGGCGGCCGTTTACAAGACATTCCCAGTTGGTTTTCGTGTAAAATCTTTTTAAATTCTCGATCCAAATATTACGAAGTTCTAAGAGGATTTAAATAAATACTCTGTCTCTTTTGCATCATAAACCGTGCACTTTGCCTCAATACTGGCACTAATGCACGTATTTAGCTATTTTCTATAAACAAAAAGACATTGTATTCAATTTAACGCATTCGAATGATTTTTTTCCACCTTTTTTTGTTTTATCAAATTGCCAAAATCTAACCCTTTTATGAATTTTTGAACTTTACTCATTCATCAATATAATGTGATAGCTCAACTTAATACCATCGATTCTATTGTTCTCCAGTTTAAGTAGCATCTTGCTTTATAATTTATCATAGTGATTTAGTTAAGCGTTGGCCATTTTATACCTAACTTCATCAAACTACGTTTTTTACCTATCATTCACTGGTTACGTGCTTTCTGCCTATGTATGTTTTATCCCATTGGACCATGGATACCATCAGCTGGGTTTTATAACCCTCAGAAGGGTCAAATTCACCCTGCAAGAGACAGTATTTTTCTTTTCTTTTTTTTATGGAAATTTATACCGTCCTTTTTTTTTTGTGTTGAAAAAGTTTGCCCTAAAAAGGATATATTACTGCTTGGCCCAGTTTATCATCGTACATCATATGATCCTTATGCAGTAACAGTAACCCTTACACTGGCATTCCATGGACTAAAAAAAAAAAAAACAAAAGCTAATAAAATGCTTACTCCATATTTCACACCGTTTTTTGATTAAATACTTCGGCAGAGGCCTGAACGATGCTCTTGTCACACATGTTGGACTATTAAATATACCGGGTCATAAACAAAAAGGCAAAAATCGTAAAACAAGCAACCGAAAAGAGCATCGCCTAAACTACTAACCTGCTCAAATATTTTACCATAAAATTTATAAATTCAGAACGTTTATTATACTTCTTCTTGATACTGTTGGGCGGCTCTCAAATTTCATCACACTATCCGAAGTTCAATCTTAAGGAGTTCATATCGTTCATGTGCGTAATAAAATGAACTTCCACTAAATATAATTCGCAGCTAAAACAAAAAAGGATAATATATTTTGTTGTACGAGTATCTGTATATATGAACCCCTTATTTCCATTTGTAGAGTGGGCAAATAGTGTTCTGCCGAATGTGAACACTGCGTTCTTGGCCAGCAACAGTTTTCATAGTACCCTAGTGGGGCTATGAAAAACCAACCGGCAAAATATAAACAAAAAAATTGGTAGAACAACATGTACGGAGGGATTTATTTTGTATCTGAGCAAGGGGGCGGTATATCCTTTCGAGGATAAGGAAATAAATTGGTTTTATATGCGGCAATATATTTTGCGGTTATTGGTGTGAGAATCAACCACTTGTTTAATACGCACCGTTACATACATATATATTTAAACATATGTATATTGTTTCCTACTAAGGTGGTTGCGTCGGAATTATTTCAAAGGATCCAACTTAGATTTCACTCTTCGTAGTCGAGAAAAACATTTGGGGTTTTAAATTGCTCGCGTAATGCTAATGAACCCATATTTGAGGGTAAAATTGATATTTTTCAAGCCGATTGCGGAACGAACGTATGGTAAACAAAAGGAGCGTTGCGTTGCAGACACAGCCATTATTCGGTTGTTATATGGAGTAAACATAATGAATTTAACCGACTAAATATTTATTGCTTGTAATTTTAAGTGTTACCATGTCATGCATGTACACCTTTTTCTCCATTGCGAGGTTGCTGGGAATATTCAAATGAGACACCGTCATTTTGTTATCCGAGGATAAAGGTCTTAAAGGTGTAGCAATAACTTTTGGTGTGCCTAAGTTATGGTTGTTTGGGGTTAGCTGAGGCAAGTTATAAAATTTATATATATATATAATTTATACCATTAATTGAGAGATGATGAGCATACTATGCCACTTACCATATCTTTGTGTGTGGTATTTTACTAACAAAATTAAATCGTAGCACGAGGGTGTTCCTAATGAGTTCCACTATTAAGGTATACTTTATTGCTGGCAGAAGCAGCTTACAAAACCATATTGAGTCTTTATGGTTCATCTAAGAAATGAAATAGGCAAGTTTGAAAGTGATTATGGGCTTTCAACGAAAATTGATTTAAAAATTTTGTGTGTTGGATTCTGAGCAGCTTGGTTCTGAAAATGCCATATTATTTTTCGCAGGACTGACCTGCTCAATTACTAGCAAATCGTCACTTTAGTTTAGATGTTTTTTTTTTCCAAAGATTTAACCTGAACTACTACGTACGGAGAATCTTGGGCTTTTGTGAATACCCTGCGGTTGGATACCGACTGGTTTGGCAAACAGTTGTTTGACGAATTTGATTATATCTGACATCTTTAGTTGTCTTGACTCTGCTACGTACCTCATGAAGAAGATTTTTCGCGCAATAGGACACTGAAAATGAAGATGTTGAATAGGCTTATCTCCAGCCAAGCTTCTGCAGGTATCGTTAAGCATGGGCTGAATTTTGGAGTGCATAGTGCACAGTGAGATTTTATTTCAGTCAGTATGCGAATGATATATTTATCCAGGGCCGAAGATTATTTTTATGGTTCCGTTCTCTTTGGATCCAAAGGACCCCTATTACTAAATTAAATAAACAGGGGTCACCATACAAAGAAATTGTTACATGAAATCACAATCAACTTAGCGCCTTAAATAGACAATAAGGTTCATGGAGGATCGAGTTAACGAATGCAACTTGTGGAACGTCAAAATGTCAAAATGTAGTGTTGTTATTGCGCATTGAATTTTTTTTAGTTTTCTACCCAACCAGCAATTTTCTCAATCCGATCCCTACAAAAGTTTTTTTTAAATTAAATAAAAACGGTTTTGGATATTAAAGAAATTCTTTATTCCTGTGAAAGTACGTTCGAAGCCATTATGTATGGAACTCGATTTGTTTTGCATGGCTATCATGGGCACGCTTGCAGAAGTCCAGATGCTGAACCCAATATTCGACGATTTTCAAGCATAAATCGGCCGATACTGCTGCAATTTCACGTTCAATATTCGTACGAAGTTCATCAATCTTGTTGGCATAGACCATAGACTTGACGTAGCCCCACAGGAAATAGTCGAACGGCGTCAAATCGCACGACCGAGGCGGCCAAGCGACTGGACCATTTCGTGAGATAACACGTTCTCCAAACTTGGGTTCCAATTAATTAATTGTGACATTCGCTGTGTAACTTGTTGCGCTGTCCTGTTAGAAGCACATGTCCAACAAGTCCATATCATCCAATTGGGGCCAAAAATCTTCGGTTATCATTGAACGGTAGGGATCCCCATTCACAGTAACGTGTTGGTCTTGATCATCACGGAAGAAGTACGTCCCAATGACGCCACCGGCCCATTAACCGCACCAAACCGTAATTTTTTCGGGATGCAATGATGACTCATGGAATACGTGTGGACTGCTGCCTGACCAATACCGCATATTTTGTTTATTGACGGACCCATTCAGCCAGAAATGAGCCTCATCGCTGAAGATGATCTTTCGATGAAAAATTATTAAAAAAGGTATTTCATGTGATTTTGATGTGTGTTTGAGTTATGATTGTCCCAGAACTTCAATAAATCTTTTAAAACAGAGGGTTGAAAAATTAAGAAAAATGTAGAAATTGAATGACGTTGTTGTTTACGCATTTAAAGCACACAGGGATATTCAATGTTGACAACTATAAATTTGAAAACGCTTTAGAATCACATGATACACTTGTTCTCATTTCAAGAAAATACCACTCTAATGAATATCTTCAGTTAACGTTTGGGGGTCGCCTAACACCACTAGAATTTGACGTACATCAACGAATTCCAAACGAACTTGCACTCGGTTTGAAGTGAATTTTCTAATAAAAAGTCACATTTCTACAGCGTCTGGTTCAAATCTTTTTATCTTGTGAATGTTTTATATCCTGATTTGTTTGAACTTTTTAATTTCCCGTCTGGTAGTTCTCGTTCTCATTGGAATTTCAAGTTAACCGATGTTTAGCTTTTACCTTGTGTGGCTTAACTTCACATAATTTTAGGCAATGCCATGGGATATCTAAAATAAAAGAAATGTATAGTTGCTTGTTTTTAGGGGGCGTGGAACCCTTCGTATGAGAGTCAACTCTCACTTAGTTACTGTTTTTTATGTTTTATATTAGCACATGCTATGGTACATGTGACGCGTTACTTTACACACATTTGAAATGAGATACTTAAGTGAATTATTTGCTCTTGAGACTATCTTAATTTTGAAAATGTATCCATTTCTTCCTTAATTTGGATCTTGCTATGTCCAAATTGAAGCCATGGTCACCCATATGCCATTTGGAAATTTCGCAATAGCTTGTGATTTTATAATCAGTGATATAACTTAATCGCCATCAGATGAGGAAAGGAAAGTACTTTTCTTGCTTTCCAATTGCATAGACTTGCGCCTGGAAAACACTTCAATTGTATGTAGTCCGAAAGCTTCACACCCCCATCTCGTCCGTAAAAAGGTATTTAATCCTTTTTAGGACCTCTCTTCTTCATAATAAAGGGTTAAATTAAGTTTGGACTCAGGATGATTACAAAGTACGTGACCTGAGCCGAGAGGTTCATAACCGTGCCTCCGCACTAAGCAATAGTTAAGCTGGAGACGTTGTCCTTTTTAGTTAATCGCAGCCATTCAGTCTTCTCCACTCGCAGTTTATTTTTGTTTGCCCAATGTGATAATTTATGCCGGTTGGATTTCATAACTTTTTGTTGAAGGAAATATTCATGTGACCGGAATAGCTAAGTCATCAGAGACTATTTTTGTTTGATGCTCTAAAATAACTCAATATTTGACGGTTTTGATCTTTAGTCCAGTTTTTTTTCGAATGTACGATTTTCTTTCTTTTTTTGTCTTTGAGAGCTTAATTTATTGTTCCGGTATTTTCAATGTTATATGCCATTTATATAAGTGAAGCTTCAGCGAATTTGCTCTCTTAGATGTCTTTTCTAGAACATGTTGACACACACATCATTTTATTAATTTAAGGCAATAAGAGGAGACTCGGCTCGTAACAGTTTGATGTCGTAGGTGAAGTTACCAGATCGAAATCCTTATATTTTAATACATGCCTTCCAAGTACGTGTTAGTCGCAATGTCAGTGTAAACCCTGCAAATAAAAGAGTCAAATTTAAGAACAAATAATTAAACATTTATATTGTAAATTAATATATATTTAGGAGGAAAATACGAAAAATCCTTTTTCGAATATAAATATGAGTAAATAATGTATACGATGAATAAGTGTTCATCGAACACACGCTCGAACTGCTGTTCAAAAACCTTAACCTCAAGCCTTTAAACATTCGACTGATCGAAACCTTTATGGGCGGACGATTCGAAATTTTAAGTTTTTGGACCAAAAAAGGGGAGTTAAAGCTTGGCCACCCGTCGAAATAAAGTTAACCACGTCTTTGTCATCCAAACAGTAAGGCATAGCAGTGGTTCCATAATTGTCTAGGGATGTTTCTCGTTTGACGGTTTGGATCGGAGATGATCGCACCTACCCGTCGGTTTTGCAATTGATCAGCCAGGGATTAACACTAATGTGAGTTAAGTTTTTTTTTAGAGGAATCGTAGATAAAAAAGCTACTGAATATTAAATGGTCCTTTGAAGATATTTCGGGATAAACTACTGACGGTCAATTTGATGAAAGTATGAATTGTATTATTCGACAAAAAGGTGTCAAACTCAGATTATTACCGATAACTTGGGATTACTTGGATTGTTATATTTTTGAAGCTATAAACAATAAATGCCAATAGCGTCATATAAATAGAAACGATATATTTTCTGTTATGCAATTCAACCAACAAGATTTAACGAAAAAGAAAGCAAAAGATATGCGAGATGTACGTGCACAAAAACACACAAAAATCCTTCTAAAAATAATTTATACCAATTCTGTGGACCTCGAAACGTGGGGATATGGAAATTTTTCGAGTTCCGATAATTCAATCCATAACAATTAAAAATTATTGTTAAGATTCATAATAAAATAATAAACTAGGTTAGGTCAGGTCAACAACTGACTGATCCTTTGAATGTGGCTACCCTTTGTTGGGGTGCGAAATAGCGTAGGAGAGAAATCAAGTAATCCATCAAGCTAGCAAGCGATCCAAATAAATAAGCCAGTCCGTTTGTACACCAATTTTCTGTCTTTCACTATCTTTTACCCTTTTTTGCTGTTGAGTAAACGGTGGTCAAGAATGAGAAAAGCGAGAGTACTAGAAGTACTTAACGTGACATGGGAAGCAACAAACTTATAAAGCTGAAGTTTGAAGTTTAACGTATGCTCTCCGTGCACTTGTACTCGTAAACATGGAAATCAATAAAAATTTAGAAGTGGAAAAGTTGTTCGCAAAATGGTAGCTGCGGTTACTCATAATGGAAGAAAAAGAGTATCGTAACGTATCGTGATATTTTTTACCGATTCATTATGAAACATAAGCCCATAAATTCACACCTGAGATGAAGAAACAGTTCAAACTATGAACTTAAAAGTTACAGTTCCATCTGTATCCTATCAGTCAGTTTTTTTCGATAATTTTCCTAGATTATATTCGAATTTGGAAAACAATATAGCGGAAGTTTAAATAAAGGTATTGCAACGTTTGGGTGATGAAATCTAGAAACTTAACTTTTTGTCCAAATCAATGATGGAGAGTGGCTTCCTCCCTTTACTCACGATACTAAAGAAATGGCTCGGTGAAAAAACATTTGCCAAAAACAATGAAAGATAATTTTTCCAAATTTGTTTGTGTTTTTTTTCTCATATTGGTTTTTTATTGGCACACATCTGATAGTTCCTCCGTGGCATTTTTTACCTTACTAAAAGTCAAGCTTCATACGAAATTACTGATTTGAAAAATAACTCAAGTTGGAAGAGGTAAAGCTGAACATCTAAAGTAGAAATCTTACTTTAAGTTTTATATTTAAAATATCATTAACGAGAAGTTTCGAATGCACACGTTTACAAGTTAGATACCTTTCGGGGGATTAACTGAAATTCGCACTTAATCCCTTTTTGTTTTTTTATTGAAAATATCCAATTTACTCTTGTTAAAGTCACATAATCAGCGAGTCTGTTTACGAGGCAGAAAAGAAAAGCGACACGTTTTTGATGGATTTTTTGCACGACAGATTTAATTATTTTCATTATTAATTAATTCAATTAATATTGGGGTGGTGCATCATTCATAGTTTATAGCATTGATTTCAATAATGCAAAAAAAAAAATTACATGTGTTATGCCATCATATTGAAGGATGTTTCATTTTTAATTCCTCTGCCAGGTCCCAATCGAATTAAATTTTTAATTGACATTGTAATTTGAGGTTCTATTTACTTTAAATTTTCCACTCAAAAAGCATCATTATTATTTTAAATCTATACTCACTATAAAATTAATAAATACTTCGTATGAATGAATAGCAAGTTTGTTGCAAGGTTTATAGCGCCGTATGGTTTCCACATTTTTTAAATTAGTATGGGTAGCAGTATGACTGATTCCACCTTTATCACTCGATGAAGTGATGATATTTATATATTTTAACCTCATTTCAATTTGAAACACTTGGAATATAGTGTTGCCTGAACTTATTTATCGCAATCTAAATCTCTCTTTATTTATGTCGATGCCCAGGATGCTTTTAAATATGATAAAGCTATAATAAAGCTATAGGCAAACTGTAAGAAAAATAGCATAAAGGCTTGTCCTATAACATAATAGGGTTTTTATGGAATTTGGATTTGCATCTATTCCCTTATAAAGTCAACATAATCAAACAAACAGTGAAGCTAATTTTTCCCTCGATGGCATGTTAATACCCAAATGTAACTATCTTGAAAATATCGCTGTATGGTAAGCAATTAGGTCTAGTCGTGTAACAAGTCCTTTTTTTCCTAAAATTAGAATAATGAAAACACAATAGGCCTTTAGAAAGGGACGATTTCTTCATTCCCCAATCTGAGGACATATTCATATGACCGAAGGTGTACAGAAAACGTACGACTTTACTACCCCAAATTTGGCATCGGCAAATGGGCCAGTTAATATCTTATATCGAGAAGCCCGCTTCAATTTTATCCAACATCGAATCGTGTTTGCATTCCACTATAAGACTAACTCGAAGTTGCAAAGGATTCGAGTGTTTTAACACCTTCTGGATTAGTTTTGCTTTTCTAATTGTAACTTGAAGACACGCTCAACTCAAGGCATTAAAGTATATATTTTCACAGCTATTTGGTAAAACTGATGCCATCTGTTACACGTTCATAGCATCACAAAAATCTACTCTTAGTTGCATAACGCAAAGGCCGTAATTTATATAACAGTATCAATTATTTCTGCATGAAATCGCTCGCATGTTTACAAATACTTCTGTCATTACTTCTCCATTAGTATTTCGCTCATGACTCTATCAAGGTGGCATGAATGACATTACTATTTGATGATGTTACTCTTTTTCAGCATAATCCAAAAGAGCGGTGGTTTCATAATGGTTGATGTATGTTTCTCGGCCGTTGGTGTTACAGACCTTATTCGTATGGACGAAATCATCAATAAGAGAAAGTCTAGTCTAGACATCTAGAAGGACTTTAAAAATTCACATTTTGGCAAGATAATGATCTGAAATATTTTTCAAGATTTGCCATGGAAAAGGAATCAAGGAGAAAAAACCCGGGCAAGTTTTTATGCAGCATAGTACTAATTTTTCTTATTTTTAATTTCACATAGCCTATTCCTGTCGTATCTTTTGGCTGCGTCCATTTAGAAGCCTGAGGGACTTCCTAATAAAAAAGTATTCATTTCAACGTGAGACCTCCACGCGTTCCTGCGAAAAAAGATCGTGACAGACAGAAGGACGAACAACGAAGTGATCTTATAATGTTTTTTTCCTTTATAAAAATCAATAGCTTTCTTTAAATATTCAAAATCATGAAAAGGGTGAAGCGTCCACAAAAAATTATGGAAGATGGCGATTTTTGCTTTTAACATTTTTCTCGATATTTCCTTCAAAAAACGGTTGTTTTTCTCAAAATCACTATATATGTAGGTGGTCAGTTTGAAGCCTTTACTAGGATCAATAGCTTACTTTAGATAGAACTCAAAATTACCAAAAAAGGGAATTTGAAAATCGTTGGCAAGTTGCCACAAAAGCTCCGTTTAAACTTGTAGGAATGTCAATTGTTTATCCATCATGGAAATCGAGCTTCGAAAAGATTTCCCGTTGTCGTTTGTATGAAGTACTTTTTAAGTTTTTATTTCCGTGCGAGTATCAAAATATGCAGCGCACATCTAATTTTAAATTGCACATAACATTAAGTTTGTCTTATCTTTTGACTGTATATATTAAAAAGCTTGAGAAACTCCAATAAGTATAGAGTAGTAATTTCATTTTGAAACCTCCTCGTGTTCCTGAGAAAACAAAAAAAAACATCGTGACAGACAGACGTACAACGAATTGATTGTTGAATGTTTCGTTTTTTCTTTTGAGGTGCGAACCTTAGAAATGTGAAAGGGTCTCCCATCAATTTATAGCGCGATATATCACAGGATTGTTCTCCATAAGAATCTTTTGTTCACAGACCATAAGGCCAAGGCTTTTCAAAAAGCAAACATTGCAACCAAGCTACGAGTACTTAATCTCCTCAAAAGCGCAAACTCTTCGCTGAATAAAAAAAATAAAATAACATTATGAAAGGTCGGATTTACATAAGTATTCTTCTGTACGGATGTCAAGTATGGGGAAACTATGCTAATTTTCATATCCGAAAAATACAGATAAAACAAAACAAACTGTTGAAAATTATTTCGAATGTACCAATGTTACACTCTACACTCGAAAATTAATGTTGAATCGATTTCCTATCAAATTTTCAAACTTAAACAAAATTTTATGAACAAATGTATTCATTTTGACAACCCAATTATAAATGAGCTAAGCTTTTTGCCAGTGTACATTTTCTCTAGTTTTTTTAGCTTTTGTATTTAATTCTTTCTGACGAAAATGTTTATATCTTCAAATATTATTTACAAACATAATGCGCTACACGATATTTTCCATTTGATTATTGAGAAGTCTTTTAAATTTTGTTTGGTAACTTAAATTAATTTATTACAAACCGATTTATTAATTTCTTTATTTCCAACTTTTAAAAAAACAATTGTTTACTTTGCCACTTACCTAAACATTGAATTTTAAGTGTCAACTGACATTCTGAAATTTTCTATAGATGTTTACATTGAAGGTTTTTCAGATCCTATCAAATCCAATTAGTTTATTTTTGCAAAAAATATTTTCAGTTAAAAGATAGAAAAAGAGCATCAAATCTGTGTGTTAGATAAGATAAGATAAGCCAACAAAATCATGGAAAGTGTTATACCAAAATAAAAGCTTTCTTTCTATTTGTTCACGACTTTGTTCTTGTCATTATTTATTCAAGTCTTTGCCTTGAAATTCTTTTTTTCTTCTATATTGAACCAAATTAAACATTTGACCATGCAGATGATAAGTAACCTTAGAAAGTCCTTTTTCGTTGTTGTTCTAGTCCTAAAAATTTCGAAAGTCATGGCTTAAATATTTTGTTTTCTACAGGTACCTCCGAAAAAAAAAACAATTTCTATAAGGTACATGTGTGAACTTCAATTGGTATAGTTAATCCCAACTCTTGAATAACGTACAGAAATAATTAACTATGTTACCAGGCTAACCATCGAGGCGTGCATCGGATGACAGCACAAAGAATGTATTCATACAATGAAGAAGAATAACTTCATTGTATCCTGGCGTTGCTAGCTTTACCTTCATACACCGCATAACAAAAGAAAAATGTCAATATATCATCATCAGAGTCCTCTTAAAGTTGGAATACAGAGTTCCACCTATCGACGATATGAAAATAAATGAGAGTAATCTTAGCTAAGATACCTCCTCATAAACATCCGTTTGCCTCATTGTCGGCCGCCCATAAAAGTCACTCTATTTAGAAGCGTCGTTGTCGTCGTCTGTAAAAAAGACATGTACATACTCATACAGTTATACCACAGACGTTGCCAATATTGGTTGCCACAACGACGGCAACATCAATTTTGCATAAGGATATTTTTCAAAATAAACGGGTCGACGGATGCGATAGACACCGATATACCCGTTCATATGTCAGGGACGGGAAGGAACACTGCATAAAAGAACTTAAGGTGTTTCTCTTTCTCTCTTCAACTCGGTTTTCTGGGCTAATAATGTAGAACACTGTGAATTCTATATTGGCATCCTTTAAAGGAACCAAAGTCGTTCGGAATGCTGGTACCGAAAGCCTAACACTGTTGGATTGCCTATCTTGCTTGCCATGCTATTCGTTGTTTTGTTACTGCAAATGAGGGAAAGGATACAACAATGCCGCAAGGCGAATCCACAATTTATAACCATAATTTACCAACCACTTTAGTTAAAAAATTGTCTCCCATAATGGTATTCGCCTAAGCGGATGCCAAACCGAACGAAAAATATTTTGCCATACCACCACTACGAACAAGTGAGACGAACCCCAGTCATATTTGGCGCCGACGCTTTTAGGTTATATGCGTACGTACCATGATACATGTTTTATAGTTTGTTGTAAATTTTATTTTCATTCTTTTAGACATCACGCAAGTTTGAAGGGACGGCGGCGTGGGAGCTAGGATTTAATAAATTGAACTTTGTACTTGGGCATAATTGGCATTTGATATGTAGCGAAATTTATTCAAAGTAAACTTTTCATCATTTTCTTCTAAAGCAGATAAAAAAACGAACTAACTTTCTCTAGCAGCTAGCATAAGAAAATCTGTACCAAAAATAATCGCTTTTCGCAGTTGACATTAAGACTTATTCACAAGCCGTAAAAGAAGCAAACTGAAAGCCTCTTGGCGATCAATACGATATCACAGCTATTGTCAATCATTGTGGCAAAGTTTGAGGACGAAAGCGCAATAATCACGCTCAAGTTTAAACCCTATAATCCCTAATCTTGTAAATCAACCTCACTCTCAAGGGATTAAGACTTCTCTTATAAGTAATTTTGAACGTAGCGTGCAGAAGGACACATAGTGTCATCAAATTCAGTACTTTTTCTTCAACTACTCCATGCTTGAATTCCAAGGTGGGATGGAAAATTTTGTATTAAGACTTTCTTTCATTCGCTCAATTCGCAGTTATTTATTCGTCGTCATATAAAGAACATCATCACTCTTCTGTTAGTGTTAGAAAGTCGTATTTTATTTATTTCCCATCTGAAAGTTCTTGTAATAGGTCCGATTTTCGGAATTCAAAATTTCGACACATCTCCACGTTTCGAGGTCCGAATAATCGGAATCCATTGTTTTGAAAAAGATGTCTTTGGTGTCTGTGTGTGTACGTTTGTACGTACTTTTGTGCAAATTTTTTCGTCTCGAATATTTTGCGAACGAATGAAGTTATCGAATGCGAATCTATTGGTTTAAATTAAGTTAATGTAAGAAATGAACAATTTCACTTATTTTAAAAAAAATCAAATTAGTTTTCTAAAGAAAAAAAAATTGCACAGTCAGCTTATTAGTTTTTGAGTGTATTATATATATAAACATAAGAATAAGTCGTCGAATAAAGTGGCTTTTGATTTTATTTAAATTTTTTTTATTTCAAAATAGATTTATCAATATTTCGTCTAGCCTTTGAGTTAGCCTCGTACGTAAAAACTTGGGAAATAAAGGAAATTTCGGAATTTTTGTTGTCAAAAAATCCGCTCAATTTGGCTGTCAATCCTTTGTATTTTATTTTGTTTTCTAAACTACCTGAAATATCTCCCAAAGTTTGTTATATGATTTTGGACCCTATTTTCGGATCTTTCGTCAAGTTCACCGAGATGAATGAAATCTTCAACACGCACCAGAAAAATTCCAAGACCACTATGGAGCTGTTCTTTATTTATGCTTCGAATATGTCTATAAGTTTTTAACCAGACTGTTGATATCCATTAGACTTCTTTTTAAAGTTGTTGATACTCCACCGTGTAGGCCTGCAAAGTATTTTTTTTATCGTTTAACCAAATTAGCGAAAAGAAAATCATAGCGATATAGGAGTCCTTTGATTTTGTAAACGAAGACTGGAGATGGGGCAAAATTATAGCAAGTAAAGTTCTAAGACGAAAGTCAGGCAATTGAAAAGGTAGCAAAAGTTATCTTCCCTATTCATACATTATCATTCTACAGGGTAGTAACGTCAAATTGCACATTAATTAAAACGTTGCGATAAGGATGAAGTCGATTGACTTTAGCTATTTAGAAATATCAACATCCAAACAAAAGAAGCAAGGGTTTAATTTTAGATCTGTTTAAAATACACCATAGACTGTTTAATATTTAAAAATAACGAACATCCTTTTGTTCTAAATAAATGGCCACACCTATGCTGGATAAAAAACGACATCATACTCTGCCATTTAAAATGCAGCCTGTAAATTGCACACCATATACAATGATGTTTGAATATGAAGATGAGACTATTCATCAATCAGCAGAGTAAAGCCTAAACCTTACGTTCTTCGGGTAGAAATATGACTTTTTTTACCATTAAATGGGAAGTAAATGCTGTGGGCAGGGCAAATCGCATAGAAACCAATTTTTGCTTCAAAATATTTTCCACCTGGTTGAAAGCTAAACGAATAAGGCTTCTCAGGTCTTTTCGAATCACTCGATAGATTTGTTGAGAAAATCCGGATTCGATTGATCTATATATAGTATATATCGATTGATTTATATATATATAGTATTATAGATTTAGACGGTGAAAAAAGGAGACTGCAGTCACTTTCTAAAAAAATCCTATCATCTCAAAATAAAACAAGAGCAAAAGAAAGTAAGCTTGTTTCCTTAGAATATTGAGGTAAATTTTAAACAGACATTGGGGGATTCTCATGGCAAATCCATAATAGACCGAATACATGACAACATTCAGGTAAAATTGTAACGCTAACGTTTGAGTTTAAAAATTCACAAAGTTCCTGGTTACGATTTAAATACTTGGTACATCTTAAAGAAGAAACCTAAATAAACTGTAGTAAAATTTTTAATCAAAATACAGTCGCGAAGAGGTTGTATTGTGTTCCAGGGCAGCCGAAAGTCGCTGAATTAATTATGCTTCTGGAACCATAACCGAACGATAAAAAGTCAAACAGACCGATACGACTTTTGTCAATTTTATAGAAAGCTTTTAAAAAAACTTGTTTGTAAGCATAAACAACCGATCATTGAAGATAACCTTATTATCCCTGTCTATAAATTTGGTTTAGGGATCCAACATTCTACGACTGATTGGTTTACAGAACATTTTTACGAAATTGAAAAAAAAAAATAATTAAAAAAATATTAAAAAATTTGTTGTAGTGCCTTACTTGACGTCTCTCAAGGCTTTGCAAAAGTCAAGATAATTGCATATGTTGTACGAGTCCCATCAAGACAAAAAAACTCTTTCCATTTATATGCGAAAATAATTATTTCTAGCTTGTCACCGGTGATCTGCACAGAAGAATCCTGGAACGGATATTTTGCTTGTTGTACACGAGAGATATCCCCCGTTAAGAGAGCACTTCTATAGGCACGTTTGCATACGATTTGGTCTTAGTAACAGTGTAGCCAATATTTGAAATATTTTAGGAAATAAAGAAAAATCTAAAACAAAGCTTTTAAAACTGTTTATTTCGAATAGAAAGGGGCCCTACTACTAAGACTCCGCTTTGCGTCCGTCTTTTGCAGGGAGCACAGAGGAATTACACTCATAATTGCAGTTTTCACCAAATGTGTACTACTGTGGTAAAAGCGCGCCCAAAGACTGGAGTAGAAACTCTTTCTACACCATTTACAAAAAAAAGCGATTCTTTATTTTGAACGAATATCGAGGCATATCCCTACTCCTTGTCGCCTACAAAATCCTATCCATTGTACTGTATAAACGTAACGTCCATATAAATCGAACGTGGCCTTCGGGACGGCAAATCAAGAATTAATGTTACACACTACGGCAAATTCTAAAAAGTACCAACGAGTTCGAAGTTCAAATTCAATATTCCGTTCATCGCCTTCAAAGTAGCATATGCTTATTTACATCGACTTTGTGAAGACTGAAAAGGTACTATCTTTTTCAAGTCTACCCAGCGACATCATTGTTCGTTCTCAGCATGCCACTGTTGATTGAGGAACGGTCAAACCGGGTTGGTCTTAGAATAAATGAGGAAAAAACAAAATATATGCCGTAAACCAAAATAAGATAAGTTGAACATCATCTCGACCAACACCACACTATTGGCAGCTACCTTTTTGAGTAAGTAAAGGAGTTCATAAACCTCGGAACTTACATACCCTCCACAAACGCAACCGTTGCTACTTCGGTTTCTTCGAAACAACTTTGTACTAAAATCCTTACATGAGCAAAAATACTGCTCCAACCGAAAAACCTGAAAAATATTGTGATCCTTTTTTTGAGATTAAGATGTTTTTATTTATTGTCTTAAATATTTACAATCATGACTTAAAATGACTTATAACTAAGGTAAAGTTTTATCGGCTCAACAATAAGGGTCCGAAGTGTTTCTTAAGGTAATTTTACAATATATTTTTTTTAACAAAAATGTATAAAAATTTCTCATCAATTTTCCAAACATTTTGAATATTTTTTTTTAAAAAAGTTAAAATTTTAAATCTTATTACAGGGTCTGAATCTGTGTAATACCGGCTATATGCTTTATCGTAGAACGATGTGTCGTAGCATTCTACGGTGTCCTCGAATCTCTCGTCTACGATTGCTCGTGAGCAGAGGTACCTGAGCCCAGGCTCTAAGGTCTGTTGGCTAATATTCCTGATCTCTCGGTTTGGACGGTCCCTTAATTTGTCGAGAATCCTCCCGGCAAGTTGTAGCATTAACACATCGATTGTCGTCACGCAAGCATCTTCATACAACTTCATGTTGCTGAAGTATGTAAAGTGTCCGGTTTTCGCCAGAGTCCTGTACAAGACCGAAGTATCCTTCTTTCCATGAGACCGATTTTCTTCATGATTGTTGGTGACACTGTGAACCATATTGGGCAGCCATAAGTTATCACTGGTCTAATGAGCTGCTTGTAGACCAGTAGTTTGGTTTTTTTGCTCAACCCGTTCCTCTTCCTAAGCAGTGGGTTAACAATATGCAGGGTAAAGTTGGCCTTTTTCATGACGTTGCTAGCATGATCATTAAATTTGAACCACTCGCTGAAGTTGATTCGCAGGTATTTGGTCGTGTGGTACATTTTGTGTGTTGTCCGGGAGGATAACTTTGATATTGCGACAGCGTGTTGCAAATTGTCGTCTTCCTGTGGTTGGCGTCGTTGGTGTCCTGAAACAAATGAGTTCCGTTTTGCTGCTGTTTGACTTTGAGTCCCCACTTTGGGGAGTAATCAGAGAACGTGGTCTTGGAACTTACTATGGGCTGGTATGGTTGATATGATTGGTGAAAGCGAAAGGCGAAAAAGGCATAACCGCGACCTGTACGAGCAGTACAAAGATAAGGATATAGCCCGGAAGACAGGAACACATCAAGAGAATATACAATAATGCTCTAGCCAAGCAGTTCTTCGAATCGAAGCCCCCAGGTTAAGCAAGAACTGGAATACCGAACCTCCAGTTGAAGGATCAATAAGTCGCGGACGCTAGAAAGCTTTGTCAAACCAACTTGAAGTATTGTACTCACGACCGTCAAGGCTGGAAGGAATTTCTATCTAAGGCTTTAATCCTTTCCCGATCGATGGCCGGTAAGTAATTACTTTTACTATAAGGCATATTATACTAAACTATTTTTAATATTGTAAGCTTTTTATATTCTGCGAACCTGTACAAACTTAGACACCAGTAGATAATGCTATTCGTCCTTAGTTAGCTTATTGGCTCTTCGCCGGCCCTCTGAGTTTAAAATATCACTTATCAAGTATCAAGTATTATAAATCCGTTTTTATTATGGAAATATATCAAAATCTTGAATTCCCAAATTCAGAGATTCAGACCCATTCAGTATTTACAAATAATCGAACCTAGCGCCACAAGAATTTTATCATGTTTATTCTGCACATTTTTTCGAGCTGAGTCCCTTTATAGTATAAACAATTTCTCGACCAACAATAAACATGTTTTATCCCACGTAATAAACATACATTGCCCTGATTCTGATTAAGCACGCAGTCCCCTATGATAAAGAATAATTGAGTAATTATGGCCAATTATTACGAGTGGTGGGGGTTTATTTTTTGTACCTAAATATTAACCACAAAATACTTACATATAAATTTCACCACAATTCGCATGTACAACTAACGCCCACCACCAGGAGTGCGGTTTTATCAATGAGATAAAGGGCTGCAGGCGGTCTGCCAAAATGACGAGTAAACGGTTTCATTAACGCGAAACTATTGTACCTTTACACGTTGTCCTGTTCTTTTCGACCACATTGCCTTTTAATTTTTTGCCAAAAATTTACATAAAATTCAAATAATGTTCACACCATGTGAACCAATGGGAAACCAAAAAAAAAATAAGCATGCTGCAAAAAATGCTACACATTAATATGTACGCATATGTGTACTCGTGTGTTGAAAGGACTCAGTAAAAAAGCACAAATTGCCAAATTGTTTTGACTCAGTCCCAAAGTATGGTCACCGAGCAGAGTGTCTTACTAGATCCTCTATTGTACCGTGTAATGTGGTAATAGTTTTATGTATGCATATACATAAATGTTGCATATGAATATGCACATGCATACAACTGACTAATATCGGGTACATAGTGTCAGTTGCTGGCGCAGGATGCAGTTTTGTGTTGGTGTCAAGGATTTTTCTTTTTGCGTGTCGGTTTTTTGTTTTCTTGTTCTTCTTTTTTTAACCAATTTCGGTCGGTTGTCGTGCTTTCCTTTGTCCTTACTGAAATAAACTGCATTGCAGGCGACATGTGACCATAAATTTCTTTCATACGCCTTTTTGTGAAATGTATTTTCACTTGGTTTTCACGACATTTTTTTTCGACTTTTTTTTGTAGTTTTTTTCTACTTTTTTTTACACAAAATTCTTTGGTCCAGTGACGCTAAATCCTTGTTCATGTATTATTACAAAAAGGAAAGGAAAAGAGAAACAAAGCGGTGGTGTCATTTTTTATTGTTTCCAAGTGTGCTTGTTTGATCGTCGTCAGGATAAGGTTTTTTAACAGCGGCGGGCGCGTATTTTCGTCTTTTTTGAGGTAAAGGACAGCGAGGGGTGAAAATCAACGGGATATTATATTAAGCTTGATATAAATAAAGCGCCGACGATGACGTCGAATGGCGATGAATGCAGCGACAGGATGATATTTTATTACTCTGTGAAGGATGCAAAAAAATGCAGAGCATGTGTGTGTGTGTGTGTGTGTGTGTGGAGTTAAACTGTTTGTGCTGCTGGCACTTCGGAATCAGAATTTATGCTCTTGGCTGGTGCTCTGGCATCTGTGAACAATGAATGACAATTGGGTGTGTGTGTGTGAGTGTGTATGTTTGGCCGAGCAAACATTGGGTTAAGAGGATCATAATAAAGGATCGATTGTTTTTTTTGTTTCGCCGCTTCAACTACTTTATTTATGAGTGAAAATACAGCTGAGAAAGGATTTAAATGACTCATAAATTTCATAAATTCCCAAAGGTTTTTTTTTCTGTTAACTTTTTGACTGACTTATGGATTAAATTAAAAGATACAAGAATTTATAAAGTAAAAAATGTATCTGATTTTCGTTGCAGTTGAACGCACAGCTTCTTTTTTCTTCATTCAAGATGAGGAGGGCATGATCAGAGCCTAAGGGAGCATATCCATGCCATGTCCGGCCGTGGGTTTTGCCAGTTTCAAACAATTCCATCACTGAGGATATCTACATGCTCATAAACAATCACATATTGTACTCTTGCAGGAAGATCTTTGTAAAGATTTTTTACGACAAATCGCTTCTTAATCAAATGGAAGCCAATGTCGTCGAAGGAGTTGGATAGGAAGTATTTAATAAAATGGCATACAACCATATGCTGCCCACACGAGGAAAACTCTCCGCAAGAAAAGAAGAGATCCACATCCGTTGGCTCCACGAAAACTATGACATTTTGGGTATATAGATCGAACCCTTCAAAAATAATTTGCTTATTAAATCAAAGTTATTGGTCAGTACATTCTTTTACAGAGAAATCCTTAAACTCAGCATGGGGGCATTAGAAAGCTCAGGACATTGCGGCCTGAGATCACATGTAAACAAATATGGCCTCAGTACAACCGTCGAGTGCCGACTCTGTTTAGAAGATGACGAAATGGCTGTACACAATCTTTGTGACTGTCCACCTCTTATTTGGTTAAGAAGGCATATTTTCCTCAAAGAGATACGCTTCCCATTGGACATAAGACAATCCAATGCTAAAGATATTCTGACCTTCATCAGGAGGATGGAATGGCTGTTAGCCTAAACTAACTCCACAGGATACAAAAGGTCTTTCCTTTCTAATCGCAGTGTCAGCCACTTGGGCAGGGGTAGATATTTAAAACAAAAGCACGGGCAACATGGGCAACAAGAGGAACTCGCTTACTACCAACTGCCGCAGTATAAACTTCGGACGCCAAACTAGCACCGTGATACCAATATGCCCGCTATCTACAGATCCAATTTAACAAGCGATTGGAAGTTATTTCGCACGTGAAATCTACAATTAAGAGTGCCAATTTAGGGCTTCAGCGGGCCTGCCTATTAATAAGAAAGCAACGTCGGTATTGCAAGAAGATATACTCCAGCTTCATGTCGATGATGGATCATTCTCGAGACCATTTTGTAGATTCAAAAAGACCCAAACTTGAGACAAAAAGTGCTCCCATGTACCAATGAAAGGTCAGTGCAAAAAATGTGCTCATCAACCATTTCAGCTCACGTTTACAATGACTTTCTTGCTGCTAGCTCTGTGGATAGAGCTAAACTCCTCCCGGGTTATTTTACAGCCACGGAACGATTTAATTTCGTACTCGATCAGTTCCAAAAGTGATCAAAGAACTCCAGATTCGTATACGATTGTGTTTTTGCAAAGATAGTGACATGCCTACAATTCTACAAGATAACATTAAAATCATTTCAAAAACACCCCGGAATGGACGCGCCCTAAAGCCTTGTTGAAAGTATGATCCCGTATTACGGAAAACACTACGCCAAACGGTTCATCCGTGGAAAGCCAATATGGCTTCGGTTTCAAAAACTGGGTAATGTGTGCAAGTACCGGATATATGCTAGCTTTGAGTATATACACGGGTAAGAGTAACGAAAAAAAAAGATTTTGGAGTAGGTGGCGATGTTGTCTCACCCTTGTTACATTGAGCAAACTTCTGCCTAACAGTGGCATAAAATTGTTTTTTGACAATTTTATTTTACATTTTTGAGCCTGGTGAGATACCTGAAGGAGCTTGAGAGCTAATCACACTGAGAACTGCACGGTCAAAGACATAAACCAATTCAACACACGAGGTCATTACAATTACCGACTAGCTGATGATGTCTTCGTATGCCGGTGAAATGATAACAATGTTGTCACAGTAGCCACTAACTTTGAAAATCTTGCAATTACATTTGCAAACCGCTGGTCAAACGAAAAAAAAACCAAAGTTCAAGTTCCTCAGCCATCTCTTATTTCAAATTAAATTAAGTATATGGGTGGAGTAGACAAATTCGACCAAGTGTGGCAAATTTACGAACTCGGAAGACTTTTCGGTAGTAAACGCCTGGTTACTTGCTCGGAAGAATGGCTGCACAAGAGACACTGAGTCCTTATTCATTTTAAGACGCTTAATGGCAAGAAGCTTACTTTCCACACATGGCACACCGCCACATCAAGGTCGCAGGCCAGCAAAACCAATATCTGTAATGAGATACGACGGTTAAGAACATTGGCTGGTCTCAATAAATACTGTCGTTGTGCAAACTAATGTGGAGGGAAAAGTAAATTTCAGTGTCAGAAATGTGACGTAGGCCTTCACTCGAAATAACACATGATATACCGCATCGTAAATTAAAATAAGTTTATTTCCTTTTGCTTTTTATGATAAATTTCAATTCATAATGAAAACTGAGCCACTCTGCTCAGTTAGTCCTGTCTAACCTTTGTTGATTCTTTTCACATTTTTCTGCCCAGCCGGTTCAAAAATGTTAAAAACTTTGGTAGTACCAAGAGAATCTGCCAATCTGGAAGTTTACACGGACGGTTCCAAAACGAACGAAGGTACCGGACTCGGAGTATCAGCGATCTCGCCGGCGATCTTCTCTCTGCCCCTCCGATTGCCCAACCACTGCAGTATATTCCAGGCAGAAGTTAAACCTATCCAAGAGGCTGCCCGTTTACTGTCATTGAATCCGATAGACAGGTTATTATAATAAGTAAGGTCGCAGGAATTATTACAGGTCACTGTATCATGGGCTTATACGCAATGGGAGCACCCACAGCGACTTTTGCAGGAGCTGCAGCGATTAGGAAGAAGCAGATGGCGTACTACTCTACCTAGGCACCTGTCCACGCTAAAACGAGGAAAAGCACGCTAGGAAGCTACTCATTCGGCAACCTAGAAGATATGTCTGACATAAAGATTCAGAAAATAGCAAAACTCATTAAGAAAACAAACTGGTTATAGCCAATTATAAAGTGGACAATCCCTACAGAGACCACTTGGATACCAATCACGTACCAGTGTATAAATCACCGGTAAGATCCAAACAGAATCTAAGTGAGTCACAACTCTTGCAGATGTGACAATCACACCTACCTACCTATCTTACATAAGCTTTCATGACTCTGCTGATGTTTGTCGCATTGGTTAACAAGCCGGTTTTTCGGATCATTGATAGCTTTTGTACATTTTGAGAGTCACCTTTTTATTAAAAAAAGCTGCCAACTCAAACCTTTTGATCGCTTAAGATCACCATCGAACCATTCTTTAATATTTATTGTTTTCTTTTGATTTCAGGAATAGCAATAAGATGAGTATGATTCCATAATACTTTGCGTTGATGTGGTTTGCAATTCCCACTTGACCCGTCTCTGCTTTTGCGGAACACCCTGGTTGAGTATTTAATCCGTGACGTCTTTTTCTAATTGTAGTACAACTTCAGTGATTGAATGTTGTAGCATTACGGGTATAGCTGGTCCTACAGCTTTTAAGCGTTGGACGGATTTAACAGCCCACACTACATAATCCTTTCTAATCATCCCCAATTCCTTTGTCCTGAATTCAAGGAACAAAACGGCTGTTGTTTAATGTACCAAACCCCATATACTTGCAGCCAAGCAAGTGGGGTCTCCATCAGTCATTTATAAAGTTTCCTGGTTAGGTTCCGTCTGTATTGCGTCAGACTATTTAATATAAGCTGAAACAGCAACTTCCTTTACAAGCATTTTCCTTTGTCTCAAGGATTAATTTACACAATCAATTCAGTCACAGATGTCACGCCATGAGTTTCTTTTCGCCAATCTGTTTTCACTCTTGGATAGGTTGAAACCGCTACTCTAAATCAGTGAGGAGGTTATGTTCTTAAACATGAAATTTAAATAGGACAGTTTGGTCTGTTTTTAAAGCGATTTTCAACTTTTTAAGAACCAGCTGCTCGAACATAAATATGGCCAATGGTGAATGGAATAAATCGGCATTCGATGGATGAATGTTGCAATGCTGGAGGGAGAAAAAGCCTCATTCTCTGATCATCTTCCTCTTTCTGTTACACTTGAATGATTTAACTAGTAATTTTGCCATCGGGAAAATAAACACCTTTCCGAAAATTTGCGCAAGCAGTCCAAAGCGGAAATTTATGTTTAAAAAATACACTTAACTTTTAAGTTCAAGTGACGACAGAATTTACGTTTCATTTAACATGAATTTCAGAAAGACTACTAACCGGAAGTTTTGAAAAAAGAAGTATCCTCCTTCTCGATCCTCCTTCAGCAGTTATGCAAGGAGATTAGACAACAATCATTCTCAAGATTTAAATGAACGTGGAATTAATATTCGCTCCCTAGACTGAAAATTCCGGTATATCTTTCAGAATGTGTTCCAAAGGTTAGTACAATATATCACAGCTCGAAGAAAGGAGTTTAAACCGCCCCTAAGCCAGTTGGAAAAAAACTTAATTAACCGATTGACACGGGTCTTCGCTAAAACTCAAATTCTGTTGTGAAGTCTGGATAAATTTCTGAGTTTTTCTAAAGCATTTATGTCTCTTACCGCCTTTTTTTCCTCGAACAGTTTTGGGTGAAAATGGAATGCGTATAGGTGCCAGTTTTGTTTGGAGTGAAGAACCAGTCGTAGTTATTTATCGTAATGCATTGACAATCTTATAAATTGATAGATGCGATTTTAAATATTTTCCGCTCCGACTTTTGACTTATTTTTTCTTTTCCTTTTCAACTGTGCCAAAGCATTCATTTCCGGCAAATGCCGGAACATTAGAGGACTCCAAGCAACGCTCTTAAACTCACCAAAAGGAAACTCATAGCTTTCACTCTATACACTTTTTGGATGTGGGTATGGATACGAAAAGTGTGCATGGAATGCTTCTTACTTATCCTGCCTTTAAGTAAGACGAAAGCGGTCGCTCTTCTCGTTCACGCTTTGCAAACACTATAATATCCTTTCATAGTCGTTGTCGTGCTAATGCTAAAACACTTTTGGTCCTGGGTACACACTCTTTCCACACTATCCCTTACCTCAGTTTGTAGTATGAGTGCTGTATCCCCAAAAAACGACTTTCTTTTATTATTCTTGCTGCAATTTTATGACAATTTCCTTTTCCCCTGTCATTTCGCTGCATATATACATACGCAGCTGGTATATATGTATATGTAAGTACAAGTAATGCATCCTTGTATAGCACATCCAATGGAATATTGCTTTTGTGCCCAGAAGGCATGTGTTTGCTCAGTAAATAAAAGTCATCATTATATTGTCTACGTCAATAGGAAAACTTTTCTCAAATTGTTTTCGGGTGTACCACGGAAATATGCAGCAGAGAACGGGGATGTGATCCCTTTGTTTCTTGTTTTTCGAAATGCTGTTGAGATATGTAAATTAGTAAAATAATGGAAAACTTAAAACGGAACCAGGGAGTGTGTACACTCGCGATCTGTAAACAAAAGAAGCTTTTCTTCAGTATTGGATTAAACTGAATATATTTTTGTGTATGAATTATAATACCCTTACAATAGTTTTTTTTGTCAACGTTTATAAACGTGGTTTAACGTAACCAGGATTCCGGATTTGAATTTTTTTTTTTTGTCAGAAAAAAATTAAAAGATATAAACGCTGACACACTTGACATGGGATTGAAAATTACGAATCACTAGGATGAGGCCACAACTTTTGCATAAGGCATCAAAAGAAGGGGCTCCAATAGATTCCAATTCCTTAAACAAAAAACAAGCTACTGAAAAAGTATAAAAGGATGTGGGCCACATGAAGTATCTTACAAAAATAAAATATAAATATCGACTTTTCCAGCCATTATCGAGATTGCTTCTTTGAAATGGCTTTGAATTGAATCATAAAGCTATAAGGGGTCTATACTATACATTGTCTATACATTATCTTCATAAGCTCTTCGAGATAGACATGCCTAATTGTTTTTTAAATGAACTTTCCAAATAGCCCTATGGAAAATGCGAATGTACTTACTCACAGATAGTATGTCTCAATAAACCTACAACCTGTAGTAAATTCAGGTCTCAATAAATTCAATTTATAGGACCTGGATCTTACCTTATATTTAAAGCAACCACCATGGAAAAGGTGGGCCCCAACTTAAATGACGCAACGCAAGTTGAAAGGTACGTCAACCAACGCGTTGCGATGTTGATTTTGACTTTTAGTAAAGCTAAAAAAAATTACATTCCTGAATAAAAGCTGCGTCGGTTTGTATTACAGTGTCCCAGAGAGATTTGATTAGAATAGTTCATTAAAATAAATCTTGTCAGTTTTGCCTTTCATTTCATTTTTTTTAAAAGGAAATAAATCAGAAAGAAGACTTGATCTTGAGACTGCTCGATAAACAATACTGGACACTCAAAAGTCTAATTTTAAAACCGAAAGTATGACAGCGGACCTCCTTTTTACGATTTGTTCTCTTTTTATTAATTCAGATTACCCTTTTAATGTATTCTGTGCAGAGTGAATAGCAGAAGCGGGAGAACATTTTTAAGGCTGTGAATTGGTTTCCAACTCAAATGTTTTTGGCTTCAATTGTTCAATCGTTGGGGTTATAACACGGTCAGAGAATTTTATATCATCTTATTTAGAATACATTCTTTCAGTTCGTAGATTATCATTCGCCATCAGGTGATTAAATATCAAGTTCAATTTTCTGTGATTTGGAAAATTTCGTCATAATTCTTCTGCCAGTGTCATAACATCACAGTCGAGTCAATTACATTCCAACTATATTAAAAATTATTTTGACTTCAAGAGCTTAGAACTACAGCATGACGAGCCAAGAAAGTTATCAAGGCAATTTGATCCCAACAGCAAATGATGACAACAATTTTCGAAAACTAGGTAAAACTAGATAAACAATTTTCGAAAACCAGATAAAAGGTCGAACCTACGACCTATCAATAGATAAAATCGAAAGGCAGGCTCTTAACCAACTGCCCCACTCTAGCATTGTCGTTTTGAATGAATATTCCTCGGAAATACATTCCATTATATTTTCGAAGGAATTGTGGCTAACATTGCTAACATCGCTATCCACTTGAGTTGAGATATTTTTTTTGTATAGTTTTCTGCATTGAAATTCGAATGTTATAATAAATTTTAATAGGGCTACTTTTGGGACGTTATTGATGATCTTTTTTGCTGAACAATCTTACTTGTTCCTTAAGTAAATTCATAAATAAATCTATAAGGTTTTCCAATTAACAGAAAATCAAGCGATATGAATTGGATTACCTTTTAACACTTTGTGTAGCTTTGTACAAAATTATTCAATTGTGGGTGTAGCTTTAAAAACAAAATAATGTTGAAGTTTGCAAAACAATGCAAATGCAAAATATTCAAAAGGCTTTTTAAAACAACGCACGATAAACAGAACAAAAAAAAACTCACAAAAGTCGCTCGAGTTAAACCGCATAAATTGTGCAGAGTCCGCACCAGATGACAATGTTGTTTCATTTTTTTTTTTTTATTTATTTAATTGTTGGATGGGTGAGTTTTTTGTTGCGGCCACGTCTTTCCGAATGTACTCGTATTTGTATTTGGTTGGCAATTTCGCTTTGTTTCAATGCAAATTCATTCGCAGCAGACCCTGAGTCCTTAAATCCGGTTAGCAACCGGTATGAACGAGCGCGGCAGCTATCAAATTTGTTCCACAGTTTCAGTTTTTGAGGTGGAATAATACCATTTCATAGAGTTCTTTTGTTTTAATTTTCCTTTTTAGATTTTTCGTTTGGTGGTATATTAGAACTATTTCATATAAGCAGTCTAAAGGTATGGAAGTATAAAATTATACAAAAGTCAGAAAATTGTGAAACTCGGTTAATGTAGATGGAAAATGCATTCGCCTTTTTACTTGCTAATATTAATTGCATTAGCATTGAACCATCGCTGTTTGCTTATTCTGTCCTTCCAACAGCTTGAACCATCGGAAAATTTTTCTTATTAAGGTACATTTTTTAATTTCAGGTCAAATGATTTTAACCTATTTGATGCTCTTTTTTGATAAGCGCAGTTTTTATTTAATTCCTCGGACCATCATATTTTTATCGTTAAAGCCATATACGACTATGTTAACACCTGGATTTTAGAAGACCTACCCTGCTGTTAGTTGTTTCTATGGAAGTGCACAACAATCTGGCAAATGCCCAAAGATTGACGAACTAAGCATATAAATATACTCTTATAGAAAGGGTGTGTGTCCCATAAAATGGCTGTCAGGAAAATGGCAAAACATGTTGATCAGATAGATCTCATCTTTCTTAAATACAGTCATTCGGAAGCCCGATGCCAATTGTTAAAATTTGAACTGTTAACGAAGACATTTTTTTAATTCGAATATGTTCCTGCTTGGTGTATTTTATAGGCCACGCAAGCATATAAAAGTCTTACTCCATTTTTTAATTTTTTGGAACAGACATCCCATTATTATTATTAACTCGTAAGAGTATGTTTCTCGTTTGTGTAAAAACCCCGACTTATTTTTGTGATCATTAAAGCTTTCTTTTGAACGTATTTTTCGTAAGATGGGGTCAATTAAGCAATTGAACCTTTAAAGTGGATTTCATAGCAGAGATCTGTCATGCTAGTTCAATCAAGATATTTGTGTCTTGTATCCGAACGTCAGCCAAGAACTCGGCAGAGGAGCTCTGAAAGAAACATGAATAGGTTTCAAATACCTGTTTTTCGACACATTGACACATTGACATTTCTTCAAATGGCTGCTCACGCCATTTACTTTAGATGGCTTAAGGACTGTATCAAGGCGAAATTAATACCAAATACTTATGACTGCGGTTCCTTAAAGCCAAAAAGAATTGTTCTTTTTAATCGACGCTGTATATTTTGATACTCGTAGAAAATTCGGCAAGAAGCAACGTCTTATAACGTAAAGGGAAAATTCCGAAAGCCTAATGTAGTATGCAACTTTTTTAATTTCTCAGAAGGGAGTCAAAACATAAAGAGTGCTACATGCAAACAAAAGCGTAAAAACTCTTCGAGATTCGATTTCCGTGTTGGGCGAGCTATATACATACCTCCAAGTTTATACGGAACCTTCGTGTCGCGTATTCGACTCACACATGGTTATTATTTGTTTTTATAAAAATTTAACCACAATACTAAATATAACGAAAATATTTTTGATAACATTTGAAATCATACCAGTTTGGAATCCACACAGTATTTTCTAAAATAATATGTGCAGAAAAAGATTCAATTGCGAATTTTGAAATATTAAAGTCATCCTTTTTTATATTTTTAACGTTTTTTGATAAACGTTGGTATCTTTTCTTCTGTTTATTCTGTGTTATTCAACATTTAGTTTTGGGAAGAGTCATATATAGGGGTTCCGTATCTAAAGGGTGTGAACGGAACGGTATTACTACGGATCCGCACTTGATCCGTCAAAGGGTTTCTTCTTGAACGGTGAAAGGTACTTCTATAATATAATTACTTTAATTATTAAAAGAATATTAAATTAAAAATAAGGCTTCGCATGCAAAACACTTATTTTCAAAAATCGCAACTGAATTTCGTACCAAAAAGTAGACAATGAAAGTCTCCTTGGGGAAATTTGAAAGTAATTTGGCTTTTGGTTTCTTCACTTCACAAGGAGATCATTCAAAAACCAACTCGTTTGTTTGTTTAATAAAATGCGTTCTGACACATTTCCCCGTAGCGGAGGTTAGCGACGTCAGCATAGGACTTAATCGACATCAATGTCTTATTTGTCGCCATTTCCATTTCCATTTCGGATTTCCATTTCTTCAGGATCAGAAGTTTCACGTTTTTATGGTTCACTAAACTCAGGTTCACATTTGTTTAATTACTTTAAAATATAAACGTCCGTTTCTTCGGCATTCTAATAGCAATAATAATAATACTCGAATTCTTATTGAATAATTGTGGTCCCTCGAGCGGGATACGTTTAAGCGACCTTTAATCCCTTAAAGGCGAACAAGTTTCAAAAGCTAGTGTTTGTGACAGGCAACTTCATATTAAAAGTAGGTCCACAAAAAAGGAGTTTAAGCCCCTTCTTCAAATATTAATTTTTTATAGGAACAAATCTTGCAAATCAATGTTTGAAGATAGCAAAATATTCGGCTTTAAGATACCCCATTATAATTTATTAATCTTCAGACATATGACCTTATTCCTTCATTTAATAAAACCAAATTTCATTGTAAAATCATTGCTTTTACTATTCGTGCTAAATTAAATGCAAAAAAAAAAACTCTCAGATATTAAAGTGTCATTTTTTTGCGGTTATTTAAATCCCAAATTTGTCAGATTCATTGTTTGATTTTGGTAAGAACTGACTATCCATCTGCCACCATAAACAATCTACCACGTTGTCCGTTCTTTTTTCCTTATTTGCGCAACAAATCGGAGAGTAATATTTATGACTACCACTCGAAGCGTTACTGATTTCCCTGGAGAAATAACTCAACCGAACATGAGTACAGCATACAATCTATTCGCATTGTGGCCTATGAACAGCAACACTTTGGCCGAGCACTCACTCACAAGTGGTGGACAAGCTGCTCCAGGACCGGTAGCGAAGAACCACCAGAAATCTCCCAAAAATCTCCACATAACTACCAACAGCACGGCAAACAAAAATGTATTTGTCTTTCTCGTTTTATGATATCGAATAGGACAACGGTTATAGGTCAGCGATTGGAATACGGTTGCAGGGATAACCTATGCCAACGGAAACAGGTCTTTCCATAAATTTTCCAGATGATTTAGTTTCTTTCTGTACGCGCGTTTAGTTGTTGTTGCTGATACCGTGTTAAAGGTTATTTTGAAAATGTCCTTGCAAAAAAAAAAATTGTATTTATTTGGTTTTGGTCGGCGGGGCGGGGCGAGGCGAGGCTTTCTATGTCGTCAGAGGAAAGTTCAAGAATTCTATGGGGGGAAAAAAAGGACAATAAAAACGTGTAGGAAGAAGTTCAATGGAACAATTTTATGCGATGATCGTGATATAATTTTATCGTCCAATTTTTCATGAATTAACAATCCTTGTCGACCATATGCGGCCAAATCACCTCCAAATAATTTTATGAGTATCTAGTTTCTGCAGAGGTTAGAAATTGGTATTTTTTTATGTATTTTTATGTGTGGAAACAATTGCTGTTTATTGAAGGAACTTGATGTATAGTTTGAGGTTTTTCTATAAACTTCTAGCGACATAATTAATCGACTTTGACCGTTGGGTCCAGTTTGTTACTTGTCTGCTATATTTTGATTCCGATTAGATTTTGGATTTGTTTGAAATCAAATGTGGTGGGTAAAACGTAAATCAGATGTCTATCCTTGTCTACATGATCTGCAGTTGTTTCAAAATGTCCGTCTTAATGCAGTGTTTTTTTTTTAAACTCTTACATACTTAAAAACAGCACTCAGCTAGTTAATATAAATTAAATATGCTTATTTTTCCTACCGATTGTATGCGCTAAAATTGATTCAAATAAACGATTTTTTTTTCATTTGTTTCGGGCCTCGTTTATTTCTTGCACCACCTCCTTTTATTTATGACAGCACAATCAGTAAACTAAATTATCTCTGACTTTTCATTGGCCCCTTTCTTTTGAAGTCTGTCATCGTAAACCGTGTTCTTATTCGTTATCCAGCTCAAATCAGTCAATTTTGTAACAATTACTCACGTCAAAACCGAACTGTACTGTATAAACTAAAGCTTTCTATATCCCAGTACGGATCTTCTTAAATATTTTTCAGGGTTGACGCTTATTTTCCGCCTTGTAGATTCATTAACAGAAAAAAGTACGGAGAAATAAAAACTCCAATGTTAACGTATGAAGTGCATTGAATTAAGAAAAAAGTTTTTGTAGGGTGTGATATTTGGAATAGACTGTCATTGGTCCATTCTTCTTCGGAAATAATAAAGGTGAACCCGGCATTGTCAAGTCTCATCGCCATGGCTAATTCTATGCCAATTAAACTTTACCAAACATTTTCTGTTTGCGTGTTAACATTTTTTTAATCATAATTTGATTCAGTTTTTGTAAAAAGCGATCAGTCGCTGAAAAGCAATATCGTTGAATTAAGCATGTTCGATGAAGGCAGTGACACCGACAACTAAATAAACGAAGAAGGCAATAAAAAAATAAGTAACATATCAAAATATATATATATAAACGCTGCCGGGACTTTTTACCCCAATGATATGCACCATGAGACAGTGCGCCTTAACGGCCATATTCCCGCTGAAGCGTTTCTCTATCTCGATAGAGGCCTGGTCCAGAATAGATTAGCGGTACCTTTAATATTCCACGTTGGTCGAAAAGCTGTGAACGGGCAAGTCAACTACGAAATAGACGTCGCAAGTAGCTCACCAGTGACTCTTCGTTTTAGTATGGCGTCTTCGACCGCGATAGAGCTAATGTCGTAAGGCAATAGGTATCGATACTTTTGGTGGTTGGACAAAGAGTCGTCCTTTATTAATCATTGCTGCCCTTCAGGCATCCTGTCAGTCTTGGCCGTCTTACAATTTTTTAAGGTAGTCTAAGTAGATATATCTTATTTTAAGTAGTTTTAAAGTTATTTTAAGTTATATTTATTAAGTTTTTTAGGTTTTAGTTTAGTTTTTAAGTTTAGATTTAAATATGTAAGATATAAAAAGACCTGTTACTAAGTTTTTGCTTACATTTTCTTTGTTCGCACTTAAGATAGACATTATATAATTAAAATATATTAAATAAACAGTCGTCGAAAGTCATATTTAAAATCGTCAAGCTTAGCTTATATCGCCCGCAGTGGTCCAGTAAGTTATTCTATATAATAGGACTACCGGGTGAAAATTTCGTTTTTTTTTTTTCAAAAATCAATGCTTTATTGAGGAAAAATAAACATTTTTTTTTCTATTCAAAGTATTGCCCATCGCTAGCCACACATTTTCCCCATTTTACTGGCAATTCATGGATACTCGTTCTGAAAAATTCGACCGGTTTGGCCGCAATCCATGAATCGATCCATTTTTTGACATCATCGAAATGACGGCAGTGCTGATCATCCAGGCCATGTTGCATCGAGCGGAAGAAATAGTAATCGGATGGCGCAAGGTCTTGACTATACGGCGGGTGGGATAGGATATCCCATTTGAGCGTTTCAAGGTAAGTTTTAACGACATTTGCAACATGTGGCCGAGCATTGTCATGTTGCAAAATAACTTTATCGTGTCTTGCGACCGTTTCCGGCCGTTTTTCCTTCAGTGCTCGCTCAAACGCATCAATTGTCGTCGGTAGACCTCGCCTGTGATTGTTTCATTCGGTTTTAGCAGCTCATAATATACAACACGCTTCTGGTCCCACCAAATGCACAGCATAACCTTCAGGCCATGAATATTCTGAACGGCCGTCGATGTTGAGGCATGTCCGGGGTATCCATTCGTTGCCCGACGTTTTGGATTATCGTAATGTACCCATTTTTCATCACCAGTGACGATTCGATGCAAAAAATACTTCTTTTTGTGGCGTTAAAGCAGCATTTCTGACATGCAAAATCGGCGTTCGACGTCTCGTGGCTTCAATTCATAGGGCACCCAATGTCCTACCTTTCGGATCATTCCCATTGCTTTCAAACGATCGGAAATGGTTCTTCTTGCGTTTGTGACGAATCTTGATCGAGCAATGCCTCCAATTCATGGTCTTCAAACTTTTTCACCTGGCCGGGGCGTTCTTTGTCTTCGGTGTCGAAATCACCATCTTTGGACCGCTTAAACCACCGCTGACACATTCTAACGTCTATTGTATAGCCCGGGTAAGCTTCGGTAAGCAATTGATTCCCTTCGGTTGTTTTTTTCTTTAAATAAAAGAAGCATATTAAAACTTCCCGCAAATGTTGTTTTGATGGCACGAATGTAGACATTTTACGGCTTTATAAAAACTTGTGTGTTTTCACTTATGACCAATAAGATTTAAGCATTTGTTTTGTCTAGCATGTGAGGTAATAATTAAATTAATAAAACTTCACTGAATTGGAAAAAAAATTGACCACCGTAAAATAGCCTTAATCCAAGCATTTTGTTGCTAAGATCCGTAGAACTTGTAGTGTTGGAACACTTTCTAAATCGTTGCCACCCTACAATCGGATTAAGATGTGGTAAGTACGTAGGCTACATTTTGTATTGCAGATTACCAGGTTCGCATATGACAAATAAATTATTAAATCTTTTTCTCAACTCTCTGAATTTTGGTTAATATGTAATTGGTTTTATTTGAATTAATTCCTTATAAATTAAATTAAGTATAAAATTTCGTTATTTTGAAAAATTTTAATTTCCAACAGTTTTTTTTTTATCCCAGTTTCGAAGGAGAATAAAAAACCAGAGAATTTGGCCGAAACAATCACTCACAACAACAAATATTGGTACAGGAACATTTGCAATCAGTTTTTAAAAAACATGCATTACGCTGCCAAAGGACATTATTATGGACGACTTAAGTGATGTGGTATTTTAGTAAAGTGCAATATAAAGTTGATGGCTTCCTTTAACAACATCATAAAACGATATAATCGGCTCTTTCCATTTGGAGTTCTACTACGTAAGAGCCGGAATGAGTGAGTTAAATCACTCATCATACAGTCGGAAAAAGGAACACGGACCAACGGATCAACATAGATAGATATACAGCTTTCTTTCCTCAGGACTCCAAAACCACCCCTCGTAGAAAAGGCACAGATTTTTGCCTTCTGGGGCCTACCAGCTCAACGATGGGTAGTTCATTTGAACTTATGAGGTTATTTAGGTCGATGGTGCCACAAAGCCGATGATGGTGCTGAGTTTAATTTTAGATATTGAAACCTCTCAAAATGAACATTTCTATCTGCTTTTTGCCAAACTGACACCAGGTCCAGAGAAGTTACTGTTTTAAGTTCCAAGAGAAAGCGCTACTAAGAACACTAAGTGTACTTTTACATACAGGGAGTCAGTACTGCAACGACGACAATCCTAATACAGTTCAAGCACTGACAAACAGATATATTCACTAACAATAACAATAACTACACTACGCCACATACGAGTACAAACCACCTTTCGACGCTGAGCCGGATGCAACGAGGTGTCTATCAAGTTCGGTGACTTGCCAACGTTGTGAATTACTGCAAGCGCGATAGAACGAATGAAAAGGACTCAAATGATTAAACAACCTTCTCCATAACTGTGTTTCCATCAACGTACGAGTATATGGGGTGATGAAATGAATGGTGAACCATCCGCCGGTTTCCTTTTAAAAAGGTTTACAAAAAAAAATAGTGTTCAAAATGATTGGTTTACTGAATAGAAACATTTTTTTTTCGTACAAATGACTGCCTTTGCTAGTTTGCACGAAGGTCATCATGTCAATCGAATCCTTCAATATATTTGCGAAGAGGGCGGGCTCTTTTCTTTTTTGGAGTCCAATAAACTGATTGTTGGACCGCTAATTTGGCACAATTTCCGGCCAAATTCTCTTAAATCAGTCAGCATGCATCGGCAGTGCTTTCCGTTGTTCATAACGTTTTTCTCCATTGTTGTTTTAAAAGAAACGTCTCGCCACTCCAAAAAATGAGTGTTCATTTTCCCAGACCCTCACACGGTAATTTTGCTTTCCACCACCGAAATTTAAATGCGCATTTTATGGACAGATGATTTTTTTAACAAAATTTACCTAAATATCATAGATCTACATTCAATGTAGATTTTCGAAATTTGTGAGGGAAGGAAGGTTTTGAAACCTATTGAGTCTTTTCAGCGTTCGTTCCATCTCTGAATGTTGAACTTCTATCATGGTCACAATAAACGCGAACCTGGCCGGTTCTCATGTAAAATAGATAAAGGAGAAAGGGAAAGAACCACTCTTGGATAGCGCTCAGCCTTAACCCATTACACAACTTGACCGAAGTATATCATTTTTAGGGTTCCGTACCCAAAACTTAAACTTCTTTTAAGTGTCCGTTGTCCGTCCGAGCCGTGATAAATACACACTTGCAACTTTCACTGAATGATAAAAAATTTAAAATAAAGACGGGCCAACGCCATTGCTTCAGCATCTTCATCATATTTTTAAGCATAACAAATGCGTTCTAGAATTTCACTCGGTCATCTTTTAAGTGATAATTTTATGAAATAGGTTTTGTATGAATTCATATAATTTCAACGAGTTCACATTGGCTAGTTGTTAATTTTTTATGAGTTACTACGGCCAGGACTTCGCATTTCTGAACTTGGGTTGGTGAGAAACGGCGCCACATGTATGATCAGTTTTAGGCCCATATTACTACCCACACGGTGTATGAATTCCTCTCATTTGTTGGCATAATTTAAAAATAGATAAACTTTTGTTAGCGCATAAGGATATGAGGATGATCCTAATGGCACACAATTTACACATAGGGCCGCATACCAAATTTATAAACTGTGCCCTAAAACGATTGATTTGATTGTGAAACGCCTCGTGTTCTGACCACAAGTATCAGTTGCGTGAGTGAAACTGTGTGGTTTTAACACTGCGTGTGTACATGAATTCTCAGAGATAAACTGTCTGTTTGCCCGAATTCGAAACAATTTTGATATCACCTTTTTGATGAAAATAAACAAAGAATCCCTAAAAGCATGACCATATTTTTTTTTGGTCTGGTGATTCCGCCCAAAAAAAATATAGCACTCTGGAAAACAACGCGATTTCTGGCGCATAATTATTCTCCGATAACATGTTCTCTATGAAGCCGCAGCAATTTCGCTGCGCAGGAATGCATTTTCCAGAAACTGCCTCATTGTTTCCCAACAATGTAAAATCACCACTGATTCAGAATCGTACAATTTTTCCTAGAAAAGCGTTACATGAGAAAGCGTACAAATGCATTATCAAAAAAAGGTATGAATTCAATTATTGTAAAATTAATTTAAAGGCTTTTGGGTTGAGTTTTTAATATTTCTTTTTTGTAAACTTTTTGTTTAAAAATGATGATTTAAAAAATATGATATCCAAAGTTATAAATTTTAAATTAAGTGCTTAAATCGGCAAGATTGCAACATTAAAGCCTTGCTCGGTTATTGCTATTTTCAACTTGATTTGGATTTGGATAATGCTTGCTTTTTAAGTGAATTTCTTTTCGACTGAAAAATATTGACGTGTCTGATTCTCCGAAGGACTCGTATTCCGTATTTTCTCGCCTCTTTTATTCGTAAGACAAGGTGAAATCAATACAATTGTTATATCCAATTCGATAGTCGTGCTTCTGAATTAAGGAAGAGTGCAAGTAGGGGTCCTGTTCTTTTGGGAAATAGTGGCAGCTCGGTCTTCGAGGAGTACACCCGAAGTCCGCTTTTGTTTGCACATTTTGTAGATTCTGCCACGCGTATTTCGATGTTAAATTTCACGACTCTACAGTTAAACCTTTCTTCAACCAAATTTGTTGCCATGCAGTTTTTTTTTGCGTTTGTGCGTTTTATTTATTGTTTCGGGATGTACATTGTTAAAGGACGCTAATGTGAATTGTTTCTTCTGTAATTAACTTTCGATCACTTCAACGAGCTCGTGGTCTTCGTTCTATTTATTTCAGGCAATATGCGTTTGGTTCACAATATGTAACGTGCAATTCCAATGAGTTTGAGATGAGACTTTACAGACGTGATCCCGCCTTGTCCTGTAAACTTGTAGCTCCTCAATACCAATCCATTTTCTCTAGCCTTTATTTATATTGGCCTTGGTGACTAACATATTGGAACCAATTAGGACAAAAGGACCTCCGTTATTAATTCGATAGATTCCTGTTTGGATTATATCGATCCGTCACCCGACTTTTTTGTATCTAAACGAAGTCAACTTGTTCCTTTGCTATCGTTTTGCTTTGTCGCTAGGCTTAGGTAAAGACATACTCAACTGATTCACAGATCTTGCGCCATTAGTTTTATTGGCTAAATTGGTACAAAAACGTTTATCTACTGCAGGCCTTCGCGATCTCCTCGATTGCTAGGGAGGCATTTACTGCCGCCTTAAAAAAAGTCCAGTAGCTAGATTGATGATAAAATCATCTGGATCACCGACTGGTTGAAACTCCTATGGACAGGTGAATAGAATTTTAAGTTGTGCACCCACACAAAGGGTTCCGTACCATCGTAGATGCTTATCAAACCGAGCCGATATTGCATAACATTCGACTAGATAACCAGGTGCCCAGAAACGAAAGAAAAGTAACAAGTATTACAACCACGCTTTAATATCGCTCGCCCCCGATATATAACAGGCAGAAATCTGGATCAAAAACAAAACAGGAAAGTTAATCAAACCGAGCCGATATTGCATAAAATTCGACCGATTACCAGGTGCCCAGAAACGCAAGAAAAGTAGCAAGCATTACAACCACGCTTTAATATCGCTGGGCTCCGATAAATAACAGGCAAAAATCTGGTTCAAAACCAAAATAGAAAAGTTAGTGAAACCGAGCCGATATTGCATTAAATCCAACCAGATCATTAGGCGCCCAGAAACGCAGGAAAAGTAGCAAGTATCCCAACCACGCTTTAATATCGCTCGGCTCCGATAAATAACAGGCAGGAAACTGGTTCAAAACCAAAACAGAAAAAAGTTAGTGAAACCGAGCCGATATTGCATTGAATCCGACCAGATCATTAGACGAGCAGAAACCCAGAAAAAGTAGTAAGTATCATAACCACGCTTTAATATCGCTCGCCCCCGATAAATAACAGGCAGAAATCTGGTTCAAAACAAAAACAGAAAAGGTAGTGAAACCGAGCCGATGTTACATAAAATTCGACCAGATCACCAGGTGCACAGAAATGCAAGAAAAGAAGGACCTACCGCTTTTTAATATGACACGCCCACGATATATAACGGACAGAAATCTAGCTCAAAGCCAAAACCGTGCCGATATTATATTGAATCCGACCAGATCATTAGGCGCCCAGAAACGCAGGAAAAGAAGCAAGTATCCTTAACACGCTTTAATGTCGCTCGCCTCCGATAAATAACAGGCAGAAATCTGGTTCAAAACCAAAACAGAAAAGTAAGTGAAACCGAGCCGATATTGTATTGAATCCGACCAGATCATTAGGCGCCCAGAAACGCAGGAAAAGAAGCAAGTATCCTTAACACGCTTTAATATCGCTCGCCTCCGATAAATAACAGGCAGAAATCTGGTTCAAAACCAAAACAGGAAAGTTAATCAAACCGAGCCGATATTCCATAAAATTCGACCAGATCACCAGGTGCGCAGAAATGCAAGAAAAGAAGGACCTACCGCTTTTTAATATGACACGCCCACGATATATAACGGGCAGAAATCTGGTTCAAAACCAAAACCGTGCCGATATTGTATTGAATCCGACCAGATCATTAAGCGCCCAGAAACGCAGGAAAAGAAACAAGTATCCTTAACACGCTTTAATATCGCTCGCCTCCGATAAATAACAGGCAGAAATCTGGTTCAAAACCAAAACAGAAAAGTAAGTGAAAGCGAGCCGATATTGTATTGAATCCGACCAGATCATTAGGCGCCCAGAAACGCAGGAAAAGAAGCAAGTATCCTTAACACGCTTTAATATCGCTCGCCTCCGATAAATAACAGGCAGAAATCTGGTTCAAAACCAAAACAGAAAAGTAAGTGAAACCGAGCCGATATTGTATTGAATCCGACCAGATCATTAGGCGCCCAGAAACGCAGGAAAAGAAGCAAGTATCCTTAACTCGCTTTAATATCGCTCGCCTCCGATAAATAACAGGCAGAAATCTGGTTCAAAACCAAAACAGGAAAGTTAATCAAACCGAGCCGATATTCCATAAAATTCGACCAGATCACCAGGTGCGCAGAAATGCAAGAAAAGAAGGACCTACCGCTTTTTAATATGACACGCCCACGATATATAACGGGCAGAAATCTGGTTCAAAACCAAAACCGTGCCGATATTGTATTGAATCCGACCAGATCATTAAGCGCCCAGAAACGCAGGAAAAGAAGCAAGTATCCTTAACACGCTTTAATATCGCTCGCCTCCGATAAATAACAGGCAGAAATCTGGTTCAAAACCAAAACAGAAAAGTAAGTGAAACCGAGCCGATATTGTATTGAATCCGACCAGATCATTAGGCGCCCAGAAACGCAGGAAAAGAAGCAAGTATCCTTAACACGCTTTAATATCGCTCGCCTCCGATAAATAACAGGCAGAAATCTGGTTCAAAACCAAAACAGAAAAGTAAGTGAAACCGAGCCGATATTGTATTGAACCCGACCAGATCATTAGGCGCCCAGAAACGCAGGAAAAGAAGCAAGTATCCTTAACACGCTTTAATATCGCTCGCCTCCGATAAATAACAGGCAGAAATCTGGTTCAAAACCAAAGCAGGAAAGTTAATCAAACCGAGCCGATATTCCATAAAATTCGACCAGATCACCAGGTGCGCAGAAACGCAAGAAAAGTAGCAAGCATTACATCCACGGTGTCATATCGCTGGGCTCCGATAAATAACAGGCAAAAATCTGGTTCAAAACCAAAACAGAAAAGTTAGTGAAACCGAGCCGATATTGCATTAAATCCAACCAGATCATTAGGCGCCCAGAAACGCAGGAAAATTAGCAAGTATCCCAACCACGCTTTAATGTCGCTCGGCTCCGATAAATAACAGGCAGAAATCTGGTTCAAAACCAAAATAGAAAAGTTAGTGAAACCGAGCCGATATTGTATTGAATCCGACCAGATCATTAGGCGCCCAGAAACGCAGGAAAAGAAGCAAGTATCCCAAACACGCTTTAATATCGCTCGCCTCCGCTAAATAACAGGCAGAAATCTGGTTCAAAACAAAACAGGAACTGGGGCTGTAAAAAATGCCAGATGTAGCTGACGCACTTCCCACTGTGCACGAGCGTACAGTAGCACACACTCTGTTAAAATTGCAAGTGTCTTCCTATTACTGTGCAGAATATAAAGCCCTGTGACAGATGGATGGACAGCGGAGCCTTCTTAATATGGTCTCGTTGGCACCTTTTGGCCACGGAACCCTTAAAAGGAGAGTTTGTTGAGATGGTATTTCTTTTTGTTTTGCGTTCATTGTTGGTTTTGAGTTTGTTCAGCAGTGGTGGGAAAATAGCTCTGTGTGGTGAAAGAGAAGTTTATTTTTATTCGATTCGCATTAAGTTGTTTTGGAAAATGAGTCAGAAACGAAAATCTTTACGATTGAAGAGAAAGCAGGTATCATTTTTAGATTGGAGGTTGTAGAACAAAATAAAGACCTTGCCAAAGAGTATTCGGCCGGATAAAAAAGTAGAATAAAAAGATCTTATTACTCGTGGATAATTGTCGTGCACATCCCGCAGTGGAAGGCTTACAAGCCATACTACTTAAATTCCTTCCACCAAATGCTACCTCGGTGAGCTCCAACCAATGGACCAAGGAATTATTAGATCACTTAAAGCCAATTGCAGAAAGCTTCAAGTGCTAGAGCTAATCAAAAATATTGAATATCGACGCGACATAAATTTACTAAAACCGATATAAGTCATTTTAAAAGCTTGGGAAAGGAAGAGGATGAGTGGATTCAAAATGCTGTATCTGTTAAAAATGCACTCCCATGTTCATCAGATGAGTTACTGCAAGTTGACGATAATCTTTTCACGGCATCGTCTTGGACTGATTAAGAAATCGTTGGCTTTGACAAAGAAGACAAAAAAAGACGGTAACTGAGTTAAATACTTTCTCGATCAATTTTTTATAACATTTATTTTTCAGCCAACAATCGAAGATACTTTGAATTCTGTTTTGTTTAAGAATTCTTTTTATTAAATAATCTTGGTGCAACAATTTTTCTGAAAATCTAATCTCAATGGAAAAATAATTTGAATAAGAGTTTATAAAAACAAAAAATAAACCATAAGATATTTCCACTTGTTTTAATAAAAAAGTTAATGTCTATTTATATACATATACTCGTTTGTATCCCGAGAAAAAATAAAAATTATGAAAAAAGTAAAAAAAGGTCTCTACTTGAAAAGATAGTAGGGAAGTAGGGACACTACAAAAATGGCCAGCACTCAAATACTATCTAGAGCTAACAACGTTTAATTAACCTGTCACTTAAAATTTTCACATGTAATACGCAGTTTGGAATGATATGTCAAATGTCCGATTTACAAAAATGAAAACCTAGCCGGACGCTGGTTGTACTGTGCATAAGTTCGGTGTCCAGTTACTATATTCCATTGAATTAAAACAAAAAACACATTCAAACTGCACTGAAAATTGTTTGGAAAAGCAGTTAAAATGAAAGCACTGTTCTTCAAATGAAACTCCCAAAATACAATTTTGTTTTTCCTCCTCTTACAAGTATTCTCACAAGAACTGCTCAGATTAGATGTGCAAGGATGAAAAAAAGAAATGCCATAAAATTATGTACATGAATCTAAAAATGGTTTCTGTAAGACTTTTTCGCCAGAATATTAAAATTTTAAATGAGGGAAAAACTTGTTCAACATTAAAATTCGGAAGTGGAGTTTCAACTTTCAGTATAAATTCAGCAAAGATATTCAATGTAAAGTCTCTGTTAATGGCCTTAAACGAGCAACGGCTTTTCCTGTCAAGAAAGGTTAAATACAAAAAACTTTGTCGTATTTTATTCCAAAATAGACGATGCGTTGCTGATGAAAAAAAACAGACATCTAGATGTTTATTAAAAACACAGTGGATAATTTAGTTACCTATTAGTTAATGAGTTCTAAAAAATATCAACAAAAAGCCCTCCATGTCAACACACTCCTGCAATTCTCCTCGATTCAAGGTATCCCCACCGTACCCCACAAGTCACACAGTGTAATGTACGGTGACCAGGGAACTAGGAGATTAATTCATTGGAAAATTAGTAGCTGTATGCGGAGCGGAGTACGGTGCAGAAAGCTGAAATCGCGTTCTGTTGATGCACCCGGGAAAATGCTCCTGTTGTGATGGCAAAAACTGTCCAATCATTTAGCAATTTACCGCACAACTAAATGTCTTTCGATTGTTAAAAGATAAGGCTCATTAATCCGAAGGGAGAAAATGCATACCAAACTGCTGTGGTTGGAAATGTCAAGAAGTTTTTCGTATTAAAATGAAGCTCCTCTTTCTTTTCTTTATCAAGTCATTAACCAATACAAGCCGTATCTCTGTTAATCCATACAGTGATATTTCGCTTATATATTTTCAAATATTTGTACTGTTCAAAAAAAAATCCTTTTCAGAAAGGTTTCTCTTAAGATATTCCTTTATTTCATTTCGAACTGCAACCACTTGTTCTGGCATCATTGCTGACGTTCATGATCGCAAAGAGTTGTGGTTAATGACTGTCCCTTTTGTCCAAACTTTTGAACGTAGATTCTGTCGATCTTTGGAATATCTAAGCCTAGCCCTTAGCTGCATTCCAAGCGTCATAGGCGTGCTACTTTCATTGGTTAGATCAAGTTTTATTATAACCGCTTTTGCTTGGTCCTTACACCGGATATTTAGTCACTTGGGACTTGAAGTTTTTAATCCCTGGAGTACTGTTGTGTATTCGATCGACGCAATCGCGCCTTTTTAGACAAGGGATATTTTGAGGTTCTTTTTTTACTTTTGCTGACTCGGTGAGGATTTAAATGGCATGGTATTGCTTCTCTTTTTGATCCTGCTTTGCCTTGAAGTATTTCTGATATACAGGCAAAAAAAGAATCTGAATCCATTAACATTCTCAATAAATCAGCTTTTGATGATATGGTTATGCCCTATAACTTCTTTATTGATATTACTAAGACGACAAATGACATGCTTTTTTGTAGGTGCATTCCGGCCTTCGTGAGTTAAAATTCCGTTTATCGAAGCTTTGTAAATTCCACATCACATTTGACAGCTTATATTTCGGGACCTCAAAAGTAGCAAATATAATTCTAATACGGCAAATTTTTGGTCAATTAATTTCCCAGTTACAGTAAGCAAAGTTTTCGAAAAGGTTGTCAATAGAACCGGGTGCCGTCTTTCACAACGGCCGGTCTTATGTAGACGGGCGAGTCACCTTCAATCGAACCATCGCGTTGCATGCAGCGCTGAATATTGTTTACGTCTATCAATCCGCAGAAAATATGTTAAATAACCTTGTCGACTCTCTTTAATAAGGAGTCATCTTTCGCGATTTATATATATTTCCGTCGTGTTAAATGTATTTATTAGTTTACGTATAAAAATCAAGAAATTTTAATTGATTTTAAGGTAGTTTTAACCTTGTCAAAATGAAAAAACGTCTGACGTTGGAGCGCTCGGATAAGGCAGTTATATTAGCTAGCTTTAACATCTTTGTTTACGCATTCTCTTTCTCAGCATAAAAAATTAAATAAGCACTTAAACTGCATCTTCTATTTCGGCAACATGCCTCTCTAAACCACGGCATCAGCAAGGTATGTTAATATAAATCCACTGTTAAGTAGAATAGTTCAAGCAAGATGACCCGGAAGCTAATAATCTTAAAAATTAAATTTCTTTATTTTCCTGAGCCTTTTGTTGAATGGATGAGCTCGTATCTCGACGGACGAATCTATCGAGTACTATTTTACGGATCAATCTCGTACATCATGAAGTTCACATATGACCCCATCTGTTCATAGTATTATATACGAAAATCTCAAAAAAATTTACCGTCCGGAAGCTTATGTATCGAAGTGAACATTTGTAATTATACTTATGTATTAAAGTTTTAAATAAAATATTTCAAAATTATAGGGATTATTAACTTCTTTGTTAAGGTTCATGGTTTTCATAAAAGACGCGAAATTAATAAATTCTTTGAACGTTTTTTTTTTTGTCAAATGACGTCGCAGAAGCAAGTTGCAGTAGTATACCAAGAATGTTAAACAAAACAATTTTAATAATTTTTAAAAGCCTTGTTCAATTTTCTCTCTTAGTATAACTGATCCGTTTAGCAAAATGTCCTTCAGCACGCTTTTGAACTTTCTATCTGGAAGTTCTTGGAATCGTTCGATTTTCGGAATTCATAATTTAAATGTACCTTCAAGTTTCGGGATCCTAAGGAGTCGGATTCTATTGTTTTTAGAAAGATAGCTGTGTTTATTCGGATGGATTTTTACGTCTCGGATATCTTGAAAGCAAATGAAGCTATCAAATTGAACTGAATAAACAGAAGGGAAGGTTTTGGTTAAATTGGATGGAGTTGTTTAATTTTTTTTTAAAAATAAAACTGCCAAAAAGGACGACTTCACTTGTTCAATTGAAATCAAATACGTTTTCCAATGAAACAGTTTCACAATCCATCCTTAAGATATTTAAACATATATTTAATTAAATACACTGCCGTTCATACGTTTCCGGAAAATTAATTTTGTCAGAGATATTCATGAACAATTTTTTTGTCTTTTAATTCAATTATTATAAAAATTTCTTTCAGCTAGCATAATCAAAATAGCGTTAACTTAACCGAATCACCAAATCAGGTTTACCTAATAATTAAAAAAACTTTCATTTTAGTCTGATATCGACATCATACTTTCAGAACTATGGGCGTCAATCTAGACATTCAGTCGCTCAACCTCTTTATTTATCCAAATGATATTGATCTGAAGACAATCTACTCTTATATAATCTCTTTATGTTGAACTCTGTTAAACGAGCATTTTTGTCAAGCTCGGCACACGAGAAGCTTCCTTGAACAATAAAGGACCTGCTTGTCTTGTCAGACAACACAGCTAAACGCCGAGCGTAAAGTCTGTTCTTGGTCCAAAAACTCAAATTTTCACTTGTATGTACACAAGAATGTGTCCGTGTATTTGCAATACAACCAAGAAAGTCTGTTTACCAGATAGAAAAAGATTCCATGCTGAGCACTTCTAAGGCTCGTTAGGAAGGCTTTCCACCTCTCCACTAAAAAGATCTGCTTTTGATCCATCTTGACTTCAAACTTTCGTCAAAATTGGATTTTTTTTTTAACTAATTCTTCTCTAAATAATGTTTAAGAGAGGTAAAGGGTGATTTTTTAAAAGCTAAAGGAAAGTTTTTCAAAAAAAAATACATTAAATTCAGAAAAATGCATGAAATCTTTATTTGAATCGATAGTACCGTCCATATAATTAAATGTTTGAAGATTATTTCATACAAATGTTGACCTTGACTGCGCCTCAAATGGTCCATCCGCTAAGTCCAATTTTGGCATACTCTTTCCAACATTTCGGCCGGTATCTCACGTCTTCCAATGCGTCAATTGAAGCGGGCTTGTCTGTATAGACATGAGCTTTAACATAGCCCCACAAAAAATAGTCTAAAGGCGTTTAATCGTACGATCTAGGCGGCCAATTGACCGGTCCCGAACGTGAAATAAAATGTTCACCGAACTCGACTCTCAATAAGTCCATTGTTGAGCGTGCTGTGTGGCGTGTGGCAGTCTGGCACCGTCTTGATGAAACCACATATCATGCAAGTCAAGCTCTTGCATTTTGGGCAAAAAAAAAGTTGGATATCATCTCACGGTAGCGCTCACCATTCACAGTTACGTTACGATTCGCATCATCTTTGAAGAAGTACGGTCCAATGATGACACCAGCCCATAAACCGCAACAAACTGTGACTTTTTCTGATATGATTAAATATCAAGACAAGGCGGCTTTAGTCACAGAATATTTTCTTAAGCGTCAAATTTGAAATTTGTTCAAAGTGTTGGTTGTACTTCATTTGGTCCTTGACGGTGCACTTTGCCATTTGAATAACACCTGCAAGCTGAAAACCATTTTCAACGATATCTGCAGAAGTTGCATTTCCAGTCTCAAATTAATCAGTTTGTTGTCTTGTATTCGGTTAACAAATATCTTTAAAATTATTGGAAATAATTAAGTACGTGCCGATTTGGAGTTGACTCTACTTTTTGACCAAAAGTCACCTCGAATTCACCCCATTTTCTCTTACGCCACTTGTAACTTTTAAAATATTCCTATACTGAATACTGCACGTTTAAGAAATAAATAATTTCTTGTTGTTCTTCATTTTTTCTGCAAAATTTTGAGTTGGGATTTAAGTATTCATATTTTTAACTCGCCACGGCTTTGCGTTTCACTTCACGGTTAGACGTTCCATTCACATAATAGTGCAAACGACTCGCTTTATCATTTTGTCATATAAGCTTTTCGAGTAATTTACATACGTCATATTGGATTAGCATATTCTGATTTATTTTTATTAGGGTAAGGTCCTTCATAACTGTGTTTGTTCATGGCTCCAAATGCAAAGAAATAGGGTCATTAAATTGCTGTAAGTCAACAGAATGTCAGAAAAATAATCCCTGAAAATGGGGAAAAAAGGCAAAAGGGATTGGTGGCGGCTAACTGCGAAAGGCTTAACACATTCATATTTGGCGATTTTGTTTTAGCAATATAGGAGACTTTTTTAAATAGACAACAGTACACATAGTCTGTATTAGATATATTTCCGAAACATGGGTGTTTTGTTTGTTTTATGTTTTAAGTTAGTTATATTTTTGTTTCCAAGCGAACAAAATATTGCTGTGGAAGTTAGATACAATTTTGTTTCAATTGTTTATTTGTTTATTTCTTCAAAATCTCAAAAGAAACTTTATGAGGTTGATGGACATAAAGTAAATATAAATTTTCGATAACTTCTTAACAATCGATATTGGAAATATTTTGAAGGTCTTTTTGAGAGTACAAGAAAAGAGAATGAAGCAGAATGTAAAAGAAAGTTGGTGAAATAGTAAGTAAATAGTGCATACTCGTTCGAATACTAGTGCACAGCCTTGACAGCTTAGCCCGAGAAGGGCATAATCTGGGCAGAAGCTATGGATCTTATTCCTCTGGAACTGGCATGATATTTCTAGATAATAAGAATCCCCAGACTAGGTCTTAAACAATCAAGAGCTAATGATACATACATTTTATTTTATGATAAAAACCGCGTTTCAGGATCGTGGGAAAAGAAATGTTAAGTTCTTGCATTCTCCCGTATCGTTTATATTTCAAATAAAAATTAGTCAAATACTGATTATTCGAAAATCAGAGTTAGTTTGATCTTGCGAAAAAAGTATTGTTTTGTGAATCCAAGGGCTTTTGAAACTCGATAATAATGATAGCATACTGAACATGAAAACACGCAATTTTGAATATTTTGGAAATTAAGCTTACGCGAATTGGCTTGTTAATAAATTCGCTTCAGCTTGCACAAACAAAATAATTTATGTCGTTTGCCCCTGCCGTGTTAAAATATACCATGAACTTGAATGTACTTGAAGCATATGGGAACACTTTCTTTCTTTCATATTAGTAAATTTTTCAACGCACAGCTGCCTTACCGACAAGCAAAATTCGAAATAAAACAATTTATCATCTTGCCAAATATTAACAATAACAGCTAAACAGAGAGTACCAAGCTCAGTATTCTTGAAAAATATTGTGATAGTAGCCAAGAGAGTTGACAAATGTTTCATCCGATAAATTCAAAAGAAAACAAGTTAAAAAACTACCTTCAATTTTGTTAAAATTTCAATCTTCCTTGAAATAATCAAATTTTAAATATGCCCAACATTTTTGCTTTAATTTTACTCAAGTATAAAAAAGAAAAAATAATTATCATAGAAATCATCGTAAGAATAACAAGTTAAATTTAAGCTAACATTTGTAGAAAACCCTCAGCAACAAATCCTTCGAAGGTAAGAAGATACGTTGTAAATATAGTTCTTTAAATAAATATGATTTATGAACTATGGATACGAACTGAAACATCTGTTTGGGAATATTTACAAAGTTTACTCTTATTTTTATTTTTGGTGGATTAACCAAGTTTGTGTTAAGAGCTGTAAATTAAAAGTCTTTCATTTAGCGATTCCTTTCTTTAAATTTAAATAAAAAAAAGGGGGTGTGTGATAGTATCGAAATTTTTTATTCATGCAATAGGCCTATCGATGCCATTCTATATAAAATATAGGATCGCCATGGCTTCTCTGGGTGGCGCGCATCCAAACTGTCAAATTTTCCATTACTCTGGTGCCTAAATCAGGGGTCAAATCGCTCGATCTCGGTGGCCAGTTCATATCACCTCCATGTGAGATTGCCCTCGAATAGCTCGTGCAGAATTTTCAATTTGGCGTGAGCTCTGTGGCACTTAGTGCCATCTTGTCGTCGGTGTCCAAACGATCTAATTCAGGCCAAAAAAAGTTGAAAATCTAGAGCAGTCGCCGTTGACGTTGATGGCGTAACCAACGTCGATCTAAAAGACATATGGAACGTTGACGCCGCCAGCCCAAAATCCATACCCAATAGTAACTTTTTCGGGATGCATTGAACGCTCTTGGATATCTTGTGGATTGGTATCGTCCTAAAATTTTTGTTTGTTGACATACCCTTTCATCCAGAAATGACCCTCATCGCTGAAGATGATTTTTCAATGAAAATAAGGGTCAGTTTCCGACTGCTCCAGGGCTTATTTAGCGAACACACGTCTTTGTCTACGGTCGTTGAACTTCAGCTTCTGAAACAGTATGATTTTATGCAGGTGCAGGCCCAAATCACGTCTCTAAATGCGCCAAGTTGTAGTCTGCGAAAGGTCGAGTTCTTGTGAGTGCCGCGAAATCGACTTCCTCAATTTCTCCTACACTCTGTCACTGACAGTGGCGATAGTTTCAGCAGATCTTGCGTTTCGTCGATGTACTTGCGTTGGTTGACTGACTGAGTCAGTGGATTCAAATTAATCCATCACACTGCGAATAGTCCACTCGGAGGGACGGTTATGGCGACCGTAAAATGGTCGAAGAGTGCCGAACGTTGCCCGAACACAACACCAATTTCGATAAAACATTTTTTATGATTTATACGTGTTGTTGAACGCTATTTCCGTCTACGGGGACTATGGCAAAACAGACTGAATAAATGACAGCTTATTTTATCAAATTTCAAGGTTCGGAAGATCCTTCATTTTTAAGCGCAGCTGATTTTATGTAACAGAATTACGTTTCAAGCTTGTTAACTTTTGAATTTTCAGCGGGGTAGCCACTTGTTTATATCAGTTGGCAAACAATACTCAAACAACACTGACGTTTTGAAACCGAATGAAACGCCATTAATCACGAAATGGGTAATTTAATGTGTAAATATCCTGAAAAGTATTTAGCGCACAATCTTTAATCTACAAAAAAAAGCCTCATATCCAATATTGACTGAAACTCAATTTTCCACCAAAAAAATTATCACAATCAGCGGATAAAACCTCAGAAACTGCACGTTCATATCATAATACTACAATATATACTATATATGTAAAGATACTTTTATTTGTGTAAATATTAACTTCATTTTATGCATCGAAATATTAATTGGATACTGAATACACTTGAAACCTTCAAGAGATTTCGCGGAATAACAAGCGCAAAATTTAAATTTTTCAATGCAAGCCATATAATTGCATCCCCTTATCGGAAATTCCACCCACTTTTTCGCCTTATCCGACTTGTAATCCTTGCACTTTAATTTCGCGACTACCAAATTAAGCCCCAGAAGGATTCTCACCGTGCTACGCACTTTAATTTAGCTTTTCGCATTCAATGGGACAGTTGGGTCATCTGCGATTCCGGTATGCCAACGACTCCTTTTAACGAGGATAATTAAATGACCCACAAAATAACTGCACTGCACAATATTACTTAATTCAAGATAATGAATAAAAAGGGAAGGAAAGAAAAAAAATCTTTTTTTTTTTTGTTGTATCAGAATAATCAGTCCTTTAATTTTCCGGTATTAAAATATAGAGGACGCACGTCATGCCAAAAGCACTTAAACATGATAAGGCTGTTTATCACTGGCGACGGCGGGCTCTTACTTAAATAAAAAAAAAATGTATTCCTGAGGGAATCCAAGCTGGAGAGAGTATATTCCATTTACTGCAGTTAGTTGCAGATCATTCTTGTTCTCCATTTCTGTATCACTTTATGCAATCCTTAAAATAACCACTGCCATAGCAACGGACTATCCAACATCCTTTTGCATTGTTAAGCTCTTCTCTTAGCCATGGCAAGACTGGTCGGTCTCTGACACTGAGTCCCTTTCCCCCTACGTATGAATTTATAATTTAATTTCGCTCAGAGCTACTTGTGTGGAGTGAGGTTTTGCGACGTCGTCGTTCACCCACTAATAGCCTGGGGGCGGGCAGGACAAAAGGGATATTTTGCACTTCAAGTGGAAAAAGGCAAACAGAGTTAAATAGCTTTATCCGATTACAAAAGGCAAGGGTTAGCATCAGCAAACAAAAATATTATTATTTTGTTTTTTTTAATTCTATTTTGCTTTGGTTTTTCTAAAGTTCGGGGGAGTAAATGATAATAATGCGGCAAAAGCACCCTCATCTCTGAGACGCGCGAGGATCTTTTTGTGGGTTGTTTTCGAATAATAAAAAAATATTTAGCAAAAACAAAACACAAAAAAGTAAACGAACAAACACATTAGCTAGGCTGCGGTTGTGAAGGGATGGAGGACTTCGCCTCGGAAAGGTAGGTTAATGCAAATTTTTTTATATTTTTTTTTTTTGTGTGCTGATGTGCCTGAGCCTTTATGGCACATTTTGGTGAATAAGCAAGAGTAGGATTTTTATTGCTGTTCTTGTTGTTGCAAGGGGTTGATGGCTTAAGTTTTATTCATTCTGTGTTTACCGGATGCTAGTCTGCGAGACATTTAAGAAATTATTATCCGTTTCTCTACTTGCGGCACTTTACTTACGCGTTATGAACCCATTAACCCAAAGGAAATAGAAGTGGCGAAAAGTTCGTTGGACCCTTGTAAGGTGAGTACTGCTTGTGGGTTATGACTTGGCACAGGTTTAATGGCGCAATTATAGATGTAAAACGGTGGATTTAATGTTATTTAAAGACGTTGACATGTCACTTAATCTTAGTTGTGATTGTGAGTCTTTTGTTAATTTTTTTTTAATTTTTTATTATTTTTTTACCAACAATGAAATGGGCGAATTTTAACATTTCATCTAGAGGGCATAATTTAAATATCATATTAGTTTTTGTCGTCACTTAAATATTAATTTAAATCAATTTTATCTCTCCTTATATTCAACAATATTTTGAAGCGTTAGAGATCATCGATATGTACGAAATTCAAATTAGAAGAAAAATCAATATTAGGCTCTTTTATTCAAGATACGCCGAAGAGCGGTGTCTCCGCTTCCTGCTCTCTTTTATAATATGTTTTTAAAAATATCTGCCTTACTATCAATTCAAAACAGTGAGGTTAGCTTTTCTCATCTTCGACGTTATCTTTTTCGATTGTATTCCAAAATGGTTTATTTTGTAAGTTTTACTCTTTACAAGCACAGATTTCACCGTGAAAAACACTGCAAGGATATGATAGTCTGGATCACTCAGACAAAGCATTTTGCAGAAGGTCTTATAAGTGGTTAGAAAGAAATGAATTTTTTTTTCAATCTCCAAGGAATGCAAACCCCAATCAAAGGTCCGATAGTTGTTCTTCCGAGATTGAGTAGTGTAAAGCTTGAAATGTTGACTTTTGAATCTGGTCCTTGCTGAGCTTATTTATGATCCTGCTGAACGAAAATTTTTAAACTAAATTTGAAATATGAAATAAATAAATTAAACGTTTGTGTGTTGGAAGTTATCTACTAAACTACTCTTCCGATTTGAAAAATTCTTCTTCTTTTGTAATTTTCTAACCAAAGTCAATAAAAAAACCACTCGAAATATTGAATTGCTTTCTATAGAAGAGGTATTGTTCAGTAGAAAAGGTCTATAAAAGGTCAACAATGGCAGATTGAAGATTCATGTATATGCTCATAACGTACAAGTATATTTCAGCTTTCCAATTGGACGGGTAAAGAACGAAGCAGGACGCATATTTGAAAATTTAGCAAATATAGTCGGGTTGTCTCACTATAATCAACTTGTACGTAATCCAAAGAAAAGTGAAGGTATCTTAATCAACAGAACGATTATTGACACGTCACGCTCTCTCAGTGTAGAGAGAAATAGTTCAACACTCGATTATCGGAAAATAGTTTAAGGATTATATTCAATCTAACCCTAATATGGTGTGACAATACATCTCATATTATTGGTAGAGCAAATGGGGCATTAAAGGTACTGTTTTTATCTAGTCTTCCTAAGAATATAAAATTGATGCTGGTGAAATCAATCATTCCACCAACTCAATGAAAATATAATCACCTGCAGTCTCGATAGCTCGAGCAAAAAAAAGCTTAAAGCAGCATTCAACAATGCTGTTTGCTTCATTTACGACCTACGTAAGTAGGAGAGTATCTTCGGTATGAGCCTTCAGAACCACCTAAATCTGAATTCACTGCTCTTCTTGTTAGAGTTAAAATAAAATAAGGCTCCCGAGTATCTCTACGAAAAACTTCACTTTTCTGTGTCACTATGAAGTAGAGTTTTAATACTACCTTAATGTAAGCAGGAAGCTGGAACCTACTACAAAGGCAAAGTTCATAACCTTTATTTATGTTTTATTTTACATTTCTTATACTTTTTAATATCTTACAAAAATATTTTTGAATATTTTTCTCGCACTCTGCGAAGCTGCATATTCAATTTTTATCAAATTAATAAAGCCTCTTATAGAGAGGAACCCTCAAACTAAACAACGAGAACTTTACTAAGCTTGTGAGCTTCCTCTCAGGCCATTGCCGCTTGAGATCACATCTAACAAAGCCAGGACTTAGCACAGTCACCGAGTGCCAACTATATTTGGTAGACAACGGAACGGCTGTACCCATGCTTAGTGAATTTAAGGTATATGAAGATAGAAAGATTAAATATCTGTAAGCCTAATCTAACTCCTCCATGATACTTCCTTCAAGACCGCAATATAATCAAGTTAGGGAGGGGTAGATAAAAATATGTAGCCTATCGTCGAAGAAATTTTATGTTTATAAAAATTGCTTTTTGCACAACATAAATGCTTTGGTTCTGGCGGGCGGCGAAAAGACTGTTTTGAGTTCCAAGGCTTTTTTAAATAAACGAAATCAATGTGGTCGAAATCGCAGGTGAAAAAAGCAAAAATTAAAAAAAAAAAAAAACAGAACGCTCGTCGTATGTGATACACGGTGTAGTTGGAATGTTGCAGCCATTTTCTTTGTTCGCCCGTCTATCCCATTATTCAACTTGGCCTCTTATACTTAACTTTTATTGTTAACTCTTCACACACTTTTCTTAAACTTTGTGCAAAAAAAAAGGAAAATTCCTTTTTTTCTGTTTGAGTTTTTTGAAGGTATAATTGGCGCATGGTGCCTACTTACGGCGTACAGAGACGTAGTTTTGAGTCAAATAACATAGTTATTTAAAAAACCGGCCAAGTGCTAGTCGGACTCGAACACCGAGGGTTCTGTGCAAACCTATAGGTATATAATTAAAAGTTCACCCATCTTCATGCCAAATTCAATATTCTAGGTCGACTGGAAGTACAAGTAATTGCGAGTTTGAAATATGCTTTTTTAATTGCTGTTTCTTTTGATTTCGTTGACATAGGTTTGATTTTGTTGTTATAGATCTGAGTCTAGTAAGTTTAAAATTATTAAACATATTTTTATCATATTATGCAACTAAAAATTTACGGTTTTCGCAAATTTTCCTTTATCAGGCTATAAGACGTTGCTTCGTACCAAATTTCAAGATTCTGAGTTCACGGGAAATATCCTGTAGGCTTTGATTCCCTAACGAGTGTCGAAAATTTTCTGTTTAAACGGCTATGTCTTTAGATTGCGTTAGCTTAGAAGTTAGATATAATTTCGAGTTTGACACATCCACGCGGTCCTTAGAAAAAGAGTCTTGATAGACAGACGGACGAACGGACAGCAAAGTGATCCTATAAGGGTTCCGTTTTTTCCATTCTCGTTTATTCTAAAAATGTATTTGCCAATTAAAAATATAGTATGTAATAAATATAGAAAGCTGCACCAAACTACTTTAGTCTGTACGATTTGAATGCGTAGCAAGTTATAGAGTGTCTAGACTTCTAATTAAGTGATAATATATCCTGAGTACCTGCAACACAAAAATCGCCTCACAATTACCAATTTCCTTTAAATTTTCTTAATTTTCTATAAATTTACTTACAAAAAGAAATTTTAATACTTAAAGAGTTCCCCCTTTGGGTGCACTCCTCACTGGAGCATCGGATTAATTTCAAATAACACGATTTTTCCATTATCAGAACATCCAGCACCCAACGAAAGGAATAAAAAAAAACATAAGCAGAGTTGAAATTGGGATTCCACCTGGTTGTGAAAAGTGCAAATGAAAGAAGATATACTATACCATCATGCCACCAACCGCACCATAGTCATTGCCATCATCAGCGTCGTTCCCTTCACGTTACCACAACGATTTTAAAATGCGAAAAGGATTCTTTCAGAAAATTTTCATCGCAAAGTCTGATGCCCAGTGTGAAAAGCTGTGTGAAATGTTCTCTAAGGCTTATGTAAGTAAGCATGTATATCTGAACGGCATGGAATGAAATAATTTGTCGCCAAAAAAGAATCTCGATTCGCGTGGCGAAAAAAAAAATTCGTCGTCAACGTAATCAACATCATTCATTCATAAAAGAACCCTCGTCGCACTGATATCAAGATGAAATAGGAATTCTCCTGCTTTGATGTTTATTGGAGCTTAATTTTGTTAAATGTGAAGACATTTTGTTTGTTTTTTTATTCTCTTTACTTTGCCAAATCTTTAACTTTAATTTCCGTAAATAATTGTCTTGTTAGAATTATGGAGTTGAAATAACTGCTGTACTAGCGGCAGCTTCCTGATTACAATTGTTTGAAAGTAAGTCTTTCAGGCCCCCAAATTTTTAATAAAAAGAACAATAATCCATAAAACTGCAGATGTTTGAGTATCTGTTCTTTCGTGTTAGCCTTTGAAATAGCTTAACCGAAGTCAATGAATCCTGTAGTGATTTAGTCGGTTCATTGTTTATAACAAACGACTCAATTGAAAAATATAAAAAATATTTTGTTTTCAACAATTATCATCATAAGGTGAGATTATGATTACTATTATCTGAATTACCAAAGAACAGCGAATGAACGGATACCAATTCAATAGAACTAGCAGGTACAGTTCTACAAATTCTAGAATAAGTCTTGAACTTTTACCTGGCTTTTAATCTGGTTCAGTCATTATTTGGCGTTTGGATCAAATAAAGGGCGCTATCAGTGGAGTGGTCGAGCAGCGACTTCAGTCAAAGTCTGAATAAGTGGGTGGTCGTGCTGTAGAGGGTACTCTATCGGCAATATGCCGTTTATCTACAATATGCCGAATACAAAACTGCAAATTAAGTGAAACGCAAAAAAGCCGACAGCGATTTCTCCACCGCAATTCAGACTCCAACCACGAAGGAATCGAAACTAAAATCTAAATTCAAACCGCACACAATCTTTCACGAACAATTCAGTTTTCAACGCTCACATAGCATGTTCCATCAAGGGGTGTAAATTTTCGATCACATTTGACATTAAAAACCTCGATGAATGTAAATTAACTTGAATGGTACTTTTGGAAATCGAGAAAGCATTGATACTCATACCGGTATGATAGCTTCGATTAACAGGTGGGCTGAACATTTCGTAGGCTAATATATGAAAAAAAATTTAATTTATTTTATTATTCAATGTATATTATTATATATATAGCGGTTATACAATTTTTCGATACCATTTTTGTAGTAAGATTTGTCTTTGGCTTCAAGAAAGGCTTCAATTTCGGCGATTACCTTTCCATCGGCGCTAAATTTCTTTCCAGCAAGCATTATTTTGAGGTCTAAGAACAGGGAAATATCGATGTGGACCAGATCTGGAGAATGCGGAAGCAGTTCGAAGCCCAATTCATTCAATTTTGCGTCCGTTTTCATTGATTTATAACACTGTGAATTATCTTGATGAAAGAAAACTTTTTTCCTCTTCATATGGGGCGGTTTTTTTGTTCCTTGATGCGCTCCAATAACGCTACATAATATTCGTTGTTGATGATTTTTCCCTTTTTAAGATAGTCGACGAATATTATACCACGCATATCCCAAGATACTGATTCCATAATTTTGCCAGCCGGCCGCTGCATCCACGCTTTGGACCCTGTTCATCACGTCCACTCGGCTGGAGTTCGGTGTGAAATGATGGAGCCATGTTTCATCCATTGTCACATATCGAATCAATGCTCAGAATCATCAATTCGTTGTTGTTTCTAATCAATTGTGATCTCGCGCAGAACCCACTTTGAACAGAGCTTTTACATACTTATATATATAGGGTCTCAGCTTTCTCGATCAACTTCACTTTACGCTGATGCAAAATTATTTTTTGGACTGTTTTGGATGTTTTCCTCGAAAATAGCCTCTTTCGGGCGTCAACTGCGTGCATCGTCCTCGGTCCTCATTTCGCCTCGTTTAAACTTAGCAAACCACTACTCAACGGTTGATTTTCCTAATCCTAGGTGCGCCGAAGGGAGCAACGCAATTAGTCCAATCCTATATAAGATAACTTCTGATTTTCCCCAATTTTCGGGTTTTCAAAACTTTATCTAATTAAAGACAAATCGGCACGTAAAAACAAACAAATCGATTTATAATTACCGGCTCTTATAGGTCACCTTACAAGCAATAATTCCACATTATTGAAAGAACAGTAGCCACGAAGGGTTCCGCGCCTCCTTAAAGAATGCAACATTATGTTTCTTTAATTTTAGTTTTCTCATAACATCGCCCACAAATATGCAAGATTAAGCCAGACAAAGTAAAACCTCGACATCGGTGTACTTGCAGTTCCAATAAGAATACGAATTTCCAAATGGGAAATTGAAAAGTTTAAACAAATAAGAATTTGAAACGATCACAAGATCAAAAGATTATTTAACACAGACTAACTGAAGAAATATGTGAATCTATGATTCTGACATTTATTTTGGCAAATTAATGCAAGGAATTCATCTCAAACTATGTGAGAATTCGCTGGAATTCGTTGATGAACATCAAATTGTAGTGGTGTTAATGCGAACCTCAATTTCACGCCCTAACGCGTGTCACAACAGTGTACGTGATTTTTTATCACAGCTTAAGATATTGATCATTTTTGTATTTTCTTTAAAAAAAGTTAATAAAGACAAGTGAATCTGGAGCGTGTTGATGTTGTTGTTGTCATCGTCTTCCTATAATGGCGTGGGAGATACAGCTCTGTGACGGACTGACGGACGGACGGACGGACCCTTTGGGAACGGAACCCTTTTTATTTATTCGTTCGCAAGGGACTATGAATTCTATTACTATGTATTAAGCATAGAGCAAGAAGAAGGGCCAGGAGAAAAATTTAAAGAAAACTTACTCTACGATTCGAACCTGTGGCCTTACACTCGTTTCAATTGAAAGCCAGGTGTTTTGGCCAACTGGTCATCCAGCTCTTAAATAAAGTGTCAAATGATGCCATTAAGCGTATAGTCATTGAGTGTTTCTATGAAGATGCAACAGAAAAGTTAAAACGTGTCAATTAATTCCAGATTTCAACGATTTTTGGGAATTAAATTTCAACCCAGGGAAAAGTATGACGGATGTGATGATTCGTTGCACTGAAGCGCACGCATATCCTAACCTTTCCTCACCTGAATGTGAATGAATGCATTAATATGGCTTCCGACTAGAAAACATCATCTTCAATCCGAAGGGTTTAGTGAAATGTAGTGGACAAATCGTAGTTTCACTTGTATCACAAAAAACTACCCAATATTTCAGGTACGAATGAACACAATACAAAACACGATTAATTTATCTATTTTTAATAATTAAATACTCCAAATAAACGTTCAGGGAATTTACAGTGGCCTTACAACGTACCTTGTTTTGTCTGAGTATTTTCCCCTTGTAAACAAATAGAAGAAAAAAAAAAACTATTGTTATGAATACGCATTATTTAACTACCCTCAATCATGTCAATACACTCACACTTCTTGTTGGCGGTCAATTGCTTTCATTTCAAATGTAATTGTGTCGTTCAATGATGCTTACAACAGTATGACATTTTTATAAAGCTATTGTCGTGCATCCAACAATGGATATCGTTCTCACGTCACGACCCCCGGTGAATTAAAAGGAAACTGAATGTGAGCACTTTTGTAAATTGCTGAGCAAATATGTTTTCATGTCAAATAATGTGACAATTCCTGCATCCTTCACTGTTAAGTGGCACACGTTAGATGTGTTTAGATCCTTGCCACGATTCCGTAATGCAAGCAAAAGGACAAAAATAATGCTTTGAGTATAAGGGGTGCATTTTAAATAAATTTTCCAAGGAATTTATTCGCTTATGCATATGCATGAGAAGTTCATTCCATTATGAAGAAAAAGGATAATTTACCAAAGTAGTCTGGTTTGTAGTTAAGAATGCTTCCGAGTTAAATCATTTTTGCATTTATCGTTATCTTCGAATTGTGATTAGTTGGTCGAAGTGCAAAATTATATTTTTAATGGAATGAATCCACAAACGATCTGCGATCGTTCGGAGAGATTTACGATGCTCCGAAGTCTTATTCGTGAGAAGTGTATTTGAAAACAAAGTTTATGTGCAGAATTTTAGAAGGTGCTTCAAATTATTCCATTTGTGAAATGGAAACGTTGACATTTATCCGATTTTAAATTGGAAAACTTGAAAACTTAGTTCTCTATTTCTTAAGTAGCCCGAGTTTTGCAATTTATATTTTCCCTCATTGCCTCGAATTCTGCTGTACCTACCACCTTGATTAACCTTCGGCGGTTCTTATCTTCCTTGCCGAGCTTTTCCTCATGTAAGGCCTCAAAATTCTATATAATAAATAACTTTATAACATTTTCGTAAATGGACAATAAGTCCATTTAATTTTGTTATAATTACTTAAACTTAACTCCTAGAGCATATTGTTTTGAGATATTTTACAATTTATTATTTTCGGCGCGAGAAGAAAAAAATTCAGTATTTGCACGCTGTCCCAGACCAATTTTCCTAAATACTTTTAAACGTCAATGAATGAGTTTTGAGAGCATAAATGGTGTGACCCTATCCCTGCCCAGAAGGTCTCTTCTTCTTTTTGCCCTTCTTCTACCTCATGTGGAACATTGGGCCTCCACGATACTTTTAAACCCGACAATATTTGGAGATGTCGTTCCATGCATACTTCGCACGTAGAAGTTCTTCCTCAACTGTTTGCCGACACGTTTTTTCTAAAGCTCCAGGGCGTTGGCAGCCTGGCGGATTCCAAGGAAAAGACTGTCTCGCGTTGAAGCTGTTTGGTTGCCTTAGTGTTTGCCCAATTCAGAACCATTTGCGTGGCGGCTGTTTTTTGGGCTCCAAAGTTTCACATTAGATATACTGTCTGGTCAGCAGATTTAAAGTAAATGACGGAGACAAATGTTTAAAAATTGTACTTGTATTTGGAATTTGATTTTCACTGAGTGCTTTCATGTTTCACATCCATAGTACAGCACCGACTTAACATTGGAGTTGAAAGTACATAGCTTGGTATTTGAAGAAATATGGGAGGACTCCCATACTTTCATTAGTTGACTAAACCGAAATTTGGCCTTGGAAATTCGTGACATGTCGTCTTGGTCTGCTAATACTTAAGTATGTTAAACAAGTTACACACTCGATGCTTTCATCGCCCAACCTGAAATCAGGAGCCGTAGCAGCTCTTTATCGACTACTCACAAATTTTTATTTTTGGAATGCTTACCTCTAGCCCAGCGCTGAGAGCATGTCTATTCAGAGCACATAATTTATTTTGCAAATCACCTTTTCAACTGTTTAAGAGGCAAACGTCGTCGACATATTCTAAATCTTGGTTGCCCTGAATATCTGTACGAGCAGCTCGCATCACTTCATCCAAAGCTAGTATGAATAGCACCCTTGTGGCACACCAATCTTAACTTCAACAGATCTCGACAGCTTACCTTTATGCAGCACATAGCATCTGAGGTTGGTAAACATTGCCTTAATATAGTTTGCGCAACAGAACATTCCACAAAAAAGTCCTGTTGAGATGTTCAAAGGTCTTCTTAAAGTCAATGAAAGCTGCTCGAGTATTTATAAGGTATACGCATGAAGTCGTATTGATATTCTGGCAACGTTCCTTTCACGGCTGCCGAAATTCTGCCAAGCAACATTATGGTGAATATCTTGCTATGGATAGGCAGTTCGGTTGATCCTCGAAAATTATTACGCTCCGTACCTTCGCCTTTCTTCAGGAGTTACAAAAAATATCCTTCAGTAAATCGCTAAAGAAAAACTTCATTTTCCCAGACTTTCTGCATTTTTGGAAGTCAGATGTTCGTCGACAGTTCGATGTTGCAATTAAGAAATTCAGCATTTATGATATTGTTACCAAATGCTTTGATGTTTCTTAAGTTCAAAATGGCGAAGGATTTTCGGCATATCTTGGTCATCATCTTGAAGCTGATAAGACAGTCCGAGTGTGTTGTTAAGAACTTACTCCAAATGATCGGTCCATCTAACTGTTTGCTGTTCATGATTTGTAAGTACAATACATGACTTGTCTTTGATAGGTTTATCACAGCTAGTTTCGAACTTTCCAGAAAACTTTTTAGTTATGCTGTACAACGACCTGATGCGTCAAAGTGACGCAGCAGTTTCATCATGTCCTGAAATACATATCCTACAAGCATAAAAACAATTTTTACATGGATAGAAAGTCTTTAAAAAATTGATTCAAAAAATATTTATGTATTGTGGCAAATGTGTCATTTGACATAAGTGTCATAAAAATTAATGGTTTGCGAAGAAGATGAAGCCATTGGTTCTGCTGTAGAGGCCCAAAACTGACAGCAGTTTTAAAATGTTATCTTCCGAGAACAAAAAAAAATTGTCTTGCCAGTAGATCAACTGATGCCAAATAAAATACTGTGAATTGATCGTAGGCCAAAAAAATCGATATCAAATTAATTGTCACTATTCGGACAACAAGAAAAACTCTGAGTCTTAAGCCCCTACACAGTCTTTCAATTCTTCATCCTTTCTTTCTAACTGCTCTATGCACAATGCATAATAACGGTGGTCATACTTTTTTGAGAGTTGATATTTCACATTTTTGACTCTTCATTACTAGTCTAGAAATTTAAAAAAAAATCGATTTTTTATATTTTCAAAGTTTAACCATTCCAGAATATATCTACAAGCGGATTTTTCAAAATTCAAATTATCTTCGGAGATATCATTAGGTATTCTCCGTCTACCTGATTCCATATTTCTCAGTAAAACCTTTTGCGTTTTGTGTATATTGTAATATAGTTAGACCCAAGGTGACTTCACTTACGTCCAGCTGCTAACAGTTGAATTCTTACCTTCAAACCACGTGGACGTACATATGTTCTTTGAGTGAAATAAAAATATTGTGAAATATTGCTATTTGTATTTTTAACGAAGGCTTCATTTCTATTTTTAAAATGATGGAGCTTATGGGAATGACAATTGGGCCGAAGGCTCATTCATTTGCTGTGAAACGAGACAACGCCCGGATTGATCGCTCCGAGATATGAGCATATAACGCATCAAAGGAGGCCAGAACCGCTTGATATGAAGAGAGAAACGCGGAAAATAGTTTTTTTCGAAGTCGAGGAAGGTCCGATGTACGAAGCAGGAATGACAGATTGAATAAATGTAAGTTTACAATATCATTTCATGACTTAGACTGCGAAAAACTTTACGCGAAATTTTTTCTGAAGTTTGTAGAGAGTCTTCTTTATAGACTTGTCTATGTCTGGAACTATCCCCATTACCAAATTTTTATTACTTGTTTTTAAAAAAATCGAAACAGTCTAAAAAAGTTTCGGAGACCCCCCACTTCATCAAGTGCTAGTTTTTGAAATTTTCAACTTTTTTTTATTTATTTTTTCTGTATTCTTGTAATGTTTTTAAATAACTTATAAAGAAATGGCTGCTAAAAATATTAATTGCCTTTTTTTAGAATAGAATAGAATACCCCTTTAATAACCTATTAGTCTCACAAATAAAGCACAGATTTGTACGTATTTTGATCAGCGCACTGTACTTCTATGCATCATAAGATTCTTACAACCTATTCAAACTATTTATTCTTATTTATTTCCTTAATTTTCGCGGAAACTTTTTGATATTTGAAGGTCCATCCGAAACAAAAGCTTCAAGTTGTTGGGGGAACCTAAGTTCATGTTCTTTTTCCATCTGTATGAATAGAAGCAGTATGCTACTTGTTTTGATTCACGACATATTCAAGACATCCGATCCCTTTAGAGACCGTCGGAAAAGATGGTAAAATTGTTTACATTTCCAACTTGATCAAAGAACTTATTTAACTCTTGTCTTTTTATCTTTTATTTTTGTATAGAGAACCACGAAGGGTTGACTTCAAAAAGCCTTTCACAGAAGTGTTGTGGATTACATGGCTTCCAAAAACTCAGTGTTTCCACTGAGGTGTGTTCAGCAAATAAAATGAGTGTTAACTATACATTTAGCAGCAAGCGGAGTGCATAGCCGTTTCTTAGAGGATAACACTTTTTACGAATTTTTAATGAGAAAAGTTGCAGATGGCAGCATATAAAAAATGTTTACCAAGCGCGGAGCATAGTTGAGAAAGGAAAATGAAAATGTCTTCGAACGACATGAGGCACTACGATAACAAGTATTTCGTAAGTTTTCTAAGTTTTTTTCTTTTGCTTCTATTTGTGTTTTGTGTCATGAAAATACAACGGACAAATTACATCAACAAGAAGCACAAAGACACACCTGTCATAGTGCCGTGCGACAAAATCGAGAAAAGAATTCGAGAAGAGGAATCAGATAGACACAAAGGAGAACGAAAGATTTCCTAACAAGACAATGCAAGGATAAACAACTAAAGTGGCATATTTTCCTTTAAGACATCCTTGCAACACTATTGCCATACAGCAGAAGGAAAACTAAATCAGATGTTTGTTTTTTTGAAAAATATTTGCGACAACAGTACGTGTTATTTGCACAATGAAAATATGTGTGGAACTTGAAAAGAAATGTAATTTTATATCTTAAACTTGATTTGAGGATCCCTTTGATGCAAATGTCAAGACAAAGTTTTCTGTGAACTTTTCTGCACTGAGGTATTTGTGTCCGCGTAGCAGCAACAAACCATGCGGTATTATTTAGTCTCGCATTCTCCCGAAGGCAAACATTTGTTAATTTGAAAACTTTTTCGCTTATTGAAACAATCAGTGTGAGTTACACTTTGTTGGTTAAAAGGAAATTCCCAACAAGAGGGTAGATATTGTCAAAGCAAAATGATAGATGAAGTTTGATGCAGGTTTGAAGTTCTTTTTCGAAAAAAAAAAAATAGTTGTATTATTTACAATTGTTGTGGAAGTATACTTCACGTTACATCTTTGTGGGTGAAATACATCTTTAAATATCAAATCAAAATTTTCGAATAAATTTAAATCTTCATTACGAAAATGTCTTGTTGACGTGTTCAAAAATCATATAGTTTTTCGCAAAATTTTCATTAGCAATAATCCATGATTTGTTACTTTTTTTTGAATACCTGATTTGTACTTTAATTGATTTTCTATTTAACTTATTGTATGTTTAAATATAAATAATTCAAGCATTAAAAAATAAAAACAAAAATTCATATTTTTTACGCAAAATTTTTCGTGGTGATTTTTAGATGAATTTTTCAAAGACCTGATTTTGACTTCAAATATCCTGCTGGTTTTTGACAACTTTTAGTAGTTATATACCGTATAAAAAAAAAAATCAAAAATCATATTTCGTGGGCTATAGTGCATGATTTTTAGATCTCGTAAATAAACATAAACGCAAACACACTTAAATAAATAAGAGTGGTGGACTCCTGGGACTTCGAAAGTGGATTTATGTCGAAATTTTGAATTCCGCAAAGGGGAATATTTATATCAAATTAATTGTGAATATTCAGGTAAATTCTAAGCTATATGCAATCAAGACTGGGTGACAACTGAGCCAACGCACTCCAGAAGATTATAAGTGCAGAGAAACAGATTTATGTTGAATGGCTTGTCACATCTCTCTGACGGCGTGTACTCGACTTGACGATATCTCCATCATTGTTGTGGAATGTGTGGAACGATGACTTGCACAAAAAAAGCTGCAGGAGAATAACGTTGAACTGCGCTTTGAGTTTTCCAGGTTTTCATCTGAGTACAGATGCCAAAAAAATAAATATGACGGCCGATAAAAGCAGGAAAGATTCACCAATAATCCGTACTTCTTCAAAAGGCTCATTGCAATCTTTTTTTTCATTTAATTCATTTATTTATAACAGCCTACAAATGAAGATTATGTTAATCTTATGAATACTGTGAGACTTGAACAAACTTCAGAAAGAAAATACATGCAAAGTAGAGTTTAAATAACAAACAAAACAATAAAATAAAAATGATAAAATAATAATATTAATAAATTAAAGTGAAAACAATCTAATCAGAGGCCAAGTGTTGATGAAGACAATTATTGAAATTTTTCGTATTCGCCATTCTCCTGAGGATTGCTAGCAGAGAGTTCCAGAGTCGCGTTACTTGTACAAAGAATTGTCGCAATGAACATTAACACGAGAACTTGGGTTGGACTAACATCAACCACCTTAGTGAATGGAGAAAAGCAAGTTTTTCGTACAAACAGTCTGGCTGCGTAAATTGAATGAAGGAATTTAAGAGACACCAGGACTTATATTAAGAGTGCATCGAAGGAGCACCCGTGTATTAGTTTTGAGAAGTTTGAAATATGGTCTCGTTTTCGCAATTAATTATATAGCGAGCTATGTTGTTGTGGGCTACAAGAGTCCAGTTTTAAAAGGAATGAAATGTTGAGTGGCCCATAGAGAAGGAAGCCCACCATAAACCTTAACGATCGTGCTGTTAATATGAGTATCCCATGTAAGGGTACGGTTAAGAACTTAGATAAAATTCACTTAACAACAAGGTTCCTGGCGGTATCAACCCACTCTATAGGCGTTTGCGCTGGTTCGACTTCAGGAAACACTGAAACATCCAGTACCCTGCGGTGTATTGGAAGCCCTTGTGATTTATTAGCATTAAGGTTTAGATCGTGTGCGGTGGACCATTCAAATATACTTGCGAAGTCTTCGTTAATCAAGCTAACGGTTTCCTCAACTCTTTCGAGAGGACAGCTTAAGTAATGTTGTACATCGTCTGCGTACATGTGAATTGAACAGTATTTAATAACTTTATGTTATTCGTTCACACATATCAAAAAGAGTATAGGTCCAAGGATCGATCCATGTGGTACTTCACTTTGAACTTTCAGAAAACTGGAGGATTTTTCTCCACCGATAACACATTGTTGCCTACCACTCAAATATGAACAAATGAGCTTCGTTGCGGGAGTTGAAAACTTAAAGTGTGTTCTAAGCTTGTTGTTAAGTGATCTTTATTTAAGGCTTTACGTATCTAATCACAATAAAAAGTAAAGCAGTTTTACAACTTCTTTTAGAACGAAATCCAGATAGATGCCGACAAAGCAGCTGCTCTTTATGAAGATATATTTGTATTTGCGATAAGATGACTTTATCGAAAACAGTCTATGTCATTTGGTAACTTCGGATATTGCCTTCCGTGTCCAATCTGACGGAACTGTTTCCATAAATCCTTGCTTGCTGCTGTAGAACTTGTACTTAGCTGCTCTTATTTTCGCAGTAACTTTATTGCGTAGGGCTCGGTAGGTTGTTAGAAACTCTATGATGCGATATTATTTCCAATTTACACACATACATTGCAACACCCCCGCCTATGCGACCGAACCTATCTGCTCAGTATAGATTGTACCCCTCCAGGCTGTAAAGTTGGTCAGAAAATTCTCGAGAGAACCACGCTTCGGATATGCTTATAACATCAATATGCGAGTTTTTAAGGAGTTTTCGTAGAGGGAGGCTTTATGCATTAATATGACAAATGTGTGGTGAAAGAGGCAATGCTGTAACAGTAACTGACTACTGCAACCAGGTTATGTTTTGCATTTTTCTTATGTCATTTCATACAGTGAATGCGTAGTAAGCTCGAATCGACATTGACGATTAATGTCGAAAAGTGGTCTTATATAATCTTCCGGGATCGTCTTAAAGAGATAATTGAAGGAAAAAGTGAAAACTAAAAAACAAATCCCGGCCTTGATACTTTTGAACATCATCCGAAAAGAAATCCCTGAATAAAAACCGAAAGGTCTGTGAAATTTTTATGAAGAAAAGAACTCGCCTTGCTTGACCTTAATCATATTATATACAGAATACCTCAGGCCGGATCAATAAATTATAAAATTGAAATTCGTTTGAAAGTTACGATTTTAAATCATCGATGTGAAAAATAAAACGAGGCTTGTGTTTATACTTGTAAGTCATTGAAGTAAAATTTTGGGCATAACGACAGACTACCGATGTACTATGTTATTTCATTAAATACTACAAAGCGCCAAAGAAACTTCTGTCTCATTCCAATCTTGCCCTTTCGCAGCGTAATTTAGGCAAGTTTCTCATTAAACTTTCATAATTAGATTTCGCACCTTGCAGCAAATTTAACAGTCATTTCGATTGACAAAATTCTTTGAAGTTAGTTGTACAAGTATCATCTCTGATTTCTTCTTAAACACCTGACGACTGGAGTTCTGTACTGTGTACCATGTTAGTTACAAAGGTTTATTTGTACTCACTTCACTAGTTTGGTCACTTCTTTTATACTTTTATTTTATACCTGCTTATTTAATTCAATTGCCTTAAGGCTGAGGTGATGTTTAACTATAATTACAAGTCTTGTGAAAGGATTGTGTTAGCTTGAATAATTACATAAATGATGCTGGCCAATAATGTAAATACGATTATCATATGAAAACACTAGACATACTTTAGACTCGTAAAGTTAACGTCTACTTTGCGTTATAAAGCAAATAAATTTTCTCTTCATTATTTAGCTTTGTATTGCGTGCGTCGTGGTATAATAAAACTTTAACCACATGCGTGTTAAAAGAATTGTTATTTTTGTCATCCAGATGCAGTATTTAAGGCTTATAAACACACGCTGTACGTTATTCGTATTAAGAGACCAAACTAACTCGCACTTTCAAAGCCCAACAGCGTTAGTAGGGGTTAAATTTATGTTGTTTAGAATGATAACTTCTTCATATTATGTGTCAATTTTAATCAATTACATAGGTATTTACATTACTTTCTATATTGTGTGCTAGATGACTGCTTAACTTATTTTCAGTTCACACTTATTTTGACGCGGCTAGTATATGTGTGGTCTGGAATGATGATTTTCAGTTTGATTATCAACAATTAAACTTTGAAAACTATACTGCAATTGTAAGTCTTCATTATCAAACACTAACTAAAGATGGAGACGCACCTTCAGGTCCTTTAGAGCGGCTGACGAAATTTGAGATGATATTATTAGCATCCATTGAACGTAACCACTGTGAGGTAAAAAGTATTACTGCCATTGGCCGAAAAGTATTTAATTTATTTACTGAAACCTTACCCTGCATAATATGCTAATATAAACCTTTTTGTCAAAAGTGGGCAAATTCTTTTGAATATGATTCTTAGCTTTCCAGGACACTTTTCAATGCAGAGCGTTGGATACTCTAAGCTATCTAAACTGCGTTCGTTTTTTTAAATGTGTGACACAATATTTATTTTTTAATCATGATGCATTTATTAAAATCTTCTTCAAATTTTCTTACATATTTATAGTTATTAATTTATTATCTCATTTATATTTTGTTGTTAAGTTAAAATATTTATTATTTATTATTCGTTATTTACATATTTTTTATCTTTTTATGACTAATTTATTTATAGAATTTAATTCTTTTATAAAATTGAAAAAAATTTAATAAGTTATTAGAAGTAAAATAAAATATACATTTCTCTGGCTCAATATTACCAACAATGTAAATAAATATTTTCGTTACGTAAAAGATTATACAATAATTAAAGTCGAAGTGAAATAGATGCATATTGTTCCCGCAAGCATAGCTTAACCACTGAGATATTTATGCAGAGTTAATGTTAATGTTAATTCAATTTAATTGATTTTTAAAACAAGTTTATTTTAAAAGACATACCTCGAATTAATTTGCTAATTCGTTCCTTGACAGGAGACACCGAATTTTACATCAAGTTATGGTTCCGCTCCTGCAGATTATGGTATCAGAAATCGTTTCAGTGTGATGTGAGAAGCCTCATGCATCATTTTTTGCACAGATCTTTGAAGCATGGTATATTTCTTGAGACATTAAATGAAACCTTCTTGCTACCAATTTTTCAGCTTTCATATTTGACGTAAATATTTCTTCGAAGCATTGTCCGGGCTCGCATCTGATAATTCTGATCTTATCTACGATTGTTTTTTAACGTTATTAAAATCGATGATGTCGTCATCCATAAGATCAGAAAATCCTATTTCCTATCTACCTCTTCATTGTTGTACGCAAGGCCAACTTTAGCATTATGTAGAGAGCGAATACATTTTGGTCAAATTTCACACCAAATAATTTGTTTAAAAAGGTCAACGAAAGTAATAAGGTTGTGATTACTACTTAATCCATGAGTTGTAGCATCAATTTGGAGGAAAAAACAAAAGTTAAAAATTTACATCAGACAGTCAGATTCTCACCAAATAACTTTTGAGACGATCGTCATCAAAACGATAGCATTGAACGCTATCGTCACACACAGGCGGATTTTCCCAAAAACATGGCCAAAATTATTGCTTGGTGTTTTACATTTAATTATTGCGTATATTTATCATATCTAGATAACAATTATTGAAACAACATTTCTTTTTTTCGATTTAGCCAAATTTTGTTGAATTTTATTAATTTAATATTTTTTTTTTAATAAAAGTTAAGTTTGTATAAAAATAAAAAAAAATTAAATCAAAATATTTATAAATAAGTTTATACAAAAATTATTAAAACGCTAAAAATATAATAACAAGATAATCTGTAAGTAATTGAGGTCCTTCTTTTGTAAATTATTCCAACTCTCTTTCCTCGACTTCTGCTCCCTTCAAGAACTGCAACACTTCAGAGAGATATTTTGTTGCCTTGAAAATTTTCTTGAGAAACTTTCTCGAAAAGGCTTTATATCCTTATTTCGGACTTCTTGGGCTTCTTCTCCTAACTGTCCAACTGGAAGAATAGCTTCCGACAGAATTGCTGGACTGTGTACTAAAATTTTGTGCACTGTTGTTGACATTTTGTACCACGGATACAGGTGCGCAAACTTCTTTGCCGTATCAATGTAGTACTCCTTAAATTCACTTACTTTTATGGGGAAACCACTTAATATTGTTAATAACACTACTCGAAAGCGATTAATCAAATTTTGGTCTATGTTCGTAATATGCGACGAAGTGACAGAGTCATCAAAAAATCTGCGAGCAGTGTGCTCTTGTTATTTGTTAACTTTGCACACAAAAAAACAACCAACTGGATTTTTTTTATAGTTTTGGCCATGTTTTTGGGGAAATCCGCCTGTGTGCGTCGGTCGTTTGCTTTATGTAACCACATCACTATCGTGCCGTCTATCGTTTACTCGACCCGATGATCTGACAGCTGTCGTCTCTGATGTTTGCAAAAACAATTTCCAAGGTATTCTCTTGTTTTGTTGTTCTGTGCTGTTGTCATCCCTTAAAAGCTTCGAGAGTGGGCTATTAACTTAAAGACGAAGCGCAAATCAGATCGACAAAATGACAATAAAAGACAATTTTTACGGTATGTGAAGCAAAAAAAGTATCTTAAAAACGACTAACTAATCCAAACGAAAAGCAAATATGGTTTCCGGGAGAGACCCTCTTTATTAAACGTTACAACTGAAATTTAAACATCGAGTCCAAAATATGTTTATAATTTTAAATAATAATAATAATATAAATAATTTTTAAAATTATCATTTTCCTTCACTTTTGCTTCACAGAGTTTTATCGTCTTTGAAGAGGACATAAATGGATTTGTGGATGCATTTCTGAAGTCGATTACACGCTCTAAATTTCGTTCCTTACAGAACAGATTCTTATTTGTGTACAGGAAAGACATTCTGAATGCCTCATCAGAGTTCACACATATTTTTTTCAAAGGAATGTATTTTTGGTCGAGGAGGAAACTGTTTTTATTAATTAATTTATTTATAGATATTGCCAATATACTTTTCGTAGAAATTGCGAACGAAACTTTGTTTGATTTGAAAACAACAAAATTTGTCGGAAGTCGCGAGGATCATCCCGAACAATTGATCCTTTTAGACAGCTACCACGGGGCAACTGCAGCTTTCGAGTTTGGCCACAATCTATACCCCGATAAAAGTAAAAATTTGATGGGTCGCGAAGTGATTTCAGCTGCATTTGATTATCAACCATACACAATTTTGAAAAACGTAAGCACTCTAACGCTGTATTCAACAAAAAATTTTTATTTCTTTACTTCAGGTTACTATGGGTAATGTTATGGATGTTGCGGATGGCAATAAAGATACAACCAAAAGGCTGCTGTATGACGGGCCAGATGCACAAGTACTTTTTCAATTTTGTTTGTTGTATAATTGTACTGTGCAAGTTGATTCAAGTAAGTATATGTATAAAAAAAAATTTCAACTGTGAGTTAAATACAATTTTTTTAAGGTGAAAAAAATGAGTGGGGTTTTGTATATGAAAACTTTACAGCAGATGGTACTATAGGGATGGTTCTTGAACGAAAAGCTGACGTAGCAATGATGGGCATGTATATGTGGTAAGCGTTATTTTCATTTTAATAATTTTATAACTATAAGCTTTAGCAAAAGTATCATAAAAACTCACTTAATTATTATTCGTAAGAATTCATCAATATCGTCATGTCTTCCAGTTCTACATGGCAGATTTCAAAATGATTACATTATTCTGGAATAGCATTCTGAGAAGTCTCAGGCATATGGTGAATTGTTTTTAATAAAATAAGAAACCATTTAAAAATTATTTTCTTTATTTCTTTAACTTCCATTCATACTCCCCAATGTTCGATTATTTGAAGCTTTCAAGTAAAAAGAATGCATTATTTTTATACTTCTTGAATTTTTCAAGGTCTTTTTGAATTCATTAATTCATTCAGTTAAAGTCTTTTGTTTTTGGAATATTTTGAAGAACTTCTAGATTTTTGAAATGAAATCAATATAAATGGTTCCTTAACCAAAAATTACGCAAAAGGCATTGATTAAAAAAATATTGATTTATGTAAGGTACGGCCAAAATTTTTTTATTTTTCTTTTAATTAATAATATACGACAATCATTTTCATTTCTCCATACGTGAATGTACCATCAATTGTCTATATAAATGTACAGATTCCTCATAACAAATTATCCGAAATGGGGAAACCAATCGTTTTCCGAAAAATTGATTTTTATTGTTAATGCAGAATCGACTGATTCTGAGCAACAGCAAGGAAGTTTTATTAATTGAACTCAAATAAAAAAAATCAAAAATAACATATACTATATCAGGATGCGGCAGTATATGAACCAGCATAAAGGCGGTTCGAGAAAATACGGCCCATAAAATTAATTTTTTTAAAAACCACAAATACACAAATGAAACATTTTCTACTCTACTTTACTTTTTTGAGTAAAAGTCAAATACGTTTACACCTTACTTATGGCATCTTTAGCCACATGGGTAATATTCTCGTTGGAATGTGCATTAGGAGGCACCACTTGTGTGTTGTTTCTGTCTTTTCGTGGCGGGCGGCTCTACCTCTAAGTATTTGGCAATCAAGCCTGTAAAGTCCAAAAGCTATGACGAGTTAAAATAAATAGTCATGAGTAATCCACTATCCTGAAAATCATACCGTTCCACAGTTTATCAACGTGCATTCTACTACCAAAATATTAGAACACATCTGATGTTGCTAACATTTGCAAATATTGCTATGAGCATCTTCCAAAATTGAATTATGAGTGTAAATAAAGTCTTCAATATTTTCTTAGTTCATTTGTTGCTTTTGAGTTAACGGATAGAATAGAAACATCTTTACAAATGATTTATTAAATATTTCTAATAACAAGAATGTGACATTATCCTCACTTGAAACACTTTTTTTAGAAGACTTTAATACGAAAAAAATAATAAAATTAAGATACAAAATATTGAGTAAATTAAGTTTAATAAAGTCGCGCTCTCTTCTAGATATTATAAATTTTGATATTTCTTTTTTATAAGTCATTGAAAGGATTTGATTATTATTAAATTTTGAAAATATAAATTTGATTATAAAACTTTGTGTCAAAATTCCCGTACAAAAAACGTACGTTACGTACCCCGCTGCGTACAGTTGGAAACCTAAACTTCATATGCTTTGTTGATATGCAAAGAACTTGAAGGTTAAACAAAAGAAGAAAATGAAAAAGATATGTTTATAGGTTTCATTGGCCCTAATTAAATTCATCTTACAACACGAAAAACATAAATAAAAAAACATTAATGAAATTATTAATTTGTTAAGTACTTTTCAATAGAAAAAAGGCATGCATAAACAAGACAAGTATCGGATTTCGATGTATAATTGGTTTTTAAAATCTTTTTGCTGACATTTTCAACAGGTTTGACATATATAAAGTATTGGACATGTCCCTCACCGCTGTCTAGATCCGGTGTTACATGCCTGGTGCCTGCACCTAGGTAAGTCTCTGTGAATAAATAAAAATATTTTTAAACTAACCTTCAATTGGATGTTTAACTGATGGCTAGGGAATATTTATCATCAGTCGAAGTAAACTTGTAATTGTAATTGTAATGCAATACAAGACAGGTTTATATATTATAAAATCGATAATTCAGAACTTTAATTTACTAGGAAGAAGTAATTCTTTTTTTTTTTTGTATTTTGAAAAGGCTTTGAGTATATATCTCAATGTTATAAGTGTCACCCAAAGAATCGAGCTCTTCTTAAAAGCCTAGAGATTACTAACATTGGAACACAGCAAGAAGTTGATCGATTGTATGTTTTAATTGATACCCTCATTGGTTCAAGTTGTGGATTTTTTGACAACAATTCTATTTATCCATAAGCTAACCTTATATGGCCTTTTTTGCTTAATTAACATACTAAGGATTTGATTTATCGTTAAAAAAATCGCAGAATGTTATGTGATTTTTTCTGACAGATAACTGTCCGTACTAAAGTGTCGATATTCTGGAAAACACTTGAAAGTTTTAAGTAAAAAAGATTATCGACTATCGTTTATAAGAAAGCTGATGTGTTTTTTTACAGAACAATTGAAATTTCTGTTTGGTTTCTTGCGAATTTTAATCCACTTTATCAAACTTCAGTTGTTCACTTTGCAATAATACGTCGAATAAAACCAGTTTGGTTTATTTTCTCTCAAGATTTGGGATGCGAAAAATCCGCACGCACATAAGTACAAAACCAATCACAAACGACTTCTGAAAACAATGGGACTCGAAATAATGAATTGGACTCGATGGACCTAAACGCTCCGTCCAGAAAAGTTGTCTAGTGCAAACTAAAGGTACACCATGGTGAAACAAAGATCTAACCTCCAGTTAAACACACAAGAAGAACAAGCTAAAGAGACTTGTTGGTTGACGAGCCGATCCATATGGATCTGATCTGATCTAAAGAGGATCAACAAAATGGTCCCGTTTTAGTGATCAGTTTTTGTATATTTTTCATTTGTAGGGAAATACTTGAACTTGACTTGACATTGCGTCAGTGTTTAGTTATTATTATAATATCTTCGAAATAATCTTGTCTTGCAAAATATAATCTTTTGTAGTGTGAAAAAAAAGTCATAATTGATATTATAAATCCGTAAGAGAAGCTTCACATTGTTTGTAAAAAAGTTACCCCTTCTTGCGATTATTTTGATATGTTGTCGACATTTTCTTGCAGGCGTCTGACCAGTTGGCTTCTCCCATTGCAACCTTTTCATTTTTACCTTTGGATAGGCATTTATGGGTGTCTAGCTGTTGAAGCTCTTGCTCTGGTTTTCACGCGTAAAATCGGATGTGATGAGATCAAAGATAACTCCTGGTTAAATTGCTTTAAAATTGGTTGCATATCTTCGCTGAAACTGTTCGTGTCGCAAAGTACAAAGTATGCTGTCAATTCAACATCCGTCAGAGCGATTTTATTTTCATGCTACATAATCGACATCATTATAACAAGTGTATACCAGCGGTGGTTTGGCAAGTATCCTTTACTGTTCCAGCGTAAGATATCTCATACATGTACGTATATTTTGAATCCTTTTTGATAAAATGTTTCATTTCCTGCAACCAGATTGGAAGAACCAGCGGATACTATCGCTCGGATTATAAAGCAACAATTGACTTGGGTCGGATCTTCACTTGCTTGGTTATATGCAATACAGGACACCAAAGAGGTTAATGGTGCTGAAATATGAAATCATCTTATGTATTTTTGTATATTGTGTTGAATAGGTAAGGATGCGACAGATTGCTGACCTCTTTCATGTCGTTAGCGTAGAAGAGATGAGTGCGAAAAGTTTAACAGAACGGATAGGCGTGGCCGTAGAAAGATTACAATTCGGTATGTTCAACTAAATGTAGGCAAAATTAGTTAACAGTTTCTGATTCTAGGACATTTCGCAATGCCACCCATAATCAACAGAGATACAATTAAGCAGATGAAACTCATGAAGGAGGATATCTACTATAGCTATTGTGTTGTGTTTACACAGCGTTCGTGGCCGTTATTAGAAAAATTAAATAATATGTGCATTATGGTCCAGTCTAGCGGGCTATATAGACTATTGGGAATGGGAGGCAAGTTGAAAAGAAGAATTTTTTATTGAATAAAAAAATTAATTATGTACCCCATTTAAAGGTTGGGGTTAAACATCTAGACGAAAGTCTGCATAGGCGCATTCGTTCATCGGCTAATGCCAATTTTGATGAAGGCGGGCCTGTACCGTTGGGGCCTTAAAAATTTCGCTGGGATTGTTTTACTTTGGATCTGTGGTATTTTATTAAGTTCTCTAGCTTTAATTGCTGAAATAGTTTTTTATAAATGGAAAAGAAATGTATCGAGCAAAATATTAAGGATTTGAAGAAGCCTTGAAAACTTTGACCTCAAGATTTTTCTGTCATATTATTAAATCTATAAATTGATATAAATTGAAATCACAATATAGCAATGTAATTCAAATAGAACTATACGCAATTCTCTTGTTAAGAAAGAAGAAGGAAGTGCATTTACATACTTATGTAATGTCCCAATTTGGCTTGCAAATTCTTAGGTTTCAAATAATGCTTACTTTTATTTTCCGGTAGTAATTTCACAGATTGCGGTCTAGATCCTATCCATGCGACATCTCACTTTTTTATATAAGTTGGGTGGACTTCGTCGTTTGCTATTATTCTGCTTGGTCTCAAGGCTTTGTTTAGGAAATAAATAGATTTACAGATCCCGCGCCATGAGTTTATTTTCGGTAATTTAGTCAGCCGACAAAAAACAGCTTCCACAGGCCTCAAGTGGCTAGATCGGAAAAAAACTCAAGATTCATATCAAACCAATGATCGAAAGCGTTGCGGACGGACGAGTTGAAAACTGACATTTTGGCCGAAAACTATTGCACTTAATATTTTGCGAATCAATCTGGATTCGGGGGTGAGATATTGACCCCGTCGTTCAGGTGCACTGTGACAAGTTTTACACCAAGGGAAGTTAAAGCCGGAGGAGGAGAAAGGATGAGGTTGTATAATGAAATACAATTTTTATATATTCAATATTGTTTTGAAAAATTATAAATTATAAATTGCACTTATATAGTTTTATCATATCGCATTTTAGGCTTGACAAGGCATCATCACCGTTGACGTGGATGTTTGCAAATTGACGGCAGGTCGTTAGTGAACATACAAAACAGTATAGGCCTCAAATAACTCTTTGTATCCGACCTGAAAGGTATTTACATATATATTTGTATATGTTTATCTATTTAAAATTATTTGAACATTGTGTTTAATGAATTATAAACTTTTTTAGTTCGAAAAATATTTTGTTTTCTGTAGAAAAAATTAAGCTTTCTATTTTGGGTAGTTTTTGTTACAACATTTCAACCACTGAATCAAATTTTCAACAGAAAAAGGAAATCTTGTTTTCTGCCTAGTAGCCAAATCCAGGCTGCTGGACAAAGTATTGAGTGTGGGAGGGCTCGGTGAGATATTAAGGTAACTATCAGGACACCAGATTTACGTTCAAGGATCATATTCCTAGATCGCTTAGAAAACTGAAAACAGCCATTAATTTATTATATCCATTTGTCAATAGAAAGTCAAAGCTAAGTATTGGTAATAAGCAAATAATCCAAAAAGTGATTTTTCAAGCTTTTCTTCTAAACGGCTGCCCTGTTTGAGGGAACAATCCAAAATCTCACCTCAAACGCCTACAAGTGTCCAAAAACAAAATTCTTCGAATGATGCTTAATCTTCCTTGGTACCACTCCAACCTAGACTTACATGAGAGAGCGAAAGTTGAAAGGATTTCAGAACGAATGCGGAAGCTTAATAACAAATTTAACTTAATTCGTACTTTTGCTGACCTATACAATTGATATCCATTGTTTTTATTACATTATTATTCACTTGAACTTTATTTATTTATCTATTTTTATTAAGTCACATACTTATTTTGTCTATTTAAACAATTGTTTACTATATTACTAAAGTTATTCATATATTTATTTACTTATATATTTATATATTTATTTATTTATTTATTTTCTTATTTATACACTTATTTATTTATTAGTTTTTATATTAATATATCTTTTTATTTATTTCATTATACATTTATTTATTTATTTATTTATTTGTGCATTTATTTTTTTATTTATTTTAAATTTATTGAATCATTATTAAAATATTTATCATAAGCCCACGGACACATACATCCTTCTTAAAACAAAGGATCCAATTCTGGGTCAAAAACTTCAAAATGGACCAGATTATCGGACCAATTAAAATAACTTCCAAATGGGAAGTTACTAAAGCGAACTTCACATATACTCCTTTCGAAACTGCAACAAATATATTTATCATATTTTAAGATGAGATTTAGCTTTTGAACTTTCTATAGATGATCTAAGTTAGTAAAACAATATTTTTAAATTAAATTTGGGTTAAAAAAAATAAATTTTTTAACCCTCTTGAATTTTGCAAAGCATCGTTGGCTAAGTAGTTCATCCCTTTATTCCGTTTTCTGATTAATAATAGTAGCTAAGAAATATCAAACCAACATCAAACAAGCCCTAAAGTTTCGTTCTTCGAAAAACGAATGAAAAATGTCAAAGAAGAGGTGACTTTTTGAAAAAAAAAAACGTTTTTCTAGATATTATTCGTGAAATGCATTGTGCTGCATTGGCTAGTCTTAATAGAGTTATTTTTTTTTCAATGCGGCCCATGATTTGACATTTTGAGCACACTACAAGACTTTTTTTCATAAAAAAATCCAAAATGTTGGTGTCAAAATTTTGAACGCGATTATTCGAACCTAAAGAGAATCGAAGTTTTCAACGCTTTTCATATGAAATACGCATGTAAATACGATACGATTATAATTTATTATTTAAACGAGAATTTTGAAATACACGTTTGGTGGAAAAGTGAAAATCGAAATTTGCTTTAATAATTTAACCATGTGTTGCGTGCGAGAATGGTTAAGGTTGAGAGCTTGATAATGTGTGTACTTAAAAAATCGTTACGACTCTTATCTAGAAAGAGTACTTAAGCTGATATAAAGTAGTCTAAACATTCATTTCAATTCACGATAGGCAGACTGCTGCTTTCTGCGTTATAAGTCACAAACGATTCGCACACTTTATTTTCATTTATTATAGTTAAAATGTTAACTTCTTCATCTTTTGGGTCAATTCTAATAAATTACATAGGTACTTAAATATATCAATATCATAATGTGCTCTTTGATTGATCAAAAAAAAAAACATTTTCAGTTCACACTTATTTCGTTGACACGGTCAGTGTTTGTGTGGTTTGGAACGATGATTTTCAATTTGATTATCGACAACTGAACACTGAAAATTATGCAGTAATTGTAAGCCTTCATTACCAGAAATGTATTGGAAATGGAGATGTGCCACCCGACCGCTTAGATTTGCTGACGGCCTTCGAGAAGATATTAGCGGAATCGATTGAACGTAACCATTGTGAGGTAATAAATACTATAAAATTTGTCTTCATTAAATATTTTTATGAGAAGAAAGCGTTTCTAATTTGTTCCACATTTTCTTCGACCGATTTAATGATGTATACCAAATACAAGGGTTGGCATTAAATCTTAGTGGTAATCAGTTATCAAGCTCCCCAGCTTTTGTACAACAAAACAATAGACGAAATCTGCTTCAAATGTTTTCTTTTGTTCATTTCAAAAGAGGAATATTTTTTTTCATTTCCGGTTACGATTTTTCAGTGAGACATCGTCCCCATTAACACTTCAAAGTACAGAGCTATTTCCACTCAAAAAATGTGGATCTTTTTCAATGATCGCTCTATTCATCGGACAAAAACATTATCGAAACCCTTTGGTTTCTTTTCAAATTAGCTCTTAATTGTTATGCAAGAATACTACCCTCATCCTGGTGATTTGCAGTGTATATGTGTGAATGTTTAAACTAAAACGGTTCAAGAGGGATAGAAAAGATGATGCAGATGATGGTAAAATAAATAAATAAACTTAAAATAAAAATGATGGATCGAAAAAGGGTGAAATGGTGATCTGAAAAAGAGGAAAAGAAATAATTTACATAAGTCGATTTTTTCTTGAATCATTGGCGTATAATTAATTATCACGTTTTTTTTTCTGTTGATGAACATCAAAAGTGTGAGTGAACTTCCTCACAAATTTAAAAGAATGTAAAAATTTACTTCAAATGTAACTCTTTCATATTTTTTTCTATAACTCAAGACTGCAACTTCTTGAGAGGAAGTTTGTCGTTGACCGTTTTTTCTGGTTTCAAAATCGCTATCACTTCCGTCGATCTTCATTTGAGTATTCAGAAATTTGTCTTTGACAATATTTGGAAATTGACTAGTTATTGTCAGGTTGCGCATTTGTTTTGAAAACAAAAGACAATTTTTTCATGGAACTCTGTTCTGTAATGTATTGCCCATTTTGAGCAATGACCTTTTGCCATCATTCAGGCAGCATCATAATTCCAGCTTCTAATCGCAAATCGCAGATGTTAATGCGTTGTGTTAAATGATTTTCTCTCAGTTCATGAGGAACCCATACATCGAGTTTTCGTGCATAGCAAAGTTGTTTTAAACAATATTAAATGCATATAAGTGATACATGAAGCTTCTCTGCAATCTCACGTGTTGTACTGTGACGATCCGAATCGATTATTGCTTTGATTTGGTCGTCATCAACTTCAACTGGACGACCAGAGCGCTTTTCATCTTTGAGTTAAAAATCGCCAGAACGAAATTTGGCAAACTAATTTAGACGATGCCGTACTTTTAAAGCTTCGTCACCATAAACAGCACATAACTTTTTTTTAAATGTTCGTTTTGATTTTCCATTTTTCAACAGACACCAAACAAAAACTACACAACCGATCAAAATTTTTTTTTTACTGATTGACAGTTGGAGTACCAACTATGAAATAAGAAAATGTGTTTGACATTTCGATAACGTCAGCAAACCTTAAAATTCAACTTAAGCCATCTATGAGTGAAATCCGCAATTACTTAGTTGCCAACCAATAAATCATACCAAGATTGTTTTTTTAATTAAAATCGCTTGGCAAAGCTCAGTAATTTATTAAACGTTTTACAGAATAATACTTCAGTGATGTCGGCGTAATGTTAATTTATACGCAAATTTCCTGGACTTGTAAACTGGTCCACGAAGTACAGTTTGCATTGACTTTCCTTACATGAAACAGGTAGCTCGAACATCAGCAGGTGCCTGAAGTATATCAATCGTATCTAAACTACATTCGAGCTTCTATGCACCACAGGGATGCAGCTAACGATTTTCTGTTGAAATATAGTATATCCCAAGCGACGAAGCCCATTTCAATCTGAATGGATACGACATTATGATAATATGACCTTTTGGAATCAGCGATTCATTAGAACAAATGCTGCTCCAATTACGCTGGAGGTTGCAATCGTCCCTTTATTTCAGTGGACGCCGTGCGAAACAGGGTTGCTGCGACTTGCGAGAGATACCCAATCATAATCAACATGTTTTTATTGCCGCAATGAATTGCAACGCATACGTTCCGGAGTCACTCAATGCGTCGTTGCTTACGTTTTCCACTGTCCGACAATATCGCTCGACAAGATTGTGCTAAATATCCTCCTTTGGGGTGTTCCAAGGTCACGGACCTAGGAAAACAAGCCTCAAAGTCTGCAAGCTTTAAAAGGGAATATCCGACAACAGTGTGAGTACTTATTGCCATAAGGTCTCGTTAAAACTATTGACAGTGTGGTGAATTAAGCAAAATACCCTCGCATTTCAAATTTCTGTATTTTTGTCAATAAAAGGTTCTCAGAGCTAAATTTTCAAATTTGTGTTCAGTAAGGGGTGCTCTTTATTATAAATATCATAGAAATCGTCATTTGCAAATTCGGGAAAAAACTCCATTTTGAAACCATGGGCTATAGTCCAGCAAATTTAAGCAAAAAAGCCTCGCATTTCAAATTTCTGTATTTTTGTCAATAAAAGGTTCTCAGAGCTAGATTTTCAAATTTGTGTTCAGTTAGGGATGCTCGTTATTATAAATATCATAGAAATCGTCATTTGCAAATTCGGGAAAAAAGTCCATTTTGAAACCATGGGCTATAGTCCAGCAAATTTAAGCAAAAAAGCCTCGCATTTCAATTTTCTGTATTTTTGTCAAAAAAAGGTTCTCAGAGCTAAATTTTCAAATTTGTGTTCAGTGAGGGGTGCACTTTATTATAAATATCATAGAAATCATCATTTGCAAATTCGGGAAAAAAGTCCATTTTGAAACCATGGGCTATAGTCCAGCAAATTTAAGCAAAATAGCCTCGCATTTCAAATTTCTGTATTTTTATCAGTAATTGATTCTCAGAGCTAAATTTTCAAATTTGTGTTCAGTTAGGGATGCTCGTTATTATAAACATCATAGAAATCGTCATTTGCAAATTCGGGGAAAAAGTCCATTTTGAAACCATGGGCTATAGTCCAGCAAATTTAAGCAAAAAAGCCTCGCATTTCAATTTTCTGTATTTTTGTCAAAAAAAGGTTCTCAGAGCTAAATTTTCAAATTTGTGTTCAGTGAGGGGTGCACTTTATTATAAATATCATAGAAATCATCATTTGCAAATTCGGGAAAAAAGTCCATTTTGAAACCATGGGCTATAGTCCAGCAAATTTAAGCAAAATAGCCTCGCATTTCAAATTTCTGTATTTTTATCAGTAATTGATTCTCAGAGCTAAATTTTCAAATTTGTGTTCAGTTAGGGATGCTCGTTTTTATAAATATCATAGAAATCGTCATTTGAAAATTCGGGAAAAAAGTCCATTTTGAAACCATGGGCTATAGTCCAGCAAATTTAAGCAAAAAAGCCTCGCATTTCAAATTTCTGTATTTTTGTCAAAAAAAGGTTCTCAGAGCTAAATTTTCAAATTTGTGTTCAGTAAGGGGTGCTCTTTATTATAAATATCATAGAAATCGTCATTTGCAATTTCGGGAAAAAAGTCCATTTTGAAACCATGGGCTATAGTCCAGCAAATTTAAGCAAAATAGCCTCGCATTTCAAATTTCTGTATTTTTATCAGTAATTGATTCTCAGAGCTAAATTTTCAAATTTGTGTTCAGTTAGGGATGCTCGTTATTATAAATATCATAGAAATCGTCATTTGCAAATTCGGGAAAAAAGTCCATTTTGAAACCATGGGCTATAGTCCAGCAAATTTAAGCAAAAAAGCCTCGCATTTCAAATTTCTGTATTTTTGTCAATAAAAGGTTCTCAGAGCTAAATTTTCAAATTTGTGTTCAGTTAGGGATGCTCGTTATTATAAATATCATAGAAATCGTCATTTGCAAATTCGGGAAAAAGTCCATTTTGAAACCATGGGCTATAGTCCAGCAAATTTAAGCAAAAAAGCCTCGCATTTCAAATTTCTGTATTTTTGTCAATAAAAGGTTCTCAGAGCTAGATTTTCAAATTTGTGTTCAGTTAGGGGTGCTCTTTAGTATAAATATCATAGAAATCGTCATTTGCAAATTCGGGAAAAAAGTCCATTTTGAAACCATGGGCTATAGTCCAGCAAATTTAAGCAAAAAAGCCTCGCATTTCAAATTTCTGTATTTTTGTCAATAAAAGGTTCTCAGAGCTAAATTTTCAAATTTGTGTTCAGTTAGGGATGCTCGTTATTATAAATATCATAGAAATCGTCATTTGCAAATTCGGGAAAAAAGTCATTTTGAAACCATGGGCGATAGTCCAGCAAATTTAAGCAAAAAAGTCTCGCATTTGAAATTTCTGTATTTTTGTCAGTAATTTATTCTCAGAGCTAAATTTTCAAATTTGTGTTCAGTTAGGGATTCTCGTTATTATAAATATCATAGAAATCGTCATTTGCAAATTCGGGAAAAAAGTCCATTTTGAAACCATGGGCTATAGTCCAGCAAATTTAAGCAAAAAAGACTCGCATTTCAAATTTCTGTATTTTTGTCAGTAATTGATTCTCAGAGCTAAATTTTAAAATTTGTGTTCAGTTTGGGGCGCTCGTTATTATAAATATCATAGAAATCGTCATTTGCACGTTCGGGAAAAAAGTCCATTTTGAAACCATGGGCTATAGTCCAGCAAATTTAAGCAAAAAAGCCTCGCAGAGCTAAATTTTCAAATTTGTGTTCAGTAAGGGGTGCTCTTTATTATCAATATCATAGAAATCGTCATTTGCAAATTCGGGAAAAAAGTCCATTTTGAAACCATGGGCTATAGTCCAGCAAATTTAAGCAATAAAGCCTCGCATTTCAAATTTCTGTATTTTTGTCAATAAAAGGTTCTCAGAGCTAAATTTTCAAATTTGTGTTCAGTAAGGGGTGCTCTTTTTTATAAATATCATAGAAATCGTCATTTGCAAATTCGGGAAAAAAGTCCATTTTGAAATCATGGGCAAATTTAAGCAAAAAAACTCGCATTTCAAATTTCTGTATTTTTGTCAGTAATTGATTCTCAGAGCTAAATTTTCAAATTTGTGTTCAGTTTGGGGCGCTCGTTATTATAAATATCATAGAAATCGTCATTTGCACGTTCGGGAAAAAAGTCCATTTTGAAACCATGGCTATAGTCCAGCAAATTTAAGCAAAAAAGCCTCGCAGAGCTAAATTTTCAAATTTGTGTTCAGTAAGGGGTGCTCTTTATTATCAATATCATAGAAATCGTCATTTGCAAATTCGGGAAAAAAGTCCATTTTGAAACCATGGGCTATAGTCCAGCAAATTTAAGCAATAAAGCCTCGCATTTCAAATTTCTGTATTTTTGTCAATAAAAGGTTCTCAGAGCTAAATTTTCAAATTTGTGTTCAGTTAGGGATGCTCGTTTTTATAAATATCATAGAAATCGTCATTTGCAAATTCGGGAAAAAAGTCCATTTTGAAACCATGGGCTATAGTCCAGCAAATTTAAGCAAAAAAGACTCGCATTTCAAATTTCTGTATTTTTGTCAGTAATTGATTCTCAGAGCTAAATTTTCAAATTTGTGTTCAGTTTGGGGCGCTCGTTATTATAAATATCATAGAAATCGTCATTTGCACGTTCGGGAAAAAAGTCCATTTTGAAACCATGGGCTATAGTCCAGCAAATTTAAGCAAAAAAGCCTCGCAGAGCTAAATTTTCAAATTTGTGTTCAGTAAGGGGTGCTCTTTATTATCAATATCATAGAAATCGTCATTTGCAAATTCGGGAAAAAAGTCCATTTTGAAACCATGGGCTATAGTCCAGCAAATTTAAGCAATAAAGCCTCGCATTTCAAATTTCTGTATTTTTGTCAATAAAAGGTTCTCAGAGCTAAATTTTCAAATTTGTATTCAGTAGGGGGTGCTCTTTATTATAAATATCATAGAAATCGTCATTTGCAAATTCGGGAAAAAAGTCCATTTTGAAATCATGGGCAAATTTAAGCAAAAAAACTCGCATTTCAAATTTCTGTATTTTTGTCAGTAATTGATTCTCAGAGCTAAATTTTCAAATTTGTGTTCAGTTTGGGGCGCTCGTTATTATAAATATCATAGAAATCGTCATTTGCAAATTCGGGAAAAAAGTCATTTTGAAACCATGGGCGATAGTCCAGCAAATTTAAGCAAAAAAGTCTCGCATTTGAAATTTCTGTATTTTTGTCAGTAATTGATTCTCAGAGCTAAATTTTCAAATTTGTGTTCAGTTAGGGATTCTCGTTATTATAAATATCATAGAAATCGTCATTTGCAAATTCGGGAAAAAAGTCCATTTTGAAACCATGGGCTATAGTCCAGCAAATTTAAGCAAAATAGCCTCGCATTTCAAATTTCTGTATTTTTGTCAGTAATTGATTCTCAGAGCTAAATTTTCAAATTTGTGTTCAGTTTGGGGCGCTCGTTATTATAAATATCATAGAAATCGTCATTTGCAAATTCGGGAAAAAAGTCCATTTTGAAACCATGGGCTATAGTCCAGCAAATTTAAGCAAAAAAGCCTCGCAGAGCTAAATTTTCAAATTTGTGTTCAGTAAGGGGTGCTCTTTATTATCAATATCATAGAAATCGTCATTTGCAAATTCGGGAAAAAAGTCCATTTTGAAACCATGGGCTATAGTCCAGCAAATTTAAGCAATAAAGCCTCGCATTTCAAATTTCTGTATTTTTGTCAATAAAAGGTTCTCAGAGCTAAATTTTCAAATTTGTATTCAGTAGGGGGTGCTCTTTATTATAAATATCATAGAAATCGTCATTTGCAAATTCGGGAAAAAAGTCCATTTTGAAATCATGGGCAAATTTAAGCAAAAAAACTCGCATTTCAAATTTCTGTATTTTTGTCAGTAATTGATTCTCAGAGCTAAATTTTCAAATTTGTGTTCAGTTTGGGGCGCTCGTTATTATAAATATCATAGAAATCGTCATTTGCAAATTCGGGAAAAAAGTCCATTTTGAAACCATGGGCTATAGTCCAGCAAATTTAAGCAAAAAAGCCTCGCAGAGCTAAATTTTCAAATTTGTGTTCAGTAAGGGGTGCTCTTTATTATCAATATCATAGAAATCGTCATTTGCAAATTCGGGAAAAAAGTCCATTTTGAAACCATGGGCTATAGTCCAGCAAATTTAAGCAAAATAGCCTCGCATTTCAAATTTCTGTATTTTTGTCAGTAATTGATTCTCAGAGCTAAATTTTCAAATTTGTGTTCAGTAAGGGGTGCTCTTTATTATCAATATCATAGAAATCGTCATTTGCAAATTCGGGAAAAAAGTCCATTTTGAAACCATGGGCTATAGTCCAGCAAATTTAAGCAATAAAGCCTCGCATTTCAAATTTCTGTATTTTTGTCAATAAAAGGTTCTCAGAGCTAAATTTTCAAATTTGTATTCAGTAGGGGGTGCTCTTTATTATAAATATCATAGAAATCGTCATTTGCAAATTCGGGAAAAAAGTCCATTTTGAAATCATGGGCAAATTTAAGCAAAAAAACTCGCATTTCAAATTTCTGTATTTTTGTCAGTAATTGATTCTCAGAGCTAAATTTTCAAATTTGTGTTCAGTTTGGGGTGCTCGTTATTATAAATATCATAGAAATCGTCATTTGCACGTTCGGGAAAAAAGTCCATTTTGAAACCATGGGCTATAGTCCAGCAAATTTAAGCAAAAAAGCCTCGCAGAGCTAAATTTTCAAATTTGTATTCAGTAGGGGGTGCTCTTTATTATAAATATCATAGAAATCGTCATTTGCAAATTCGGGAAAAAAGTCCATTTTGAAATCATGGGCAAATTTAAGCAAAAAAACTCGCATTTCAAATTTCTGTATTTTTGTCAGTAATTGATTCTCAGAGCTAAATTTTCAAATTTGTGTTCAGTTTGGGGCGCTCGTTATTATAAATATCATAGAAATCGTCATTTGCAAATTTGGGAAAAAAGTCATTTTGAAACCATGGGCGATAGTCCAGCAAATTTAAGCAAAAAAGTCTCGCATTTGAAATTTCTGTATTTTTGTCAGTAATTGATTCTCAGAGCTAAATTTTCAAATTTGTGTTCAGTTAGGGATGCTCGTTTTTATAAATATCATAGAAATCGTCATTTGCAAATTCGGGAAAAAAGTCCATTTTGAAACCATGGGCTATAGTCCAGCAAATTTAAGCAAAAAAGCCTCGCAGAGCTAAATTTTCAAATTTGTATTCAGTAGGGGGTGCTCTTTATTATAAATATCATAGAAATCGTCATTTGCAAATTCGGGAAAAAAGTCCATTTTGAAATCATGGGCAAATTTAAGCAAAAAAACTCGCATTTCAAATTTCTGTATTTTTGTCAGTAATTGATTCTCAGAGCTAAATTTTCAAATTTGTGTTCAGTTTGGGGCGCTCGTTATTATAAATATCATAGAAATCGTCATTTGCAAATTCGGGAAAAAAGTCCATTTTGAAACCATGGGCTATAGTCCAGCAAATTTAAGCAAAATAGCCTCGCATTTCAAATTTCTGTATTTTTGTCAGTAATTGATTCTCAGAGCTAAATTTTCAAATTTGTGTTCAGTAAGGGGTGCTCTTTATTATCAATATCATAGAAATCGTCATTTGCAAATTCGGGAAAAAAGTCCATTTTGAAACCATGGGCTATAGTCCAGCAAATTTAAGCAATAAAGCCTCGCATTTCAAATTTCTGTATTTTTGTCAATAAAAGGTTCTCAGAGCTAAATTTTCAAATTTGTATTCAGTAGGGGGTGCTCTTTATTATAAATATCATAGAAATCGTCATTTGCAAATTCGGGAAAAAAGTCCATTTTGAAATCATGGGCAAATTTAAGCAAAAAAGTCTCGCATTTGAAATTTCTGTATTTTTGTCAGTAATTGATTCTCAGAGCTAAATTTTCAAATTTGTGTTCAGTTAGAGATTCTCGTTATTATAAATATCATAGAAATCGTCATTTGCAAATTCGGGAAAAAAGTCCATTTTGAAACCATGGGCTATAGTCCAGCAAATTTAAGCAAAATAGCCTCGCATTTCAAATTTCTGTATTTTTATCAGTAATTGATTCTCAGAGCTAAATTTTCAAATTTGTGTTCAGTTAGGGATGCTCGTTTTTATAAATATCATAGAAATCGTCATTTGCAAATTCGGGAAAAAAGTCCATTTTGAAACCATCCAGCAAATTTAAGCAAAAAAGACTCGCATTTCAAATTTCTGTATTTTTGTCAGTAATTGATTCTCAGAGCTAAATTTTCAAATTTGTGTTCAGTTTGGGGCGCTCGTTATTATAAATATCATAGAAATCGTCATTTGCACGTTCGGGAAAAAAGTCAATTTTGAAACCATGGGCTATAGTCCAGCAAATTTAAGCAAAAAAGCCTCGCATTTCAAATTTCTGTATTTTTGTCAATAAAAGGTTCTCAGAGCTAAATTTTCAAATTTGTGTTCAGTAAGGGGTGCTCTTTTTTGTAAATATCATAGAAATCGTCATTTGCAAATTCGGGAAAAAAGTCCATTTTGAAACCATGGGCTATAGTCCAGCAAATTTAAGCAATAAAGCCTCGCATTTCAAATTTCTGTATTTTTGTCAGTAATTGATTCTCAGAGCTAAATTTTCAAATTTGTGTTCAGTAAGGGGTGCTCTTTATTATCAATATCATAGAAATCGTCATTTGCAAATTCGGGAAAAAAGTCCATTTTGAAACCATGGGCTAAAGTCCAGTAAATTTAAGCAAAAAAGCCTCGCAGAGCTAAATTTTCAAATTTGTGTTCAGTAAGGGGTGCTCTTTATTATCAATATCATAGAAATCGTCATTTGCAAATTCGGGAAAAAAGTCCATTTTGAAACCATGGGCTATAGTCCAGCAAATTTAAGCAATAAAGCCTCGCATTTCAAATTTCTGTATTTTTGTCAATAAAAGGTTCTCAGAGCTAAATTTTCAAATTTGTATTCAGTAGGGGGTGCTCTTTATTATAAATATCATAGAAATCGTCATTTGCACGTTCGGGAAAAAAGTCAATTTTGAAACCATGGGCTATAGTCCAGCAAATTTAAGCAAAAAAGCCTCGCATTTCAAATTTCTGTATTTTTGTCAATAAAAGGTTCTCAGAGCTAAATTTTCAAATTTGTGTTCAGTAAGGGGTGCTCTTTTTTGTAAATATCATAGAAATCGTCATTTGCAAATTCGGGAAAAAAGTCCATTTTGAAATCATGGGCTATAGTCCAGCAAATTTAAGCAATAAAGCCTCGCATTTCAAATTTCTGTATTTTTGTCAGTAATTGATTCTCAGAGCTAAATTTTCAAATTTGTGTTCAGTTTGGGGCGCTCGTTATTATAAATATCATAGAAATCGTCATTTGCACGTTCGGGAAAAAAGTCCATTTTGAAACCATGGGCTATAGTCCAGCAAATTTAAGCAAAAAAGCCTCGCAGAGCTAAATTTTCAAATTTGTGTTCAGTAAGGGGTGCTCTTTATTATCAATATCATAGAAATCGTCATTTGCAAATTCGGGAAAAAAGTCCATTTTGAAACCATGGGCTATAGTCCAGCAAATTTAAGCAATAAAGCCTCGCATTTCAAATTTCTGTATTTTTGTCAATAAAAGGTTCTCAGAGCTAAATTTTCAAATTTGTGTTCAGTTAGGGATGCTCGTTTTTATAAATATCATAGAAATCGTCATTTGCAAATTCGGGAAAAAAGTCCATTTTGAAACCATGGGCTATAGTCCAGCAAATTTAAGCAAAAAAGACTCGCATTTCAAATTTCTGTATTTTTGTCAGTAATTGATTCTCAGAGCTAAATTTTCAAATTTGTGTTCAGTTTGGGGCGCTCGTTATTATAAATATCATAGAAATCGTCATTTGCACGTTCGGGAAAAAAGTCCATTTTGAAACCATGGGCTATAGTCCAGCAAATTTAAGCAAAAAAGCCTCGCAGAGCTAAATTTTCAAATTTGTGTTCAGTAAGGGGTGCTCTTTATTATCAATATCATAGAAATCGTCATTTGCAAATTCGGGAAAAAAGTCCATTTTGAAACCATGGGCTATAGTCCAGCAAATTTAAGCAATAAAGCCTCGCATTTCAAATTTCTGTATTTTTATCAGTAATTGATTCTCAGAGCTAAATTTTCAAATTTGTGTTCAGTTAGGGATGCTCGTTTTTATAAATATCATAGAAATCGTCATTTGCAAATTCGGGAAAAAAGTCCATTTTGAAACCATGGGCTATAGTCCAGCAAATTTAAGCAAAATAGCCTCGCATTTCAAATTTCTGTATTTTTGTCAGTAATTGATTCTCAGAGCTAAATTTTCAAATTTGTGTTCAGTAAGGGGTGCTCTTTATTATCAATATCATAGAAATCGTCATTTGCAAATTCGGGAAAAAAGTCCATTTTGAAACCATGGGCTATAGTCCAGCAAATTTAAGCAAAATAGCCTCGCATTTCAAATTTCTGTATTTTTATCAGTAATTGATTCTCAGAGCTAAATTTTCAAATTTGTGTTCAGTTAGGGATGCTCGTTTTTATAAATATCATAGAAATCGTCATTTGCAAATTCGGGAAAAAAGTCCATTTTGAAACCATGGGCTATAGTCCAGCAAATTTAAGCAAAATAGCCTCGCATTTCAAATTTCTGTATTTTTGTCAGTAATTGATTCTCAGAGCTAAATTTTCAAATTTGTATTCAGTAGGGGGTGCTCTTTATTATAAATATCATAGAAATCGTCATTTGCAAATTCGGGAAAAAAGTCCATTTTGAAACCATGGGCTATAGTCCAGCAAATTTAAGCAAAAAAGACTCGCATTTCAAATTTCTGTATTTTTGTCAGTAATTGATTCTCAGAGCTAAATTTTCAAATTTGTGTTCAGTTTGGGGCGCTCGTTATTATAAATATCATAGAAATCGTCATTTGCACGTTCGGGAAAAAAGTCCATTTTGAAACCATGGGCTATAGTCCAGCAAATTTAAGCAAAAAAGCCTCGCAGAGCTAAATTTTCAAATTTGTGTTCAGTAAGGGGTGCTCTTTATTATCAATATCATAGAAATCGTCATTTGCAAATTCGGGAAAAAAGTCCATTTTGAAACCATGGGCTATAGTCCAGCAAATTTAAGCAATAAAGCCTCGCATTTCAAATTTCTGTATTTTTATCAGTAATTGATTCTCAGAGCTAAATTTTCAAATTTGTGTTCAGTTAGGGATGCTCGTTTTTATAAATATCATAGAAATCGTCATTTGCAAATTCGGGAAAAAAGTCCATTTTGAAACCATGGGCTATAGTCCAGCAAATTTAAGCAAAATAGCCTCGCATTTCAAATTTCTGTATTTTTGTCAGTAATTGATTCTCAGAGCTAAATTTTCAAATTTGTGTTCAGTTAGAGATTCTCGTTATTATAAATATCATAGAAATCGTCATTTGCAAATTCGGGAAAAAAGTCCATTTTGAAACCATGGGCTATAGTCCAGCAAATTTAAGCAAAATAGCCTCGCATTTCAAATTTCTGTATTTTTATCAGTAATTGATTCTCAGAGCTAAATTTTCAAATTTGTGTTCAGTTAGGGATGCTCGTTTTTATAAATATCATAGAAATCGTCATTTGCAAATTCGGGAAAAAAGTCCATTTTGAAACCATGGGCTATAGTCCAGCAAATTTAAGGAAAATAGCCTCGCATTTCAAATTTCTGTATTTTTGTCAGTAATTGATTCTCAGAGCTAAATTTTCAAATTTGTGTTCAGTAAAGGGTGCTCTTTATTATCAATATCATAGAAATCGTCATTTGCAAATTCGGGAAAAAAGTCCATTTTGAAACCATGGGCTATAGTCCAGCAAATTTAAGCAAAAAAGCCTCGCATTTCAAATTTCTGTATTTTTGTCAATAAAAGGTTCTCAGAGCTAAATTTTCAAATTTGTGTTCAGTAAGGGGAGCTCTTTATTATAAATATCATAGAAATCGTCATTTGCAAGTTCGGGAAAAAAGTCCATTTTGAAACCATGGGCTATAGTCCAGCAAATTTAAGCAAAATAGCCTCGCATTTCAAATTTCTGTATTTTTATCAGTAATTGATTCTCAGAGCTAAATTTTCAAATTTGTGTTCAGTTAGGGATGCTCGTTTTTATAAATATCATAGAAATCGTCATTTGCAAATTCGGGAAAAAAGTCCATTTTGAAACCATGGGCTATAGTCCAGCAAATTTAAGGAAAATAGCCTCGCATTTCAAATTTCTGTATTTTTGTCAGTAATTGATTCTCAGAGCTAAATTTTCAAATTTGTGTTCAGTAAGGGGTGCTCTTTATTATCAATATCATAGAAATCGTCATTTGCAAATTCGGGAAAAAAGTCCATTTTGAAACCATGGGCTATAGTCCAGCAAATTTAAGCAATAAAGCCTCGCATTTCAAATTTCTGTATTTTTGTCAATAAAAGGTTCTCAGAGCTAAATTTTCAAATTTGTATTCAGTAGGGGGTGCTCTTTATTATAAATATCATAGAAATCGTCATTTGCAAATTCGGGAAAAAAGTCCATTTTGAAATCATGGGCAAATTTAAGCAAAAAAGTCTCGCATTTGAAATTTCTGTATTTTTGTCAGTAATTGATTCTCAGAGCTAAATTTTCAAATTTGTGTTCAGTTAGAGATTCTCGTTATTATAAATATCATAGAAATCGTCATTTGCAAATTCGGGAAAAAAGTCCATTTTGAAACCATGGGCTATAGTCCAGCAAATTTAAGCAAAATAGCCTCGCATTTCAAATTTCTGTATTTTTATCAGTAATTGATTCTCAGAGCTAAATTTTCAAATTTGTGTTCAGTTAGGGATGCTCGTTTTTATAAATATCATAGAAATCGTCATTTGCAAATTCGGGAAAAAAGTCCATTTTGAAACCATGGGCTATAGTCCAGCAAATTTAAGCAAAAAAGACTCGCATTTCAAATTTCTGTATTTTTGTCAGTAATTGATTCTCAGAGCTAAATTTTCAAATTTGTGTTCAGTTTGGGGCGCTCGTTATTATAAATATCATAGAAATCGTCATTTGCACGTTCGGGAAAAAAGTCAATTTTGAAACCATGGGCTATAGTCCAGCAAATTTAAGCAAAAAAGCCTCGCATTTCAAATTTCTGTATTTTTGTCAATAAAAGGTTCTCAGAGCTAAATTTTCAAATTTGTGTTCAGTAAGGGGTGCTCTTTTTTGTAAATATCATAGAAATCGTCATTTGCAAATTCGGGAAAAAAGTCCATTTTGAAACCATGGGCTATAGTCCAGCAAATTTAAGCAATAAAGCCTCGCATTTCAAATTTCTGTATTTTTGTCAGTAATTGATTCTCAGAGCTAAATTTTCAAATTTGTGTTCAGTAAGGGGTGCTCTTTATTATCAATATCATAGAAATCGTCATTTGCAAATTCGGGAAAAAAGTCCATTTTGAAACCATGGGCTATAGTCCAGCAAATTTAAGCAATAAAGCCTCGCATTTCAAATTTCTGTATTTTTGTCAATAAAAGGTTCTCAGAGCTAAATTTTCAAATTTGTATTCAGTAGGGGGTGCTCTTTATTATAAATATCATAGAAATCGTCATTTGCACGTTCGGGAAAAAAGTCAATTTTGAAACCATGGGCTATAGTCCAGCAAATTTAAGCAAAAAAGCCTCGCATTTCAAATTTCTGTATTTTTGTCAATAAAAGGTTCTCAGAGCTAAATTTTCAAATTTGTGTTCAGTAAGGGGTGCTCTTTTTTGTAAATATCATAGAAATCGTCATTTGCAAATTCGGGAAAAAAGTCCATTTTGAAATCATGGGCTATAGTCCAGCAAATTTAAGCAATAAAGCCTCGCATTTCAAATTTCTGTATTTTTGTCAGTAATTGATTCTCAGAGCTAAATTTTCAAATTTGTGTTCAGTTTGGGGCGCTCGTTATTATAAATATCATAGAAATCGTCATTTGCACGTTCGGGAAAAAAGTCCATTTTGAAACCATGGGCTATAGTCCAGCAAATTTAAGCAAAAAAGCCTCGCAGAGCTAAATTTTCAAATTTGTGTTCAGTAAGGGGTGCTCTTTATTATCAATATCATAGAAATCGTCATTTGCAAATTCGGGAAAAAAGTCCATTTTGAAACCATGGGCTATAGTCCAGCAAATTTAAGCAATAAAGCCTCGCATTTCAAATTTCTGTATTTTTGTCAATAAAAGGTTCTCAGAGCTAAATTTTCAAATTTGTGTTCAGTTAGGGATGCTCGTTTTTATAAATATCATAGAAATCGTCATTTGCAAATTCGGGAAAAAAGTCCATTTTGAAACCATGGGCTATAGTCCAGCAAATTTAAGCAAAAAAGACTCGCATTTCAAATTTCTGTATTTTTGTCAGTAATTGATTCTCAGAGCTAAATTTTCAAATTTGTGTTCAGTTTGGGGCGCTCGTTATTATAAATATCATAGAAATCGTCATTTGCACGTTCGGGAAAAAAGTCCATTTTGAAACCATGGGCTATAGTCCAGCAAATTTAAGCAAAAAAGCCTCGCAGAGCTAAATTTTCAAATTTGTGTTCAGTAAGGGGTGCTCTTTATTATCAATATCATAGAAATCGTCATTTGCAAATTCGGGAAAAAAGTCCATTTTGAAACCATGGGCTATAGTCCAGCAAATTTAAGCAATAAAGCCTCGCATTTCAAATTTCTGTATTTTTGTCAATAAAAGGTTCTCAGAGCTAAATTTTCAAATTTGTATTCAGTAGGGGGTGCTCTTTATTATAAATATCATAGAAATCGTCATTTGCAAATTCGGGAAAAAAGTCCATTTTGAAATCATGGGCAAATTTAAGCAAAAAAACTCGCATTTCAAATTTCTGTATTTTTGTCAGTAATTGATTCTCAGAGCTAAATTTTCAAATTTGTGTTCAGTTTGGGGCGCTCGTTATTATAAATATCATAGAAATCGTCATTTGCACGTTCGGGAAAAAAGTCCATTTTGAAACCATGGGCTATAGTCCAGCAAATTTAAGCAAAAAAGCCTCGCAGAGCTAAATTTTCAAATTTGTGTTCAGTAAGGGGTGCTCTTTATTATCAATATCATAGAAATCGTCATTTGCAAATTCGGGAAAAAAGTCCATTTTGAAACCATGGGCTATAGTCCAGCAAATTTAAGCAATAAAGCCTCGCATTTCAAATTTCTGTATTTTTGTCAATAAAAGGTTCTCAGAGCTAAATTTTCAAATTTGTATTCAGTAGGGGGTGCTCTTTATTATAAATATCATAGAAATCGTCATTTGCAAATTCGGGAAAAAAGTCCATTTTGAAATCATGGGCAAATTTAAGCAAAATAACTCGCATTTCAAATTTCTGTATTTTTGTCAGTAATTGATTCTCAGAGCTAAATTTTCAAATTTGTGTGCAGTTTGGGGCGCTCGTTATTATAAATATCATAGAAATCGTCATTTGCACGTTCGGGAAAAAAGTCCATTTTGAAACCATGGGCTATAGTCCAGCAAATTTAAGCAAAAAAGCCTCGCAGAGCTAAATTTTCAAATTTGTGTTCAGTAAGGGGTGCTCTTTATTATCAATATCATAGAAATCGTCATTTGCAAATTCGGGAAAAAAGTCCATTTTGAAACCATGGGCGATAGTCCAGCAAATTTAAGCAAAAAAGTTTCGCATTTGAAATTTCTGTATTTTTGTCAGTAATTGATTCTCAGAGCTAAATTTTCAAATTTGTGTTCAGTTAGGGATTCTCGTTATTATAAATATCATAGAAATCGTCATTTGCAAATTCGGGAAAAAAGTCCATTTTGAAACCATGGGCTATAGTCCAGCAAATTTAAGCAAAATAGCCTCGCATTTCAAATTTCTGTATTTTTGTCAGTAATTGATTCTCAGAGCTAAATTTTCAAATTTGTGTTCAGTTAGGGATGCTCGTTTTTATAAATATCATAGAAATCGTCATTTGCAAATTCGGGAAAAAAGTCCATTTTGAAATCATGGGCAAATTTAAGCAAAAAAACTCGCATTTCAAATTTCTGTATTTTTGTCAGTAATTGATTCTCAGAGCTAAATTTTCAAATTTGTGTTCAGTTTGGGGCGCTCGTTATTATAAATATCATAGAAATCGTCATTTGCACGTTCGGGAAAAAAGTCCATTTTGAAACCATGGGCTATAGTCCAGCAAATTTAAGCAAAAAAGCCTCGCAGAGCTAAATTTTCAAATTTGTGTTCAGTAAGGGGTGCTCTTTATTATCAATATCATAGAAATCGTCATTTGCAAATTCGGGAAAAAAGTCCATTTTGAAATCATGGGCAAATTTAAGCAAAAAAACTCGCATTTCAAATTTCTGTATTTTTGTCAGTAATTGATTCTCAGAGCTAAATTTTCAAATTTGTGTTCAGTTTGGGGCGCTCGTTATTATAAATATCATAGAAATCGTCATTTGCACGTTCGGGAAAAAAGTCCATTTTGAAACCATGGGCTATAGTCCAGCAAATTTAAGCAAAAAAGCCTCGCAGAGCTAAATTTTCAAATTTGTGTTCAGTAAGGGGTGCTCTTTATTATCAATATCATAGAAATCGTCATTTGCAAATTCGGGAAAAAAGTCCATTTTGAAACCATGGGCTATAGTCCAGCAAATTTAAGCAATAAAGCCTCGCATTTCAAATTTCTGTATTTTTGTCAATAAAAGGTTCTCAGAGCTAAATTTTCAAATTTGTGTTCAGTTAGGGATGCTCGTTTTTATAAATATCATAGAAATCGTCATTTGCAAATTCGGGAAAAAAGTCCATTTTGAAACCATGGGCTATAGTCCAGCAAATTTAAGCAAAAAAGACTCGCATTTCAAATTTCTGTATTTTTGTCAGTAATTGATTCTCAGAGCTAAATTTTCAAATTTGTGTTCAGTTTGGGGCGCTCGTTATTATAAATATCATAGAAATCGTCATTTGCACGTTCGGGAAAAAAGTCCATTTTGAAACCATGGGCTATAGTCCAGCAAATTTAAGTAAAAAAGCCTCGCAGAGCTAAATTTTCAAATTTGTGTTCAGTAAGGGGTGCTCTTTATTATCAATATCATAGAAATCGTCATTTGCAAATTCGGGAAAAAAGTCCATTTTGAAACCATGGGCTATAGTCCAGCAAATTTAAGCAATAAAGCCTCGCATTTCAAATTTCTGTATTTTTGTCAATAAAAGGTTCTCAGAGCTAAATTTTCAAATTTGTATTCAGTAGGGGGTGCTCTTTATTATAAATATCATAGAAATCGTCATTTGCACGTTCGGGAAAAAAGTCCATTTTGAAATCATGGGCTATAGTCCAGCAAATTTAAGCAATAAAGCCTCGCATTTCAAATTTCTGTATTTTTGTCAGTAATTGATTCTCAGAGCTAAATTTTCAAATTTGTGTTCAGTTTGGGGCGCTCGTTATTATAAATATCATAGAAATCGTCATTTGCACGTTCGGGAAAAAAGTCCATTTTGAAACCATGGGCTATAGTCCAGCAAATTTAAGCAAAAAAGCCTCGCAGAGCTAAATTTTCAAATTTGTGTTCAGTAAGGGGTGCTCTTTATTATCAATATCATAGAAATCGTCATTTGCAAATTCGGGAAAAAAGTCCATTTTGAAATCATGGGCTATAGTCCAGCAAATTTAAGCAATAAAGCCTCGCATTTCAAATTTCTGTATTTTTGTCAGTAATTGATTCTCAGAGCTAAATTTTCAAATTTGTGTTCAGTTAGGGATGCTCGTTTTTATAAATATCATAGAAATCGTCATTTGCAAATTCGGGAAAAAGTCCATTTTGAAACCATGGGCTATAGTCCAGCAAATTTAAGCAAAAAAGACTCGCATTTCAAATTTCTGTATTTTTGTCAGTAATTGATTCTCAGAGCTAAATTTTCAAATTTGTGTTCAGTTTGGGGCGCTCGTTATTATAAATATCATAGAAATCGTCATTTGCACGTTCGGGAAAAAAGTCCATTTTGAAACCATGGGCTATAGTCCAGCAAATTTAAGCAAAAAAGCCTCGCAGAGCTAAATTTTCAAATTTGTGTTCAGTAAGGGGTGCTCTTTATTATCAATATCATAGAAATCGTCATTTGCAAATTCGGGAAAAAAGTCCATTTTGAAATCATGGGCAAATTTAAGCAAAAAAACTCGCATTTCAAATTTCTGTATTTTTGTCAATAAAAGGTTCTCAGAGCTAAATTTTCAAATTTGAGTTCAGTAAGTGGTGCTCTTTATTATAAATATCATAGAAATCGTCATTTGCAAATTCGGGAAAAAAGTCAGTTTTGAAACCATGGGCTATAGTCCAGCAAATTTTAGCAAAAAAGCCTCGCATTTCAAATTTCTGTATTTTTGTCAATAAAAGGTTCTCAGAGCTAAATTTTCAAATTTGTGTTCAGTAAGGGGTGCTCTTTATTATAAATATCATAGAAATCGTCATTTGCAAATTCGGGAAAAAAGTCAATTTTGAAACCATGGGCTATAGTCCAGCAAATTTTAGCAAAAAAGCCTCGCATTTCAAATTTCTGTATTTTTGTCAGTAATTCATTCTCAGAGCTAAATTTTCAAATTTGTGTTCAGTAATGGATGCTCGTAATAATAAATAACATAGAAATCGTCATTTGCAAATTCGGGAAAAAAGTCCATTTTGAAACCATGGGCTATAGTCCAGCAAATTTAAGCAAAAAAGCCTCGCATTTCAAATTTCTGTATTTTTGTCAATAAAAGGTTCTCAGAGCTAAATTTTCAAATTTGTGTTCAGTAAGGGGTGTTCTTTATTATAATTATCATAGAAATCGTCATTTGCAAATTCGGGAAAAAAGTCCATTTTGAAACCATGGGCTATAGTCCAGCAAATTTTAGCAAAAAAGCCTCGCATTTCAAATTTCTGTATTTTTGTCAGTAATTCATTCTCAGAGCTAAATTTTCAAATTTGTGTTCAGTAAAGGGTGCTCTTTATTATAAATATCATAGAAATCGTCATTTGCAAATTCGGGAAAAAAGTCCATTTTGAAACCATGGGCTATAGTCCAGCAAATTTAAGCAAAAAAGCCTCGCATTTCAAATTTCTGTATTTTTGTCAGTAATTCATTCTCAGAGATAAATTTTCAAATTTGTGTTCAGTAAGGGATGCTCGTTATTATAAATATCATAGAAATCGTCATTTGCAAATTCGGGAAAAAAGTCCATTTTGAAACCATGGGCTAAAGTCCAGCAAATTTAAGCAAAGAAGCCTCGCATTTCAAATTTCTGTATTTTTGTCAATAAAAGGTTCTCAGAGCTAAATTTTCAAATTTGTGTTCAGTAAGGGGTGCTCTTCATTATAAATATCATAGAAATCGTCATTTGCAAATTCGGGAAAAAAGTCAATTTTGAAACCATGGGCTATAGTCCAGCAGAATTAAGCAAAAAAGCCTCGCATTTCAAATTTCTGTATTTTTGTCAGTAATTCATTCTCAGAGCTAAATTTTCGAATTTGTGTTCAGTAAAGGGTGCTCTTTATTATAAATATCATAGAAATCGTCATTTGCAAATTCGGGAAAAAAGTCCATTTTGAAACCATGGGCTATAGTCCAGCAAATTTAAGCAAAAAAGCCTCGCATTTCAAATTTCTGTATTTTTGTCAGTAATTCATTCTCAGAGCTAAATTTTCAAATTTGTGTTCAGTAAGGGATGCTCGTTATTATAAATATCATAGAAATCGTCATTTGCAAATTCGGGAAAAAAGTCCATTTTGAAACCATGGGCTAAAGTCCAGCAAATTTAAGCAAAAAAGCCTCGCATTTCAAATTTCTGTATTTTTGTCAATAAAAGGTTCTCAGAGCTAAATTTTCAAATTTGTGTTCAGTAAGGGGTGCTCTTTATTATAAATATCATAGAAATCGTCATTTGCAAATTCGGGAAAAAAGTCAATTTTGAAACCATGGGCTATAGTCCAGCAGAATTAAGCAAAAAAGCCTCGCATTTCAAATTTCTGTATTTTTGTCAGTAATTCATTCTCAGAGCTAAATTTTCAAATTTGTGTTCAGTAAAGGGTGCTCTTTATTATAAATATCATAGAAATCGTCATTTGCAAATTCGGGAAAAAAGTCCATTTTGAAACCATGGGCTATAGACCAGCAAATTTAAGCAAAAAAGCCTCGCATTTCAAATTTCTGTATTTTTGTCAATAAAAGGTTCTCAGAGCTAAATTTTCAAATTCGTGTTCAGTAAGGGGTGCTCTTTATTATAATTATCATAGAAATCGTCATTTGCAAATTCGGGAAAAAAGTCCATTTTGAAACCATGGGCTATAGTCCAGCAAATTTTAGCAAAAAAGCCTCGCATTTCAAATTTCTGTATTTTTGTCAGTAATTCATTCTCAGAGCTAAATTTTCAAATTTGTGTTCAGTAAAGGGTGCTCTTTATTATAAATATCATAGAAATCGTCATTTGCAAATTCGGGAAAAAAGTCCATTTTGAAACCATGGGCTATAGTCCAGCAAATTTAAGCAAAAAAGCCTCGCATTTCAAATTTCTGTATTTTTGTCAGTAATTCATTCTCAGAGCTAAATTTTCAAATTTGTGTTCAGTAAGGGATGCTCGTTATTATAAATATCATAGAAATCGTCATTTGCAAATTCGGGAAAAAAGTCCATTTTGAAACCATGGGCTAAAGTCCAGCAAATTTAAGCAAAAAAGCCTCGCATTTCAAATTTCTGTATTTTTGTCAATAAAAGGTTCTCAGAGCTAAATTTTCAAATTTGTGTTCAGTAAGGGGTGCTCTTTATTATAAATATCATAGAAATCGTCATTTGCAAATTCGGGAAAAAAGTCAATTTTGAAACCATGGGCTATAGTCCAGCAGAATTAAGCAAAAAAGCCTCGCATTTCAAATTTCTGTATTTTTGTCAGTAATTCATTCTCAGAGCTAAATTTTCAAATTTGTGTTCAGTAAGGGATGCTCGTTATTATAAATATAATAGAAATCGTCATTTGCAAATTCGGGAAAAAAGTCAATTTTGAAACCATGGGCTATAGTCCAGCAAATTTTAGCAAAAAAGCCTCGCATTTCAAATTTCTGTATTTTTGTCAGTAATTCATTCTCAGAGCTAAATTTTCAAATTTGTGTTCAGTAAAGGGTGCTCTTTATTATAAATATCATAGAAATCGTCATTTGCAAATTCGGGAAAAAAGTCCATTTTGAAACCATGGGCTATAGTCCAGCAAATTTAAGCAAAAAAGCCTCGCATTTCAAATTTCTGTATTTTTGTCAGTAATTCATTCTCAGAGCTAAATTTTCAAATTTGTGTTCAGTAAAGGGTGCTCTTTATTATAAATATCATAGAAATCGTCATTTGCAAATTCGGGAAAAAAGTCCATTTTGAAACCATGGGCTAAAGTCCAGCAAATTTAAGCAAAAAAGCCTCGCATTTCAAATTTCTGTATTTTTGTCAATAAAAGGTTCTCAGAGCTAAATTTTCAAATTTGTGTTCAGTAAGGGGTGCTCTTTATTATAAATATCATAGAAATCGTCATTTGCAAATTCGGGAAAAAAGTCAATTTTGAAACCATGGGCTATAGTCCAGCAGAATTAAGCAAAAAAGCCTCGCATTTCAAATTTCTGTATTTTTGTCAGTAATTCATTCTCAGAGCTAAATTTTCAAATTTGTGTTCAGTAAGGGATGCTCGTTATTATAAATATAATAGAAATCGTCATTTGCAAATTCGGGAAAAAAGTCAATTTTGAAACCATGGGCTATAGTCCAGCAAATTTTAGCAAAAAAGCCTCGCATTTCAAATTTCTGTATTTTTGTCAGTAATTCATTCTCAGAGCTAAATTTTCAAATTTGTGTTCAGTAAAGGGTGCTCTTTATTATAAATATCATAGAAATCGTCATTTGCAAATTCGGGAAAAAAGTCCATTTTGAAACCATGGGCTATAGTCCAGCAAATTTAAGCAAAAAAAGCCTCGCATTTCAAATTTCTGTATTTTTGTCAGTAATTCATTCTCAGAGCTAAATTTTCAAATTTGTGTTCAGTAAGGGATGCTCGTTATTATAAATATAATAGAAATCGTCATTTGCAAATTCGGGAAAAAAGTCCATTTTGAAACCATGGGCTATAGTCCAGCAAATTTAAGCAAAAAAGCCTCGCATTTCAAATTTCTGTATTTTTGTCAATAAAAGGTTCTCAGAGCTAAATTTTCAAATTTGTGTTCAGTAAGGGGTGCTCTTTATTATAATTATCATGGAAATCGTCATTTGCAAATTCGGGAAAAAAGTCCATTTTGAAACCATTGGCTAAAGTCCAGCAAATTTAAGCAAAAAAGCCTCGCATTTCAAATTTCTGTATTTTTGTCAGTAATTCATTCTCAGAGCTAAATTTTCAAATTTGTGTTCAGTAAAGGGTGCTCTTTATTATAAATATCATAGAAATCGTCATTTGCAAATTCGGGAAAAAAGTCCATTTTGAAACCATGGGCTAAAGTCCAGCAAATTTAAGCAAAAAAGCCTCGCATTTCAAATTTCTGTATTTTTGTCAATAAAAGGTTCTCAGAGCTAAATTTTCAAATTTGTGTTCAGTAAGGGGTGCTCTTTATTATAAATATCATAGAAATCGTCATTTGCAAATTCGGGAAAAAAGTCAATTTTGAAACCATGGGCTATAGTCCAGCAGAATTAAGCAAAAAAGCCTCGCATTTCAAATTTCTGTATTTTTGTCAGTAATTCATTCTCAGAGCTAAATTTTCAAATTTGTGTTCAGTAAGGGATGCTCGTTATTATAAATATAATAGAAATCGTCATTTGCAAATTCGGGAAAAAAGTCAATTTTGAAACCATGGGCTATAGTCCAGCAAATTTTAGCAAAAAAGCCTCGCATTTCAAATTTCTGTATTTTTGTCAGTAATTCATTCTCAGAGCTAAATTTTCAAATTTGTGTTCAGTAAAGGGTGCTCTTTATTATAAATATCATAGAAATCGTCATTTGCAAATTCGGGAAAAAAGTCCATTTTGAAACCATGGGCTATAGTCCAGCAAATTTAAGCAAAAAAGCCTCGCATTTCAAATTTCTGTATTTTTGTCAGTAATTCATTCTCAGAGCTAAATTTTCAAATTTGTGTTCAGTAAGGGATGCTCGTTATTATAAATATAATAGAAATCGTCATTTGCAAATTCGGGAAAAAAGTCCATTTTGAAACCATGGGCTATAGTCCAGCAAATTTAAGCAAAAAAGCCTCGCATTTCAAATTTCTGTATTTTTGTCAATAAAAGGTTCTCAGAGCTAAATTTTCAAATTTGTGTTCAGTAAGGGGTGCTCTTTATTATAATTATCATGGAAATCGTCATTTGCAAATTCGGGAAAAAAGTCCATTTTGAAACCATTGGCTAAAGTCCAGCAAATTTAAGCAAAAAAGCCTCGCATTTCAAATTTCTGTATTTTTGTCAGTAATTCATTCTCAGAGCTAAGTTTTCAAATTTGTGTTCAGTAAGGGGTGCTCTTTATTATAAATATCATAGAAATCGTCATTTGCAAATTCGGTAAAAAAGTCAATTTTGAAACCATGGGCTATAGTCCAGCAAATTTAAGCAAAAAAGCCTCGCATTTCAAATTTCTGTATTTTTGTCAGTAATTCCTTCTCAGAGCTAAATTTTCAAATTTGTGTTCAGTAAGGGATGCTCGTTATTATAAATATCATAGAAATCGTCATTTGCAAATTCGGGAAAAAAGTCCATTTTGAAACCATGGGCTATAGTCCAGCAAATTTAAGCAAAAAAGCCTCGCATTTCAAATTTCTGTATTTTTGTCAATAAAAGGTTCTCAGAGCTAAATTTTCAAATTTGTGTTCAGTAAGGGGTGCTCTTTATTATAAATATCATAGAAATCGTCATTTGCAAATTCGGGAAAAAAGTCAATTTTGAAACCATGGGCTATAGTCCAGCAAATTTAAGCAAAAATGCCTCGCATTTCAAATTTCTGTATTTTTGTCAGTAATTCATTCTCAGAGCTAAATTTTCAAATTTGTGTTCAGTAAGGGATGCTCGTTATTATAAATATCATAGAAATCGTCATTTGCAAATTCGGGAAAAAAGTCCATTTTGAAACCATGGGCTATAGTCCAGCAAATTTTAGCAAAAAAGCCTCGCATTTCAAATTTCTGTATTTTTGTCAGTAATTCATTCTCAGAGCTAAATTTTCAAATTTGTGTTCAGTAAAGGGTGCTCTTTATTATAAATATCATAGTAATCGTCATTTGCAAATTCGGGAAAAAAGTCCATTTTGAAACCATGGGCTATAGTCCAGCAAATTTAAGCAAAAAAGCCTCGCATTTCAAATTTCTGTATTTTTGTCAGTAATTCATTCTCAGAGCTAAATTTTCAAATTTGTGTTCAGTAAAGGGTGCTCTTTATTATAAATATCATAGAAATCGTCATTTGCAAATTCGGGAAAAAAGTCCATTTTGAAACCATGGGCTAAAGTCCAGCAAATTTAAGCAAAAAAGCCTCGCATTTCAAATTTCTGTATTTTTGTCAATAAAAGGTTCTCAGAGCTAAATTTTCAAATTTGTGTTCAGTAAGGGGTGCTCTTTATTATAAATATCATAGAAATCGTCATTTGCAAATTCGGGAAAAAAGTAAATTTTGAAACCATGGGCTATAGTCCAGCAGAATTAAGCAAAAAAGCCTCGCATTTCAAATTTCTGTATTTTTGTCAGTAATTCATTCTCAGAGCTAAATTTTCAAATTTGTGTTCAGTAAGGGGTGCTCTTTATTATAAATATCATAGAAATCGTCATTTGCAAATTCGGGAAAAAAGTCCATTTTGAAACCGTGGGCTATAGTCACGCAAATTTTAGCAAAAAAGCCTCGCATTTCAAATTTCTGTATTTTTGTCAATAAAAGGTTCTCAGAGCTAAATTTTCAAATTTGTGTTCAGTAAGGGGTGCTCTTTATTATAAATATTATAGAAATCGTCATTTGCAAATTCGGGAAAAAAGTCCATTTTGAAACCATGGGCTATAGTCCAGCAAATTTAAGCAAAAAAGCCTCGCATTTCAAATTTCTGTATTTTGTCAATAAAAGGTTCTCAGAGCTAAATTTTCAAATTTGTGTTCAGTAATGGGTGCTCTTTATTATAAATATCATAGAAATCGTCATTTGCAAATTCGGGAAAAAAGTCCATTTTGAAACCATGGGCTAAAGTCCAGCAAATTTAAGCAAAAAAGCCTCGCATTTCAAATTTCTGTATTTTTGTCAATAAAAGGTTCTCAGAGCTAAATTTTCAAATTTGTGTTCAGTAAGGGGTGCTCTTTATTATAAATATCATAGAAATCGTCATTTGCAAATTCGGGAAAAAAGTAAATTTTGAAACCATGGGCTATAGTCCAGCAGAATTAAGCAAAAAAGCCTCGCATTTCAAATTTCTGTATTTTTGTCAGTAATTCATTCTCAGAGCTAAATTTTCAAATTTGTGTTCAGTAAGGGGTGCTCTTTATTATAAATATCATAGAAATCGTCATTTGCAAATTCGGGAAAAAAGTCCATTTTGAAACCGTGGGCTATAGTCACGCAAATTTTAGCAAAAAAGCCTCGCATTTCAAATTTCTGTATTTTTGTCAATAAAAGGTTCTCAGAGCTAAATTTTCAAATTTGTGTTCAGTAAGGGGTGCTCTTTATTATAAATATTATAGAAATCGTCATTTGCAAATTCGGGAAAAAAGTCCATTTTGAAACCATGGGCTATAGTCCAGCAAATTTAAGCAAAAAAGCCTCGCATTTCAAATTTCTGTATTTTGTCAATAAAAGGTTCTCAGAGCTAAATTTTCAAATTTGTGTTCAGTAAGGGGTGCTCCTTATTATAAATATCATAGAAATCGTCATTTGCAAATTCGGGAAAAAAGTCCATTTTGAAACCATGGGCTAAAGTCCAGCAAATTTAAGCAAAAAAGCCTCGCATTTCAAATTTCTGTATTTTTGTCAATAAAAGGTTCTCAGAGCTAAATTTTCAAATTTGTGTTCAGTAAGGGGTGCTCTTTATTATAAATATCATAGTAATCGTCATTTGCAAATTCGGGAAAAAAGTCCATTTTGAAACCATGGGCTATAGTCCAGCAAATTTAAGCAAAAAAGCCTCGCATTTCAAATTTCTGTATTTTTGTCAGTAATTCATTCTCAGAGCTAAATTTTCAAATTTGTGTTCAGTAAAGGGTGCTCTTTATTATAAATATCATAGAAATCGTCATTTGCAAATTCGGGAAAAAAGTCCATTTTGAAACCATGGGCTAAAGTCCAGCAAATTTAAGCAAAAAAGCCTCGCATTTCAAATTTCTGTATTTTTGTCAATAAAAGGTTCTCAGAGCTAAATTTTCAAATTTGTGTTCAGTAAGGGGTGCTCTTTATTATAAATAAAATCGTCATTTGCAATTCGGGAAAAAAGTAAATTTTGAAACCATGGGCTATAGTCCAGCAGAATTAAGCAAAAAAGCCTCGCATTTCAAATTTCTGTATTTTTGTCAGTAATTCATTCTCAGAGCTAAATTTTCAAATTTGTGTTCAGTAAAGGGTGCTCTTTATTATAAATATCATAGAAATCGTCATTTGCAAATTCGGGAAAAAAGTCCATTTTGAAACCATGGGCTAAAGTCCAGCAAATTTAAGCAAAAAAGCCTCGCATTTCAAATTTCTGTATTTTTGTCAATAAAAGGTTCTCAGAGCTAAATTTTCAAATTTGTGTTCAGTAAGGGGTGCTCTTTATTATAAATATCATAGAAATCGTCATTTGCAAATTCGGGAAAAAAAGTAAATTTTGAAACCATGGGCTATAGTCCAGCAGAATTAAGCAAAAAAGCCTCGCATTTCAAATTTCTGTATTTTTGTCAGTAATTCATTCTCAGAGCTAAATTTTCAAATTTGTGTTCAGTAAAGGGTGCTCTTTATTATAAATATCATAGAAATCGTCATTTGCAAATTCGGGAAAAAAGTCCATTTTGAAACCATGGGCTATAGTCCAGCAAATTTAAGCAAAAAAGCCTCGCATTTCAAATTTCTGTATTTTGTCAATAAAAGGTTCTCAGAGCTAAATTTTCAAATTTGTGTTCAGTAAGGGGTGCTCTTTATTATAAATATCATAGAAATCGTCATTTGCAAATTCGGGAAAAAAGTCCATTTTGAAACCGTGGGCTATAGTCACGCAAATTTTAGCAAAAAAGCCTCGCATTTCAAATTTCTGTATTTTTGTCAATAAAAGGTTCTCAGAGCTAAATTTTCAAATTTGTGTTCAGTAAGGGGTGCTCTTTATTATAAATATCATAGAATCGTCATTTGCAAATTCGGGAAAAAAGTAAATTTTGAAACCATGGGCTATAGTCCAGCAGAATTAAGCAAAAAAGCCTCGCATTTCAAATTTCTGTATTTTTGTCAGTAATTCATTCTCAGAGCTAAATTTTCAAATTTGTGTTCAGTAAAGGGTGCTCTTTATTATAAATATCATAGAAATCGTCATTTGCAAATTCGGGAAAAAAGTCCATTTTGAAACCATGGGCTAAAGTCCAGCAAATTTAAGCAAAAAAGCCTCGCATTTCAAATTTCTGTATTTTTGTCAATAAAAGGTTCTCAGAGCTAAATTTTCAAATTTGTGTTCAGTAAGGGGTGCTCTTTATTATAAATATCATAGAAATCGTCATTTGCAAATTCGGGAAAAAAGTAAATTTTGAAACCATGGGCTATAGTCCAGCAGAATTAAGCAAAAAAGCCTCGCATTTCAAATTTCTGTATTTTTGTCAGTAATTCATTCTCAGAGCTAAATTTTCAAATTTGTGTTCAGTAAAGGGTGCTCTTTATTATAAATATCATAGAAATCGTCATTTGCAAATTCGGGGGAAAAAAAGTCCATTTTGAAACCATGGGCTATAGTCCAGCAAATTTAAGCAAAAAAGCCTCGCATTTCAAATTTCTGTATTTTGTCAATAAAAGGTTCTCAGAGCTAAATTTTCAAATTTGTGTTCAGTAAGGGGTGCTCTTTATTATAAATATCATAGAAATCGTCATTTGCAAATTCGGGAAAAAAGTCCATTTTGAAACCGTGGGCTATAGTCACGCAAATTTTAGCAAAAAAGCCTCGCATTTCAAATTTCTGTATTTTTGGTCAATAAAAGGTTCTCAGAGCTAAATTTTCAAATTTGTGTTCAGTAAGGGGTGCTCTTTATTATAAATATCATAGAAATCGTCATTTGCAAATTCGGGAAAAAAGTCCATTTTGAAACCATGGGCTAAAGTCCAGCAAATTTAAGCAAAAAAGCCTCGCATTTCAAATTTCTGTATTTTTGTCAGTAATTCATTCTCAGAGCTAAATTTTCAAATTTGTGTTCAGTAAAGGGTGCTCTTTATTATAAATATCATAGAAATCGTCCATTTGCAAATTCGGGAAAAACAGTCCATTTTGAAACCATGGGCTAAAGTCCAGCAAATTTAAGCAAAAAAGCCTCGCATTTCAAATTTCTGTATTTTTGTCAATAAAAGGTTCTCAGAGCTAAATTTTCAAATTTGTGTTCAGTAAGGGGTGCTCTTTATTATAAATATCATAGAAATCGTCATTTGCAAATTCGGGAAAAAAGTAAATTTTGAAACCATGGGCTATAGTCCAGCAGAATTAAGCAAAAAAGCCTCGCATTTCAAATTTCTGTATTTTTGTCAATAAAAGGTTCTCAGAGCTAAATTTTCAAATTTGTGTTCAGTAAGGGGTGCTCTTTATTATAAATATCATAGTAATCGTCATTTGCAAATTCGGGAAAAAAGTCCATTTTGAAACCATGGGCTATAGTCCAGCAAATTTAAGCAAAAAAGCCTCGCATTTCAAATTTCTGTATTTTGTCAATAAAAGGTTCTCAGAGCTAAATTTTCAAATTTGTGTTCAGTAAGGGGTGCTCTTTATTATAAATATCATAGAAATCGTCATTTGCAAATTCGGGAAAAAAGTCCATTTTGAAACCGTGGGCTATAGTCACGCAAATTTTAGCAAAAAAGCCTCGCATTTCAATTTCTGTATTTTTGTCAATAAAAGGTTCTCAGAGCTAAATTTTCAAATTTGTGTTCAGTAAGGGGTGCTCTTTATTATAAATATCATAGAAATCGTCATTTGCAAATTCGGGAAAAAAGTCCATTTTGAAACCATGGGCTAAAGTCCAGCAAATTTAAGCAAAAAAGCCTCGCATTTCAAATTTCTGTATTTTTGTCAATAAAAGGTTCTCAGAGCTAAATTTTCAAATTTGTGTTCAGTAAGGGGTGCTCTTTATTATAAATATCATAGTAATCGTCATTTGCAAATTCGGGAAAAAAGTCCATTTTGAAACCATGGGCTATAGTCCAGCAAATTTAAGCAAAAAAGCCTCGCATTTCAAATTTCTGTATTTTTGTCAGTAATTCATTCTCAGAGCTAAATTTTCAAATTTGTGTTCAGTAAAGGGTGCTCTTTATTATAAATATCATAGAAATCGTCATTTGCAAATTCGGGAAAAAAGTCCATTTTGAAACCATGGGCTAAAGTCCAGCAAATTTAAGCAAAAAAGCCTCGCATTTCAAATTTCTGTATTTTTGTCAATAAAAGGTTCTCAGAGCTAAATTTTCAAATTTGTGTTCAGTAAGGGGTGCTCTTTATTATAAATATCATAGAAATCGTCATTTGCAAATTCGGGAAAAAAGTAAATTTTGAAACCATGGGCTATAGTCCAGCAGAATTAAGCAAAAAAGCCTCGCATTTCAAATTTCTGTATTTTTGTCAATAAAAGGTTCTCAGAGCTAAATTTTCAAATTTGTGTTCAGTAAGGGGTGCTCTTTATTATAAATATTATAGAAATCGTCATTTGCAAATTCGGGAAAAAAGTCCATTTTGAAACCATGGGCTATAGTCCAGCAAATTTAAGCAAAAAAGCCTCGCATTTCAAATTTCTGTATTTTTGTCAATAAAAGGTTCTCAGAGCTAAATTTTCAAATTTGTGTTCAGTAAGGGGTGCTCTTTATTATAAATATTATAGAAATCGTCATTTGCAAATTCGGGAAAAAAGTCCATTTTGAAACCATGGGCTATAGTCCAGCAAATTTAAGCAAAAAAGCCTCGCATTTCAAATTTCTGTATTTTGTCAATAAAAGGTTCTCAGAGCTAAATTTTCAAATTTGTGTTCAGTAAGGGGTGCTCTTTATTATAAATATCATAGAAATCGTCATTTGCAAATTCGGTAAAAAAGTCAATTTTGAAACCATGGGCTATAGTCCAGCAAATTTAAGCAAAAAAGCCTCGCATTTCAAATTTCTGTATTTTTGTCAGTAATTCATTCTCAGAGCTAAATTTTCAAATTTGTGTTCAGTAAGGGATGCTCGTTATTATAAATATCATAGAAATCGTCATTTGCAAATTCGGTAAAAAAGTCAATTTTGAAACCATGGGCTATAGTCCAGCAAATTTAAGCAAAAAGCCGCGCATTTCAAATTTCTGTATTTTTGTCAATAAAAGGTTCTCAGAGCTAAATTTTCAAATTTGTGTTCAGTAAGGGATGCTCGTAATAATAAATAACATAGAAATCGTCATTTGCAAATTCGGGAAAAAAGTCCATTTTGAAACCATGGGCTATAGTCCAGCAAATTTAAGCAAAAAAGCCTCGCATTTCAAATTTCTGTATTTTTGTCAATAAAAGGTTCTCAGAGCTAAATTTTCAAATTTGTGTTCAGTAAGGGATGCTCGTAATAATAAATAACATAGGAATCGTCATTTGCAAATTCGGGAAAAAAGTCCATTTTTAAACCATGGGCTATAGTCCAGCAAATTTAAGCAAAAAAGCCTCGCATTTCAAATTTCTGTATTTTTGTCAATAAAAGGTTCTCAGAGCTAAATTTTCAAATTTGTGTTCAGTAAGGGATGCTCGTAATAATAAATAACATAGAAATCGTCATTTGCAAATTCGGGAAAAAAGTCCATTTTGAAACCATGGGCTATAGTCCAGCAAATTTAAGCAAAAAAGCCTCGCATTTCAAATTTCTGTATTTTTGTCAATAAAAGGTTCTCAGAGCTAAATTATCAAATTTGTGTTCAGTAAGGGGTGCTCTTTATTATAATTATCATAGAAATCGTCATTTGCAAATTCGGGAAAAAAGTCCATTTTGAAACCATGGGCTATAGTCCAGCAAATTTAAGCAAAAAAGCCTCGCATTTCAAATTTCTGTATTTTTGTCAATAAAAGGTTCTCAGAGCTAAATTTTCAAATTTGTGTTCAGTAAGGGATGCTCGTTATTATAAATATCATAGAAATCGTCATTTGCAAATTCGGGAAAAAAGTCCATTTTGAAACCATGGGCTATAGTCCAGCAAATTTAAGCAAAAAAGCCTCGCATTTCAAATTTCTGTATTTTTGTCAATAAAAGGTTCTCAGAGCTAAATTATCAAATTTGTGTTCAGTAAGGGGTGCTCTTTATTATAATTATCATAGAAATCGTCATTTGCAAATTCGGGAAAAAAGTCCATTTTGAAACCATGGGCTATAGTCCAGCAAATTTAAGCAAAAAAGCCTCGCATTTCAAATTTCTGTATTTTTGTCAATAAAAGGTTCTCAGAGCTAAATTTTCAAATTTGTGTTCAGTAAGGGATGCTCGTTATTATAAATATCATAGAAATCGTCATTTGCAAATTCGGGAAAAAAGTCCATTTTGAAACCATGGGCTATAGTCCAGCAAATTTAAGCAAAAAAGCCTCGCATTTCAAATTTCTGTATTTTTGTCAATAAAAGGTTCTCAGAGCTAAATTTTCAAATTTGTGTTCAGTAAGGGGTGCTCTTTATTATAATTATCATAGAAATCGTCATTTGCAAATTCGGGAAAAAAGTCCATTTTGAAACCATGGGCTATAGTCCAGCAAATTTAAGCAAAAAAGCCTCGCATTTCAAATTTCTGTATTTTTGTCAATGAAAGGTTCTCAGAGCTAAATTTTCAAATTTGTGTTCAGTAAGAGGTGCTCTTTATTATAAATATCATAGAAATCGTCATTTGCAAATTCGGGAAAAAAGTCCATTTTGAAACCATGGGCTATAGTCCAGCAAATTTAAGCAAAAAAGCCTCGCATTTCAAATTTCTGTATTTTTGTCAATAAAAGGTTCTCAGAGCTAAATTTTCAAATTTGTGTTCAGTAAGGGGTGCTCTTTATTATAATTGTCATAGAAATCGTCATTTGCAAATTCGGGAAAAAAGTCCATTTTGAAACCATGGGCTAAAGTCCAGCAAATTTAAGCAAAAAAGCCTCGCATTTCAAATTTCTGTATTTTTGTCAAAAAAAGGTTCTCAGAGCTAAATTTTCAAATTTGTGTTCAGTAAGGGGTGCTCTTTATTATAAATATCATAGAAATCGTCATTTGCAAATTCGGGAAAAAAGGCCATTTTGAAACCATGGGCTATAGTCCAGCAAATTTAAGCAAAAAAGCCTCGCATTTCAAATTTCTGTATTTTTGTATAAAATTTAGCTCTGAGAATGAATTACTATTCATTCTCAGAGCTAAATTTTCAAATTTGTGTTCAGTAAGGGATGCTCGTAATAATAAATAACATAGAAATCGTCATTTGCAAATTCGGGAAAAAAGTCCATTTTGAAACCATGGGCTATAGTCCAGCAAATTTAAGCAAAAAAGCCTCGCATTTCAAATTTCTGTATTTTTGTCACTAAAAGGTTCTCAGAGCTAAATTTTCAAATTTGTGTTCAGTAAGGGCTGCTCTTTATTGTAATTATCATAGAAATCGTCATTTGCAAATTCGGGAAAAAAGTCCATTTTGAAACCATGGGCTAAAGTCCAGCAAATTTAAGCAAAAAAGCCTCGCATTTCAAATTTCTGTATTTTTGTCAAAAAAAGGTTCTCAGAGCTAAATTTTCAAATTTGTTTTCAGTAAGGGGTGCTCTTTATTATAAATATCATAGAAATCGTCATTTGCAAATTCGGGAAAAAAGGCCATTTTGAAACCATGGGCTATAGTCCAGCAAATTTAAGCAAAAAAGCCTCGCATTTCAAATTTCTGTATTTTTGTCAGTAATTCATTCTCAGAGCTAAATTTTCAAATTTGTGTTCAGTAAGGGATGCTCGTAATAATAAATAACATAGAAATCGTCATTTGCAAATTCGGGAAAAAAGTCCATTTTGAAACCATGGGCTAAAGTCCAGCAAATTTAAGCAAAAAAGCCTCGCATTTCAAATTTCTGTATTTTTGTCAATAAAAGGTTCTCAGAGCTAAATTTTCAAATTTGTGTTCAGTAAGGGATGCTCGTTATTATAAATATCATAGAAATCGTCATTTGCAAATTCGGGAAAAAAGTCAATTGTGAAACCATGGGCTATAGTCCAGCAGAATTAAGCAAAAAAGCCTCGCATTTCAAATTTCTGTATTTTTGTCAGTAATTCATTCTCAGAGCTAAATTTTCAAATTTGTGTTCAGTAAGGGATACTCGTTATTATAAATATCATAGAAATCGTCATTTGCAAATTCGGGAAAAAAGTCCATTTTGAAACCATGGGCTATAGTCCAGCAAATTTTAGCAAAAAAGCCTCGCATTTCAAATTTCTGTATTTTTGTCAATAAAAGGTTCTCAGAGCTAAATTTTCAAATTTGTGTTCAGTAAGGGGTGCTCTTTATTATAAATATCATAGAAATCGTCATTTGCAAATTCGGGAAAAAAGTCCATTTTGAAACCATGGGCTATAGTCCAGCAAATTTTAGCAAAAAAGCCTCGCATTTCAAATTTCTGTATTTTTGTCAATAAAAGGTTCTCAGAGCTAAATTTTCAAATTTGTGTTCAGTAAGGGGTGCTCTTTATTATAAATATCATAGAAATCGTCATTTGCAAATTCGGGAAAAAAGTCAATTTTGAAACCATGGGCTATAGTCCAGCAGAATTAAGCAAAAAAGCCTCGCATTTCAAATTTCTGTATTTTTGTCAGTAATTCATTCTCAGAGCTAAATTTTCAAATTTGTGTTCAGTAAGGGAGGCTCGTTATTATAAATATCATAGAAATCGTCATTTGCAAATTCGGGAAAAAAGTCAATTTTGAAACCACGGGCTATAGTCCAGCAAATTTTAGCAAAAAAGCCTCGCATTTCAAATTTCTGTATTTTTGTCAATAAAAGGTTCTCAGAGCTAAATTTTCAAATTTGTGTTCAGTAAGGGATGCTCGTTATTATAAATATCATAGAAATCGTCATTTGCAAATTCGGGAAAAAAGTCAATTTTGAAACCATGGGCTATAGTCCAGCAAATTTTAGCAAAAAAGCCTCGCATTTCAAATTTCTGTATTTTTGTCAGTAATTCATTCTCAGAGCTAAATTTTCAAATTTGTGTTCAGTAAGGGATGCTCGTTATTATAAATATCATAGAAATCGTCATTTGCAAATTCGGGAAAAAAGTCAATTTTGAAACCATGGGCTATAGTCCAGCAAATTTTAGCAAAAAAGCCTCGCATTTCAAATTTCTGTATTTTTGTCAATAAAAGGTTCTCAAAGCTAAATTTTCAAATTTGTGTTCAGTAAGGGATGCTCGTTATTATAAATATCATAGAAATCGTCATTTGCAAATTCGGGAAAAAAGTCAATTTTGAAACCATGGGCTATAGTCCAGCAAATTTTAGCAAAAAAGCCTCGCATTTCAAATTTCTGTATTTTTGTCAGTAATTCATTCTCAGAGCTAAATTTTCAAATTTGTGTTCATAAAGGGATGCTCGTTATTATAAATATCATAGAAATCGTCATTTGCAAATTCGGGAAAAAAGTCAATTTTGAAACCATGGGCTATAGTCCAGCAAATTTTAGCAAAAAAGCCTCGCATTTCAAATTTCTGTATTTTTGTCAATAAAAGGTTCTCAAAGCTAAATTTTCAAATTTGTGTTCAGTAAGGGATGCTCGTTATTATAAATATCATAGAAATCGTCATTTGCAAATTCGGGAAAAAAGTCAATTTTGAAACCATGGGCTATAGTCCAGCAAATTTTAGCAAAAAAGCCTCGCATTTCAAATTTCTGTATTTTTGTCAGTAATTCATTCTCAGAGCTAAATTTTCAAATTTGTGTTCATAAAGGGATGCTCGTTATTATAAATATCATAGAAATCGTCATTTGCAAATTCGGGAAAAAAGTCAATTTTGAAACCATGGGCTATAGTCCAGCAAATTTTAGCAAAAAAGCCTCGCATTTCAAATTTCTGTATTTTTGTCAATAAAAGGTTCTCAGAGCTAAATTTTCAAATTTGTGTTCAGTAAGGGATGCTCGTTATTATAAATATCATAGAAATCGTCATTTGCAAATTCGGGAAAAAAGTCCATTTTGAAACCATGGGCTATAGTCCAGCAAATTTTAGCAAAAAAGCCTCGCATTTCAAATTTCTGTATTTTTGTCAATAAAAGGTTCTCAGAGCTAAATTTTCAAATTTGTGTTCAGTAGGGGGTGCTCTTTATTATAATTATCATAGAAATCGTCATTTGCAAATTCGGGAAAAAAGTCCATTTTGAAACCATGGGCTAAAGTCCAGCAAATTTAAGCAAAAAAGCCTCGCATTTCAAATTTCTGTATTTTTGTCAAAAAAAGGTTCTCAGAGCTAAATTTTCAAATTTGTGTTCAGTAAGGGGTGCTCTTTATTATAAATATCATAGAAATCGTCATTTGCAAATTCGGTAAAAAAGTCAATTTTGAAACCATGGGCTATAGTCCAGCAAATTTAAGCAAAAAAGCCTCGCATTTCAAATTTCTGTATTTTTGTCAGTAATTCATTCTCAGAGCTAAATTTTCAAATTTGTGTTCAGTAAGGGATGCTCGTTATTATAAATATCATAGAAATCGTCATTTGCAAATTCGGGAAAAAAGTCCATTTTGAAACCATGGGCTATAGTCCAGCAAATTTAAGCAAAAAAGCCTCGCATTTCAAATTTCTGTATTTTTGTCAATAAAAGGTTCTCAGAGCTAAATTTTCAAATTTGTGTTCAGTAAGGGGTGCTCTTTATTATAATTATCATAGAAATCGTCATTTGCAAATTCGGGAAAAAAGTCCATTATGAAACCATGGGCTAAAGTCCAGCAAATTTAAGCATAAAAGCCTCGCATTTCAAATTTATGTATTTTTGTCAAAAAAAGGTTCTCAGAGCTAAATTTTCAAATTTGTTTTCAGTAAGGGGCGCTCTTTATTATAGATATCATAGAAATCGTCATTTGCAAATTCGGGAAAAAAGTCCATTTTGAAACCATGGGCTATAGTCCAGCAAATTTAAGCAAAAAAGCCTCGCATTTCAAATTTCTGTATTTTTGTCAGTAATTCATTCTCAGAGCTAAATTTTCAAATTTGTGTTCAGTAAGGGGTGCTCTTTATTATAAATATCATAGAAATCGTCATTTGCAAATTCGGGAAAAAAGTCAATTTTGAAACCATGGGCTATAGTCCAGCAGAATTAAGCAAAAAAGCCTCGCATTTCAAATTTCTGTATTTTTGTCAGTAATTCATTCTCAGAGCTAAATTTTCAAATTTGTGTTCAGTAAGGGATGCTCTTTATTATAAATATCATAGAAATTGTCATTTGCAAATTCGGGAAAAAAGTCAATTTTGAAACCATGGGCTATAGTCCAGCAGAATTAAGCAAAAAAGCCTCGCATTTCAAATTTCTGTATTTTTGTCAGTAATTCATTCTCAGAGCTAAATTTTCAAATTTGTGTTCAGTAAGGGATGCTCGTTATTATAAATATCATAGAAATCGTCATTTGCAAAGTCGGGAAAAAAGGCCATTTTGAAACCATGGGCTATAGTCCAGCAAATTTAAGCAAAAAAGCCTCGCATTTCAAATTTCTGTATTTTTGTCAGTAATTCATTCTCAGAGCTAAATTTTCAAATTTGTGTTCAGTAAGGGATGCTCGTTATTATAAATATCATAGAAATCGTCATTTGCAAATTCGGGAAAAAAGTCCATTTTGAAACCATGGGCTATAGTCCAGCAAATTTTAGCAAAAAAGCCTCGCATTTCAAATTTCTGCATTTTTGTCAATAAAAGGTTCTCAGAGCTAAATTTTCAAATTTGTGTTCAGTAAGGGGTGCTCTTTATTATAAATATCATAGAAATCGTCATTTCCAAATTCGGGAAAAAAGTCCATTTTGAAACCATGGGCTATAGTCCAGCAAATTTTAGCAAAAAAGCCTCGCATTTCAAATTTCTGTATTTTTGTCAATAAAAGGTTCTCAGAGCTAAATTTTCAAATTTGTGTTCAGTAGGGGGTGCTCTTTATTATAATTATCATAGAAATCGTCATTTGCAAATTCGGGAAAAAAGTCCATTTTGAAACCATGGGCTAAAGTCCAGCAAATTTTAGCAAAAAAGCCTCGCATTTCAAATTTCTGTATTTTTGTCAATAAAAGGTTCTCAGAGCTAAATTTTCAAATTTGTGTTCAGTAAAGGGTGCTCTTTATTATAAATAGCATAGAAATCGTCATTTGCAAATCCGGGAAAAAAGTCAACTTTGAAAACATGGGCTATAGTCCAGCAAATTTAAGCAAAAAAGCCTCGCATTTCAAATTTCTGTATTTTTGTCAGTAATTCATTCTCAGAGCTTAATTTTCAAATTTGTGTTCAGTAAGGGATGCTCGTTATTATAAATATCATAGAAATCGTCATTTGCAAATTCGGGAAAAAGTCAATTTTGAAACCGTGGGCTATAGTCCAGCAAATTTTAGCAAAAAAGCCTCGCATTTCAAATTTCTGTATTCTTGTCAATAAAAGGTTCTCAGAGCTAAATTTTCAAATTTGTGTTCAGTAAGGGGTGCTCTTTATTATAAATATCATAGAAATCGGCATTTGCAAATTCGGGAAAAAAGTCAATTTTGAAACCATGGGCTACAGTCCAGCAGAATTAAGCAAAAAAGCCTCGCATTTCAAATTTCTTTATTTTTGTCAGTAATTCATTCTCAGAGCTAAATTTTCAAATTTGTGTTCAGTAAGGGATGCTCGTTATTATAAATATCATAGAAATCGTCATTTGCAAATTCGGGAAAAAAGTCCATTTTGAATCCATGGGCTATAGTCCAGAAAATTTTAGCAAAAAAGCCTCGCATTTCAAATTTCTGTATTTTTGTCAATAAAAGGTTCTCAGAGCTAAATTTTCAAATTTGTGTTCAGTAAGGGGTGCTCTTTATTATAAATATCATAGAAATCGGCATTTGCAAATTCGGGAAAAAAGTCAATTTTGAAACCATGGGCTATAGTCCAGCAGAATTAAGCAAAAAAGCCTCGCATTTCAAATTTCTGTATTTTTGTCAGTAATTCATTCTCAGAGCTAAATTTTCAAATTTGTGTTCAGTAAGGGGTGCTCTTTATTATAAATATCATAGAAATCGGCATTTGCAAATTAGGGAAAAAAGTCAATTTTGAAACCATGGGCTATAGTCCAGCAGAATTAAGCAAAAAAGCCTCGCATTTCAAATTTCTGTATTTTTGTCAATAAAAGGTTCTCAGAGCTAAATTTTCAAATTTGTGTTCAGTAAGGGGTGCTCTTTATTATAAATATCATAGAAATCATCATTTGCAAATTCAGGAAAAAAGTCCATTTTGAAACCATGGGCTATAGTCCAGCAAATTTTAGCAAAAAAGCCTCGCATTTCAAATTTCTGTATTTTTGTCAGTAATTCATTCTCAGAGCTAAATTTTCAAATTTGTGTTCAGTAAGGGGTGCTCTTTATTATAAATATCATAGAAATCGTCATTTGCAAATTCGGGAAAAAAGTCCATTTTGAAACCAAGGGCTATAGTCCAGCAAATTTTAGCAAAAAAGCCTCGTATTTCAAATTTCTGTATTTTTGTCAATAAAAGGTTCTCAGAGCTAAATTTTCAAATTTGTGTTCAGTAAGGGGTGCTCTTTATTATAAATATCATAGAAATCGTCATTTCCAAATTCGGGAAAAAAGTCAATTTTGAAACCATGGGCTATAGTCCAGCAGAATTAAGCAAAAAAGCCTCGCATTTCAAATTTCTGTATTTTTGTCAGTAATTCATTCTCAGAGCTAAATTTTCAAATTTGTGTTCAGTAAGGGGTGCTCTTTATTATAAATATCATAGAAATCGTCATTTGCAAATTCGGGAAAAAAGTCCATTTTGAAACCATGGGCTATAGTCCAGCAAATTTTAGCAAAAAAGCCTCGCATTTAAAATTTCTGTATTTTTGTCTATAAAAGGTTCTCAGAGCTTAATTTTCAAATTTGTGTTCAGTAAGGGATGCTCGTTATTATAAATATCATAGAAATCGTCATTTGCAAATTCGGGAAAAAAGGCCATTTTGAAACCATGGGCTATAGTCCAGCAAATTTAAGCAAAAAAGCCTCGCATTTCAAATTTCTGTATTTTTGTCAGTAATTCATTCTCAGAGCTAAATTTTCAAATTTGTGTTCAGTAAGGGATGCTCGTTATTATAAATATCATAGAAATCGTCATATGCAAATTCGGGAAAAAAGTCCATTTTGAAACCATGGGCTATAGTCCAGCAAATTTTAGCAAAAAAGACTCGCATTTCAAATTTCTGCATTTTTGTCAATAAACGGTTCTCAGAGCTAAATTTTCAAATTTGTGTTCAGTAAGGGGTGCTCTTTATTATAAATATCATAGAAATCGTCATTTGCAAATTCGGGAAAAAAGTCCATTTTGAAACCATGGGCTATAGTCCAGCAAATTTTAGCAAAAAAGCCTCGCATTTCAAATTTCTGTATTTTTGTCAATAAAAGGTTCTCAGAGCTAAATTTTCAAATTTATGTTCAGTAAGGGGTGCTCTTTATTATAAATATCATAGAAATCGTCATTTGCAAATCCGGGAAAAAAGTCAATTTTGAAAACATGGGCTATAGTCCAGCAAATCTAAGCAAAAAAGCCTCGCATTTCAAATTTCTGTATTTTTGTCAGTAATTCATTCTCAGAGCTAAATTTTCAAATTTGTGTTCAGTAAGGGATGCTCGTTATTATAAATATCATAGAAATCGTCATTTGCAAATTCGGGAAAAAGTCAATTTTGAAACCGTGGGCTATAGTCCAGCAAATTTTAGCAAAAAAGCCTCGCATTTCAAATTTCTGTATTCTTGTCAATAAAAGGTTCTCAGAGCTAAATTTTCAAATTTGTGTTCAGTAAGGGGTGCTCTTTATTATAAATATCATAGAAATAGTCATTTGCAAATTCGAGAAAAAAGTCAATTTTGAAACCATGGGCTATAGTCCAGCAAATTTTAGCAAAAAAGCCTCGCATTTCAAATTTCTGTATTTTTGTCAATAAAAGGTTCTCAGAGCTAAATTTTCAAATTTGTGTTCAGTAAGGGGTGCTCTTTATTATAAATATCATAGAAATCGGCATTTGCAAATTCGGGAAAAAAGTAAATTTTGAAACCATGGGCTACAGTCCAGCAGAATTAAGCAAAAAAGCCTCGCATTTCAAATTTCTTTATTTTTGTCAGTAATTCATTCTCAGAGCTAAATTTTCAAATTTGTGTTCAGTAAGGGATACTCGTTATTATAAATATCATAGAAATCGTCATTTGCAAATTCGGGAAAAAAGTCAATTTTGAATCCATGGGCTATAGTCCAGAAAATTTTAGCAAAAAAGCCTCGCATTTCAAATTTCTGTATTTTTGTCAATAAAAGGTTCTCAGAGCTAAATTTTCAAATTTGTGTTCAGTAAGGGGTGCTCTTTATTATAAATATCATAGAAATCGGCATTTGCAAATTCGGGAAAAAAGTCAATTTTGAAACCATGGGCTATAGTCCAGCAGAATTAAGCAAAAAAGCCTCGCATTTCAAATTTCTGTATTTTTGTCAGTAATTCATTCTCAGAGCTTAATTTTCAAATTTGTGTTCAGTAAGTGATGCTCGTAATAATAAATAACATAGAAATCGTCATTTGGAAATTCGGGAAAAAAGTCAATTTTGAAACCATGGGCTATAGTCCAGCAGAATTAAGCAAAAAAGCCTCGCATTTCAAATTTCTGTATTTTTGTCAGTAATTCATTCTCAGAGCTAAATTTTCAAATTTGTGTTCAGTAAGGGGTGCTCTTTATTATAAATATCATAGAAATCGGCATTTGCAAATTCGGGAAAAAAGTCAATTTTGAAACCATGGGCTATAGTCCAGCAGAATTAAGCAAAAAAGCCTCGCATTTCAAATTTCTGTATTTTTGTCAATAAAAGGTTCTCAGAGCTAAATTTTCAAATTTGTGTTCAGTAAGGGGTGCTCTTTATTATAAATATCATAGAAATCGTCATTTGCAAATTCGGGAAAAAAGTCAATTTTGAAACCATGGGCTATAGTCCAGCAGAATTAAGCAAAAAAGCCTCGCATTTCAAATTTCTGTATTTTTGTCAATAAAAGGTTCTCAGAGCTAAATTATCAAATTTGTGTTCAGTAAGGGGTGCTCTTTATTATAAATATCATAAAAATCGTCATTTGCTAATTCAGGAAAAAAGTCCATTTTGAAACCATGGGCTATAGTCCAGCAAATTTTAGCAAAAAAGCCTCGCATTTCAAATTTCTGTATTTTTGTCAGTAATTCATTCTCAGAGCTAAATTTTCAAATTTGTGTTCAGTAAGGGGTGCTCTTTATTATAAATATCATAGAAATCGTCATTTGCAAATTCGGGAAAAAAGTCCATTTTGAAACCATGGGCTATAGTCCAGCAAATTTTAGCAAAAAAGCCTCGCATTTCAAATTTCTGTATTTTTGTCAATAAAAGGTTCTCAGAGCTAAATTTTCAAATTTGTGTTCAGTAAGGGATGCTCGTTTTTATAAATATCATAGAAATCGTCATTTGCAAATTCGGGAAAAAAGTCCATTTTGAATCCATGGGCTATAGTCCAGAAAATTTTAGCAAAAAAGCCTCGCATTTCAAATTTCTGTATTTTTGTCAATAAAAGGTTCTCAGAGCTAAATTTTCAAATTTGTGTTCAGTAAGGGGTGCTCTTTATTATAAATATCATAGAAATCGGCATTTGCAAATTCGGGAAAAAAGTCAATTTTGAAAATATGGGCTATAGTCCAGCAGAATTAAGCAAAAAAGCCTCGCATTTCAAATTTCTGTATTTTTGTCAGTAATTCATTCTCAGAGCTTAATTTTCAAATTTGTGTTCAGTAAGTGATGCTCGTAATAATAAATAACATAGAAATCGTCATTTGGAAATTCGGGAAAAAAGTCAATTTTGAAACCATGGGCTATCGTCCAGCAGAATTAAGCAAAAAAGCCTCGCATTTCAAATTTCTGTATTTTTGTCAGTAATTCATTCTCAGAGCTAAATTTTCAAATTTGTGTTCAGTAAGGGGTGCTCTTTATTATAAATATCATAGAAATCGGCATTTGCAAATTCGGGAAAAAAGTCAATTTTGAAACCATGGGCTATAGTCCAGCAGAATTAAGCAAAAAAGCCTCGCATTTCAAATTTCTGTATTTTTGTCAGTAATTCATTCTCAGAGCTAAATTTTCAAATTTGTGTTCAGTAAGGGGTGCTCTTTATTATAAATATCATAGAAATCGTCATTTGCAAATTCAGGAAAAAAGTCCATTTTGAAACCATGGGCTATAGTCCAGCAAATTTTAGCAAAAAAGCCTCGCATTTCAAATTTCTGTATTTTTGTCAGTAATTCATTCTCAGAGCTAAATTTTCAAATTTGTGTTCAGTAAGGGGTGCTCTTTATTATAAATATCATAGAAATCGTCATTTCCAAATTCGGGAAAAAAGTCAATTTTGAAACCATGGGCTATAGTCCAGCAGAATTAAGCAAAAAAGCCTCGCATTTCAAATTTCTGTATTTTTGTCAGTAATTCATTCTCAGAGCTAAATTTTCAAATTTGTGTTCAGTAAGGGGTGCTCTTTATTATAAATATCATAGAAATCGTCATTTGCAAATTCGGGAAAAAAGTCCATTTTGAAACCATGGGCTATAGTCCAGCAAATTTTAGCAAAAAAGCCTCGCATTTCAAATTTCTGTATTTTTGTCAGTAATTCATTCTCAGAGCTAAATTTTCAAATTTGTGTTCAGTAAGGGGTGCTCTTTATTATAAATATCATAGAAATCGTCATTTGCAAATTCGGGAAAAAAGTCCATTTTGAAACCATGGGCTATAGTCCAGCAAATTTTAGCAAAAAAGCCTCGCATTTAAAATTTCTATATTTTTGTCTATAAAAGGTTCTCAGAGCTTAATTTTCAAATTTGTGTTCAGTAAGGGGTGCTCTTTATTATAAATATCATAGAAATCGTCATTTGCAAATTCAGGAAAAAAGTCCATTTTGAAACCATGGGCTATAGTCCAGCAAATTTTAGCAAAAAAGCCTCGCATTTCAAATTTCTGTATTTTTGTCAGTAATTCATTCTCAGAGCTAAATTTTAAAATTTGTGTTCAGTAAGGGGTGCTCTTTATTATAAATATCATAGAAATCGTCATTTGCAAATTCGGGAAAAAAGTCCATTTTGAAACCATGGGCTATAGTCCAGCAAATTTTAGCAAAAAAGCCTCGCATTTAAAATTTCTGTATTTTTGTCTATAAAAGGTTCTCAGAGCTTAATTTTCAAATTTGTGTTCAGTAAGGGGTGCTCTTTATTATAAATATCATAGAAATCGTCATTTGCAAATTCAGCAAAAAAGTCCATTTTGAAACCATGGGCTATAGTCCAGCAAATTTTAGCAAAAAAGCTTCGCATTTCAAATTTCTGTATTTTTGTCAGTAATTCATTCTCAGAGCTAAATTTTAAAATTTGTGTTCAGTAAGGGGTGCTCTTTATTATAAATATCATAGAAATCGTCATTTGCAAATTCGGGAAAAAAGTCCATTTTGAAACCATGGGCTATAGTCCAGCAAATTTTAGCAAAAAGCCTCGCATTTCAAATTTCTGTATTTTTGTCAGTAATTCATTCTCAGAGCTAAATTTTAAAATTTGTGTTCAGTAAGGGGTGCTCTTTATTATAAATATCATAGAAATCGTCATTTGCAAATTCGGGAAAAAAGTCCATTTTGAAACCATGGGCTATAGTCCAGCAAATTTTAGCAAAAAAGCCTCGCATTTCAAATTTCTGTATTTTTGTCTATAAAAGGTTCTCAGAGCTAAATTTTCAAATTTGTGTTCAGTAAGGGGTGCTCTTTATTATAAATATCATAGAAATCGTCATTTGCACATTCAGGAAAAAAGTCCATTTTGAAACCATGGGCTATAGTCCAGCAAATTTTAGCAAAAAAGCCTCGCATTTCAAATTTCTGTATTTTTGTCAGTAATTCATTCTCAGAGCTAAATTTTCAAATTTGTGTTCAGTAAGGGATGCTCGTTATTATAAATATCATAGAAATCGTCATTTGCAAATTCGGGAAAAAAGTCCATTTTGAAACCATGGGCTATAGTCCAGCAAATTCAAGCAAAAAAGCCTCGCATTTCAAATTTCTGTATTTTTGTCAATAAAAGGTTCTCAGAGCTTAATTTTCAAATTTGTGTTTAGTTAGGGGTGCTCTTTGTTATAAATATCATAGAAATTGTCATTTGCAAATTCGGGAAAAAAGTCCATTTTGAAACCATGGACTATAACTCCAGCAATTTTAAGCAAAAAAGCCTCGCATTTCAAATTTCTGTATTTTTGTCAGTAATTCATTCTCAGAGCTAAATTTTCAAATTTGTGTTCAGTAAGGGATGCTCGTTATTATAAATATCATAGAAATCGTCATTTGCAAATTCGGGAAAAAAGTCCATTTTGAAACCATGGGCTAAAGTCCAGCAAATTTAAGCAAAAAGCCTCGCATTTCAAATTTCTGTATTTTTGCCAATAAAAGGTTCTCAGAGCTAAATTTTCAAATTTGTGTTCAGTAAGGGGTGCTCTTTATTATAATTATCATAGAAATCGTCATTTGCAAATTCGGGAAAAAAGTCCATTTTGAAACCATGGGCTAAAGTCCAGCAAATTTAAGTAAAAAGCCTCGCATTTCAAATTTCTGTATTTTTGCCAATAAAAGGTTCTCAGAGCTAAATTTTCAAATTTGTGTTCGGTAAGGGGCGCTCGTTATTATAAATATCATAGAAATCGTCGTTTGCAAATTCGGGAAAAAAGTCCATTTTGAAACCATGGGCTAAAGTCCAGCAAATTTAAGCAAAAAAGCCTCGCATTTCAAATTTCTGTATTTTTGTCAATGAAAGGTTCTCAGAGCTAAATTTTCAAATTTGTGTTCAGTAAGGGGTGCTCTTTATTATAAATATCATAGAAATCGTCATTTGCAAATTCGGGAAAAAAGTCCATTTTGAAACCATGGGCTAAAGTCCAGCAAATTTAAGCAAAAAAGCCTCGCATTTTAAATTTCTGTATTTTTGTCAATAAAAGGTTCTCAGAGCTAAATTTTCAAATTTGTGTTCAGTAAGGGATGCTCGTAATAATAAATAACATAGAAATCGTCATTTGCACATTCGGGAAAAAAGTCCATTTTGAAACCATGGGCTATAGTCCAGCAAATTTAAGCAAAAAAGCCTCGCATTTTAAATTTCTGTATTTTTGTCAATAAAAGGTTCTCAGAGCTAAATTTTCAAATTTGTGTTCAGTTAGGGGTGCTCTTTATTATAATTATCATAGAAATCGTCATTTGCAAATTCGGGAAAAAAGCCCATTTTGAAACCATGGGCTATAGTCCAGCAAATTTAAGCAAAAAAGCCTCGCATTTTAAATTTCTGTATTTTTGTCAATAAAAGATTCTCAGAGCTAAATTTTCAAATTTGTGTTCAGTTAGGGGTGCTCTTTATTATAATTATCATAGAAATCGTCATTTGCAAATTCGGGAAAAAAGTCCATTTTGAAACCATGGGCTAAAGTCCAGCAAAATTAAGTAAAAAGCCTCGCATTTCAAATTTCTGTATTTTTGCCAATAAAAGGTTCTCAGAGCTAAATTTTCAAATTTGTGTTCGGTAAGGGGCGCTCGTTATTATAAATATCATAGAAATCGTCATTTGCAAATTCGGGAAAAAAGTCCATTTTGAAACCATGGGCTAAAGTCCAGCAAATTTAAGCAAAAAAGCCTCGCATTTCAAATTTCTGTATTTTTGTCAATGAAAGGTTCTCAGAGCTAAATTTTCAAATTTGTGTTCAGTAAGGGGTGCTCTTTATTATAAATATCATAGAAATCGTCATTTGCAAATTCGGGAAAAAAGTTCATTTTGAAACCATGGGCTATAGTCCAGCAAATTTAAGCAAAAAAGCCTCGCATTTCAAATTTCTGTATTTTTGTCAGTAATTCATTCTCAGAGCTAAATTTTCAAATTTGTGTTCAGTAAGGGATGCTCGTAATAATAAATAACATAGAAATCGTCATTTGCAAATTCGGGAAAAAAGTCCATTTTGAAACCATGGGCTATAGTCCAGCAAATTTAAGCAAAAAGCCTCGCATTTCAAATTTCTGTATTTTTGCCAATAAAAGGTTCTCAGAGCTAAATTTTCAAATTTGTATTCAGTAAGGGGTGCTCTTTATTATAATTATCATAGAAATCGTCATTTGCAAATTCGGGAAAAAAGTCCATTTTGAAACCATGGGCTAAAGTCCAGCAAATTTAAGTAAAAAGCCTCGCATTTCAAATTTCTGTATTTTTGCCAATAAAAGGTTCTCAGAGCTAAATTTTCAAATTTGTGTTCGGTAAGGGGCGCTCGTTATTATAAATATCATAGAAATCGTCGTTTGCAAATTCGGGAAAAAAGTCCATTTTGAAACCATGGGCTAAAGTCCAGCAAATTTAAGCAAAAAAGCCTCGCATTTCAAATTTCTGTATTTTTGTCAATGAAAGGTTCTCAGAGCTAAATTTTCAAATTTGTGTTCAGTAAGGGGTGCTCTTTATTATAAATATCATAGAAATCGTCATTTGCAAATTCGGGAAAAAAGTTCATTTTGAAACCATGGGCTATAGTCCAGCAAATTTAAGCAAAAAAGCCTCGCATTTCAAATTTCTGTATTTTTGTCAGTAATTCATTCTCAGAGCTAAATTTTCAAATTTGTGTTCAGTAAGGGATGCTCGTAATAATAAATAACATAGAAATCGTCATTTGCAAATTCGGGAAAAAAGTCCATTTTGAAACCATGGGCTATAGTCCAGCAAATTTAAGCAAAAAAGCCTCGCATTTCAAATTTCTGTATTTTTGTCAATAAAAGGTTCTCAGAGCTAAATTTTCAAATTTGTGTTCAGTAAGGGGTGCTCTTTATTATAATTATCATAGAAATCGTCATTTGCAAATTCGGGAAAAAAGTCCATTTTGAAACCATGGGCTAAAGTCCAGCAAATTTAAGCAAAAAAGCCTCGCATTTTAAATTTCTGTATTTTTGTCAATAAAAGGTTCTCAGAGCTAAATTTTCAAATTTGTGTTCAGTTAGGGGTGCTCTTTATTATAATTATCATAGAAATCGTCATTTGCAAATTCGGGAAAAAAGCCCATTTTGAAACCATGGGCTATAGTCCAGCAAATTTAAGCAAAAAAGCCTCGCATTTCAAATTTCTGTATTTTTGTCAATAAAAGGTTCTCAGAGCTAAATTTTCAAATTTGTGTTCAGTAAGGGATGCTCGTAATAATAAATAACATAGAAATCGTCATTTGCACATTTGGGAAAAAAGTCCATTTTGAAACCATGGGCTATAGTCCAGCAAATTTAAGCAAAAAAGCCTCGCATTTCAAATTTCTGTATTTTTGTCAGTAATTCATTCTCAGAGCTAAATTTTCAAATTTGTGTTCAGTAAGGGATGCTCGTAATAATAAATAACATAGAAATCGTCATTTGCAAATTCGGAAAAAAAGTCAATTTTTTAACCATGGGCTATAGTCCAGCAAATTTAAGCAAAAAAGCCTCGCATTTCAAATTTCTGTATTTTTGTCAATGAAAGGTTCTCAGAGCTAAATTTACAAATTTGTGTTCAGTAAGGGGTGCTCTTTATTATAAATATCATAGAAATCGTCATTTGCAAATTCGGGAAAAAAGTCCATTTTGAAACCATGGGCTATAGTCCAGCAAATTTAAGCAAAAAAGCCTCGCATTTCAAATTTCTGTATTTTTGTCAATAAAAGGTTCTCAGAGCTAAATTTTCAAATTTATGTTCAGTAAAGGGTGCTCTTTATTATAAATATCATAGAAATCGTCATTTGCAAATTCGGGAAAAAAGTTCATTTTGAAACCATGGGCTATAGTCCAGCAAATTTAAGCAAAAAAGCCTCGCATTTCAAATTTCTGTATTTTTGTCAGTAATTCATTCTCAGAGCTAAATTTTCAAATTTGTGTTCAGTAAGGGATGCTCGTAATAATAAATAACATAGAAATCGTCATTTGCAAATTCGGGAAAAAAGTCCATTTTGAAACCATGGGCTATAGTCCAGCAAATTTAAGCAAAAAAGCCTCGCATTTCAAATTTCTGTATTTTTGTCAATAAAAGGTTCTCAGAGCTAAATTTTCAAATTTGTTTTCAGTAAGGGGTGCTCTTTATTATTATTATCATAGAAATCGTCATTTGCAAATTCGGGAAAAAAGTCCATTTTGAAACCATGGGCTAAAGTCCAGCAAATTTAAGCAAAAAAGCCTCGCATTTTAAATTTCTGTATTTTTGTCAATAAAAGGTTCTCAGAGCTAAATTTTCAAATTTGTGTTCAGTTAGGGGTGCTCTTTATTATAATTATCATAGAAATCGTCATTTGCAAATTCGGGAAAAAAGCCCATTTTGAAACCATGGGCTATAGTCCAGCAAATTTAAGCAAAAAAGCCTCGCATTTCAAATTTCTGTATTTTTGTCAATAAAAGGTTCTCAGAGCTAAATTTTCAAATTTGTGTTCAGTAAGGGATGCTCGTAATAATAAATAACATAGAAATCGTCATTTGCACATTCGGGAAAAAAGTGCATTTTGAAACCATGGGCTATAGTCCAGCAAATTTAAGCAAAAAAGCCTCGCATTTCAAATTTCTGTATTTTTGTCAGTAATTCATTCTCAGAGCTAAATTTTCAAATTTGTGTTCAGTAAGGGATGCTCGTAATAATAAATAACATAGAAATCGTCATTTGCAAATTCGGAAAAAAAGTCAATTTTTTAACCATGGGCTATAGTCCAGCAAATTTAAGCAAAAAAGCCTCGCATTTCAAATTTCTGTATTTTTGTCAATGAAAGGTTCTCAGAGCTAAATTTACAAATTTGTGTTCAGTAAGGGGTGCTCTTTATTATAAATATCATAGAAATCGTCATTTGCAAATTCGGGAAAAAAGTCCATTTTGAAACCATGGGCTATAGTCCAGCAAATTTAAGCAAAAAAGCCTCGCATTTCAAATTTCTGTATTTTTGTCAAAAAAAGGTTCTCAGAGCTAAATTTTCAAATTTGTTTTCAGTAAGGGGTGCTCTTTATTATAAATATCATAGAAATCGTCATTTGCAAATTCGGGAAAAAAGTCCATTTTGAAACCATGGGCTATAGTCCAGCAAATTTAAGCAAAAAAGCCTTGCATTTCAAATTTCTGTATTTTTGTCAATAAAAGGTTCTCAGAGCTAAATTTTCAAATTTATGTTCAGTAAGGGGTGCTCTTTATTATAATTATCATAGAAATCGTCATTTGCAAATTCGGGAAAAAAGTCCATTTTGAAACCATGGGCTATAGTCCAGCAAATTCAAGCAAAAAAGCCTCGCATTTCAAATTTCTGTATTTTTGTCAAAAAACGGTTCTCAGAGCTAAATTTTCAAATTTGTTTTCAGTAAGGGGTGCTCTTTATTATAAATATCATAGAAATCGTCATTTGCAAATTTGGGAAATAAGTACATTTTGAAACCTGGGCTATAGTCGAGCAAATTTAAGCAAAAAAGCCTCGCATTTCAAATTTCTGTATTTTTGTCAGTAATTCATTCTCAGAGCTAAATTTTCAAATTTGTGTTCAGTAAGGGATGCTCGTAATAATAAATAACATAGAAATCGTCATTTGCAAATTCGGGAAAAAAGTCCATTTTGAAACCATGGGCTATAGTCCAGCAAATTTAAGCAAAAAAGCCTCGCATTTCAAATTTCTGTATTTTTGTCAATAAAAGGTTCTCAGAGCTAAATTTTCAAATTTGTGTTCAGTTAGGGGTGTTCTTTATTATAATTATCATAGAAATCGTCATTTGCAAATTTGGGAAAAAAGTCCATTTTGAAACCATGGGCTATAGTCCAGCAAATTTAAGCAAAAAAGCCTCGCATTTCAAATTACTGTATTTTTGTCAATAAAAGGTTCTCAGAGCTAAATTTTTAAATTTGTGTTCGGTAAGGGGCGCTCGTTATTATAAATATCATAGAAATCGTCATTTGCAAATTCGGGAAAAAAGTCCATTTTGAAACCATGGGCTATAGCCCAGCAAATTTAAGCAAAAAAGCCTCGCATTTCAAATTACTGTATTTTTGTCAATAAAAGGTTCTCAGAGCTAAATTTTCAAATTTGTGTTCAGTAAGGGGTGCTCTTTATTAAAAAATATCATAGAAATCGTCATTTGCAAACTCGGGAAAAAAGTCCATTTTGAAACCATGGGCTATAGTCCAGCAAATTTAAGCAAAAAAGCCTCGCATTTCAAATTTCTGTATTTTTGTCAATAAAAGGTTCTCAGAGCTAAATTTTTAAATTTGTGTTCGGTAAGGGGCGCTCGTTATTATAAATATCATAGAAATCGTCATTTGCAAATTCGGGAAAAAAGTCCATTTTGAAACCATGGGCTATAGTCCAGCAAATTTAAGCAAAAAAGCCTCGCATTTCAAATTTCTGTATTTTTGTCAATAAAAGGTTCTCAGAGCTAAATTTTCAAATTTGTGTTCAGTTAGGGGTGCTCTTTATTATAATTATCATAGAAATCGTCATTTGCAAATTTGGGAAAAAAGTCCATTTTGAAACCATGGGCTATAGTCCAGCAAATTTAAGCAAAAAAGCCTCGCATTTCAAATTTCTGTATTTTTGTCAATGAAAGGTTCTCAGAGCTAAATTTTCAAATTTGTGTTCAGTAAGGGGTGCTCTTTATTAAAAAATATCATACAAATCGTCATTTGCAAACTCGGGAAAAAAGTCCATTTTGAAACCATGGGCTATAGTCCAGCAAATTTAAGCAAAAAAGCCTCGCATTTCAAATTTCTGTATTTTTGTCAATAAAAGGTTCTCAGAGTTAAATTTTCAAATTTGTGTTCGGTAGGGGGCGCTCGTTATTATAAATATCATAGAAATCGTCGTTTGCAAATTCGGGAAAAAAGTCCATTTTGAAACCATGGGCTATAGCCCAGCAAATTTAAGCAAAAAAGCCTCGCATTTCAAATTTCTGTATTTTTGTCAATGAAAGGTTCTCAGAGCTAAATTTTCAAATTTGTGTTCAGTAAGGGGCGCTCGTTATTATAAATATCATAGAAATCGTCGTTTGCAAATTCGGGAAAAAAGTCCATTTTGAAACCATGGGCTATAGCCCAGCAAATTTAAGCAAAAAAGCCTCGCATTTCAAATTTCTGTATTTTTGTCAATGAAAGGTTCTCAGAGCTAAATTTTCAAATTTGTGTTCAGTAAGGGGTGCTCTTTATTAAAAAATATCATAGAAATCGTCATTTGCAAACTCGGGAAAAAAGTCCATTTTGAAACCATGGGCTATAGTCCAGCAAATTTAAGCAAAAAAGCCTCGCATTTCAAATTTCTGTATTTTTGTCAATGAAAGGTTCTCAGAGCTAAATTTTTAAATTTGTGTTCGGTAAGGGGCGCTCGTTATTATAAATATCATAGAAATCGTCATTTGCAAATTCGGGAAAAAAGTCCATTTTGAAACCATGGGCTATAGTCCAGCAAATTTCAGCAAAAAAGCCTCGCATTTCAAATTTCTGTATTTTTGTCAATGAAAGGTTCTCAGAGCTAAATTTTCAAATTTGTGTTCAGTAAGGGGTGCTCTTTATTATAAATATCATAGAAATCGTCATTTGCAAATTCGGGAAAAAAGTCCATTTTGAAACCATGGGCTATAGTCCAGCAAATTTAAGCAAAAAAGCCTCGCATTTCAAATTTCTGTATTTTTGTCAATGAAAGGTTCTCAGAGCTAAATTTTCAAATTTGTGTTCAGTAAGGTGTGCTCTTTATTATAAATATCATAGAAATCGTCATTTGCAAACTCGGGAAAAAGTCCATTTTGAAACCATGGGCTATAGTCCAGCAAATTTAAGCAAAAAAGCCTCGCATTTCAAATTTCTGTATTTTGTCAATAAAAGGTTCTCAGAGCTAAATTTTCAAATTTGTGTTCCGTAAGGGGTGCTCTTTATTATCAATATCATAGAAATCGTAATTTGCAAATTCGGGAAAAAAGTCCATTTTGAAACCATGGGCTATAGTCCAGCAAATTTAAGCAAAAAAGCCTCGCATTTCAAATTTCTGTATTTTTGTCAATAAAAGGTTCTCAGAGTTAAATTTTCAAATTTGTGTTCGGTAGGGGGCGCTCGTTATTATAAATATCATAGAAATCGTCGTTTGCAAATTCGGGAAAAAAGTCCATTTTGAAACCATGGGCTATAGCCCAGCAAATTTAAGCAAAAAAAGCCTCGCATTTCAAATTTCTGTATTTTTGTCAATGAAAGGTTCTCAGAGCTAAATTTTCAAATTTGTGTTCAGTAAGGGATGCTCGTAATAATAAATAACATAGGGAATAGTCATTTGCAAATTCGGGAAAAAAAGTCCCATTTTGAAACCATGGGCTATAGTCCAGCAAATTTAAGCAAAAAAAGCCTCGCATTTCAAATTTCTGTATTTTTTGTCAATAAAAGGTTCTCAGAGCTAAATTTTCAAATTTGTGTTCGGTAAGGGGTGCTCTTTATTATAAATATCATAGAAATCGTCATTTTGAAAATTCGGGAAAAAAGTCCATTTTGAAACCATGGGCTATAGTCCAGCAAATTTAAGCAAAAAAGCCTCGCATTTCAAATTTCTGTATTTTTGTCAATAAAAGGTTCTCAGAGCTAAATTTTCAAATTTGTGTTCGGTAAGGGGTGCTCTTTATTATAAATATCACAGAAATCGTCATTTGCAAATTCGGGGAAAAAAGTCCATTTTGAAACCATGGGCTATAGTCCAGCAAATTTAAGCAAAAAAGCCTCGCATTTCAAATTTCTGTATTTTTTGTCAATAAAAGGTTCTCAGAGCTAAATTTTCAAATTTGTGTTCGGTAAGGGGTGCTCTTTATTATAAATATCACAGAAATCGTCATTTGCAAATTCGGGAAAAAAAGTCCATTTTGAAAACCATGGGCTATAGTCCAGCAAATTTAAGCAAAAAAGCCTCGCATTTCAAATTTCTGTATTTTTGTCAATAAAAGGTTCTCAGAGCTAAATTTTCAAATTTGTGTTCAGATTGGGGTGCTCGTTATTATAAATATCAAAGAAATCGTCATTTGCAAATTCGGGAAAAAAGTCCATTTTGAAACCATGGGCTTATAGTCCAGCAAATTTAAGCAAAAAAGCCTCGCATTTCAAATTTCTGTATTTTTGTCAATAAAAGGTTCTCAGAGCTAAATTTTCAAATTTGTGTTCGGTAAGGGGTGCTCGTTATTTTAAATATCATAGAAATCGTCATTTGCAAATTCGGGGAAAAAAGTCCCATTTTGAAACCATGGGCTGTAGTCCAGCAAATTTAAGCAAAAAAGCCTCGCATTTCAAAATTTCTGTATTTTTTGTCAATAAAAGGTTCTCAGAGCTAAATTTTTCAAATTTGTGTTCGGTAAGGGATGCTCGTAATAATAAATAGCATATTAATCGTCATTTGCAAATTCGGGAAAAAAGTCCATTTTGAAACCATGGGCTATAGTCCAGCAAATTTAAGCAAAAAAGCCTCGCATTTCAAATTTCTGTATTTTTTGTCAATAAAAGGTTCTCAGTGCTAAATTTTCAAATTTGTGTTCAGTAAGGGATGCTCGTAATAATAAATAGCATAGAAATCGTCATTTGCAAATTCGGGAAAAAAGTCCATTTTGAAACCATGGGGCTATAGTCCAGCAAATTTAACCAAAAAACCCTCGCATTTCAAATTTCTGTATTTTTGTCAGTAATTCATTCTCAGAGCTAAATTTTCAAATTTGTGTTCAGTAAGGGATGCTCGTAATAATAAATAACATAGGAATAGTCATTTGCAAATTCGGGAAAAAAAGTCAATTTTGAAACCATGGGCTATAGTCCAGCAAATTCAAGCAAAAAAAGCCTCGCATTTCAAATTTCTGTATTTTTGTCAATAAAAGGTTCTCAGAGCTTAATTTTCAAATTTGTGTTTTAGTTAGGGCGTGCTCTTTGTTATAAATATCATAGAAATCGTCATTTGCAAATTCGGGAAAAAAGTCCATTTTGAAACCTTGGGCTATAGTCCAGCAAATTTAAGCAAAAAAGCCTCGCATTTCAAATTTCTGTATTTTTTGTCAATAAAAGGTTCTCAGAGCTTAATTTTCAAATTTGTGTTTAGTTAGGGGTGCTCTTCGTTATAACTATCATAGAAATTGTCATTCGCAAATTCGGGAAAAAAAGTCCATTTTGAAACCATGGACTATAGTCCCAGCAATTTTTAAGCAAAAAAAGCCTCGCATTTCAAATTTCTGTATTTTTTGTCAATAAAAGGTTCTCAGAGCTAAATTTTCAAATTTGTGTTCAGTTAGGGGTGCTCTTTATTTTAAATATCATAGAAATCGTCATTTGCAAATTCGGGAAAAAAGTCCATTTTGAAACCATGGGCTATAGTCCCAGCAAATTTAAGCAAAAAAAGCTTCGCATTTTCAAATTTTCTGTATTTTTTGTCAATAAAAGGTTCTCAGAGCTTAATTTTCAAATTTGTGTTTAGTTAGGGGTGCTCTTTGTTATAAATATCATAGAAATCGTCATTTGCAAATTCGGGGAAAAAAGTCCATTTTGAAACCATGGGGCTATAGTCCAGCAAATTTAAGCAAATAAGCCTCGCATTTCAAATTTCTGTATTTTTGTCAATAAAAGGTTCTCAGAGCTAAATTTTCAAATTTGTGTTCAGCTTGGGGGTGCTCGTTATTATAAATATCAAAGAAATCGTCATTTGCAAATTTGGGAAAAAAGTCCATTTTGAAACCATGGGCTATAGTCCAGCAAATTCAAGCAAAAAAAGCCTCGCATTTCAAATTTCTGTATTTTTTGTCAATAAAAGGTTCTCAGAGCTTAATTTTCAAATTTGTGTTTAGTTTAGGGGTGCTCTTTGTTATAAATATCATAGAAATTGTCATTTGCAAATTCGGGAAAAAAAGTCCATTTTGAAACCATGGGACTATAGTCCAGCAATTTTAAGCAAAAAAGCCTCGCATTTCAAATTTCTGTATTTTTGTCAATAAAAGGTTCTCAGGAGCTAAATTTTTCAAATTTGTGTTCAGCTTGGGGTGCTCGTTATTTTAAATATCATAGAAATCGTCATTTGCAAATTCGGGAAAAAAGTCCATTTTGAAACCATGGGCTAGGGTCCAGCAAATTCAAGCAAAAAAAGCCTCGCATTTCAAAATTTCTGTATTTTTGTCAATAAAAGGTTCTCAGAGCTTAATTTTCAAATTTGTGTTTAGTTAGGGGGTGCTCTTTGTTATAAATATCATAGAAATTGTCATTTGCAAATTCGGGAAAAAAAGTCCATTTTTGAAACCATGGGCTAGGGTCCAGCAATTTTAAGCAAAAAAAGCCTCGCATTTCAAATTTCTGTATTTTTGTCAATAAAAGGTTCTCAGAGCTAAATTTTCAAATTTGTGTTCAGTAAGGGGTGCTCTTTATTTTAAATATCATAGAAATCGTCATTTGCAAATTCGGGAAAAAAGTCCATTTTTGAAACCATGGGCTAGGGTCCAGCAAATTTATGTAAAAAAAGCCTCGCATTTAAAATTTCTGTATTTTTGTCAATAAAAAGGTTCTCAGAGCTTAATTTTTCAAATTTTGTGTTCAGCTTGGGGTGCTCGTTATTTTTAAATATCATAGAAATCGTCATTTGCAAATTCGGGAGGAAAAAAGTCCATTTTGAAACCATGGGCTAGGGTCCAGCAAATTCAAGCAAAAAAGCCTCGCATTTCAAATTTCTGTATTTTTGTCAATAAAAGGTTCTCAGAGCTTAATTTTCAAATTTGTGTTCAGTAAGGGGTGCTCTTTATTTTAAATATCATAGAAATCGTCATTTGCAAATTCGGGAAAAAAGTCCATTTTGAAACCATGGGCTAGGGTCCAGCAAATTCAAGCAAAAAAGCCTCGCATTTCAAATTTCTGTATTTTTGTCAATAAAAGGTTCTCAGAGCTTAATTTTCAAATTTGTGTTCAGTAAGGGGTGCTCTTTATTTTAAATATCATAGAAATCGTCATTTGCAAATTCGGGAAAAAAGTCCATTTTGAAACCATGGGCTAGGGTCCAGCAAGTCCAGCAAATTTATGTAAAAAAGCCTCGCATTTAAAATTTCTGTATTTTTGTCAATAAAAGGTTCTCAGAGCTAAATTTTCAAATTTGTGTTCAGCTTGGGGTGCTCGTTATTTTAAATATCATAGAAATCGTCATTTGCAAATTCGGGAAAAAAGTCCATTTTGAAACCATGGGCTAGGGTCCAGCAAATTCAAGCAAAAAAGCCTCGCATTTCAAATTTCTGTATTTTTGTCAATAAAAGGTTCTCAGAGCTTAATTTTCAAATTTGTGTTTAGTTAGGGGTGCTCTTTGTTATAAATATCATAGAAATCGTCATTTGCAAATTCGGGAAAAAAGTCCATTTTGAAACCATGGGCTAGGGTCCAGCAAATTCAAGCAAAAAAGCCTCGCATTTCAAATTTCTGTATTTTTGTCAATAAAAGGTTCTCAGAGCTTAATTTTCAAATTTGTGTTCAGTAAGGGGTGCTCTTTATTTTAAATATCATAGAAATCGTCATTTGCAAATTCGGGAAAAAAGTCCATTTTGAAACCATGGGCTAGGGTCCAGCAAATTTATGTAAAAAAGCCTCGCATTTAAAATTTCTGTATTTTTGTCAATAAAAGGTTCTCAGAGCTAAATTTTCAAATTTGTGTTCAGCTTGGGGTGCTCGTTATTTTAAATATCATAGAAATCGTCATTTGCAAATTCGGGAAAAAAGTCCATTTTGAAACCATGGGCTAGGGTCCAGCAAATTCAAGCAAAAAAGCCTCGCATTTCAAATTTCTGTATTTTTGTCAATAAAAGGTTCTCAGAGCTAAATTTTCAAATTTGTGTTCAGTAAGGGGTGCTCTTTATTTTAAATATCATAGAAATCGTCATTTGCAAATTCGGGAAAAAAGTCCATTTTGAAACCATGGGCTAGGGTCCAGCAAATTTATGTAAAAAAGCCTCGCATTTAAAATTTCTGTATTTTTGTCAGTAATTGATTCTCAGAGCTAAATTTTCAAATTTGTGTTCAGTAAGGGGTGCTTGTTATTATAAATATCATAGAAATCGTCATTTGCAAATTCGGGAAAAAGTCGATTTTGAAACCATGGGCTATAGTCCAGCAAATTCAAGCAAAAAAGCCTCGCATTTCAAATTTCTGTATTTTTATCAATAAAAGGTTCTCAGAGCTAAATTTTCAAATTTGTGTTCAGTAAGGGGTCGATTTTGAAACCATGGGCTTAGTCCAGCAAATTTAAGCAAAAAAGCCTCGCATTTCAAATTTCTGTAATTTTGTCAGTAATTGATTCTCAGAGCTAAATTTTCAAATTTGTGTTCAGTTTGGGGTGCTCGTTAATACAAATATCATAGAAATCGTCATTTGAAAATTCGGGAAAAAAGTCCATTTTGAAACCATGGGCTATAGTCCAGCAGAATTAAGCAAAAAGAGTCTAAGTAGTCCTCAGCAATGTTGGCGCCCACTACAGCTCAAAGTTTTAATAATCATCTTAAAGAGGCCACCATTTGATACGGTATCTGTCCAGCTCCTCGATTGATCGATTCTGGTTGGACTATTGGCTGTACTACAAATAATCTTATTTTTTATATTGACATATTTTTTTTGTATTATTTTATATTTTCAACTTACAGCTACGACAGTGTGTGTTGTATGGAATGTTTAGTCTGTTTGCGTGATCTCCTATCGGCCAGTGCCGTGTGATGACCGCTTTTATTCCCGAGATGTCAGTGCGGTTCCGAGATTAAAAAGATCATCAGTCCGTGTTAAATTTTATAAACGCCATGTTTTCCTGGATTTTGCTCAAGTGTTGAGTTGAGGCCACCTATGGTCAGCAATTTTTCAGAAATGTGTATCGATTTAAGCTTTGACTTGTCCTAAGGGTATGTGCACCTTCGCGGCTTGCGAGCTGTCGAGTGCGGAACCTTGCTTGGCTAATTCATCAGCTCTTACATTACCCGGAATGTGACTGTGCCCAGGAACCCAAATAATTATTACCTTGAATCCTTCTGATATACTAGCAAGCTGTTCGCAGCAGACTTGAACTATTTTCGAGGATAATGACTGCTTGGCTATCAACGAGAATAGCTATTTTTTGTATCGAGCCTGTGTGTTCGATTGATCTGACTAGATTACAGGCTTTCTGAATGGCGAAGTTTTCTGCCAGAAAGATACTGGTGTCATTCGGTAGTCTCAAGGTTACACATATATTCAGATCTTGCGAAAAGATGCCCCGACTCCGCAATTCATCTTTGAACCGTCACATCCGAGATGAAATTAATGTGTCCACTATCCCAGTCCTCTTTTGTCGGAAGGACGACGTCAACGTGGTTTTTCAAAATTATAATAAGTTGGTGTATAGTCTGTCTGATTTTGTGCTAATTTCCTCGGTATTGATTCTAGGATGCAGCTGTGTCCATATGATTTTAAGATCCATAGCTTAGTTTCTCTGAGTCTAACTACACTATGTATAGTTATGCTATTTATTTTGAGGTCTATAGACAATAAATGGAGCATGACTGTCATAGCACCCGAAGGAATTGTCCCAAGGGCACCTGAAGTCCCTATGCATAATATTATTTTATTTAATAGTAAGTAAAAATAATGAACTACTCAATATCTGTCAATGTTTACATCCACATTATATTTCTTGTTTTCGTAATTTTTTTTATCGATTCTTTTAAATTAAGATTTTATTTTAAAATATGAAAAATTATTTTCTAGCAGAAAGATATAAAATTTTCAAATTTCTATTCATTGAGTTATGTAGATTGTGCGAAAGCACATTGTAAATTAAATTTAAATTAAATTTATAAACAAATGGCAATTTTTGCCAATTAATTTTTCAATAAGCAATTTGAAATTTTCTTGATAACAAAGTGACAATCCACAAAACAATCTTCCAAGCTATTCTGTTGTACGGATGTCAGATACGGGATGATTGTGCAACTTGTCACATTAAAAAGTTACAATGTCACAAAATAAAATACTTAAAATGATGCTTAATCTCTCCTGGCATCACTCCACATTAGACGTACATACAAAAGCTAATGTTGAATTGATCTCCTCAAGAATCGGCAAACTAAACGATTTATTTAAGGTCAGATGCAAAATTCCGGATGGTCCCCTAATAAACCTATTAAATACTGTTTGAGTCCACCTTATAAAGCAATATTAATTTAGTTTTTTTTTTCTGTATAATTTTTTCTAATCCATGTGAATTTATTCATTTATTTATTAATTATATATGTATGTATCAATGAATGTATTTTAATATTTATTTATTTATCTTTTTATTTCTTTATTTATTTTTTGTTAGTAAATTTATTTATTTTATATTTATTTCTATATTTCTATCTATTTTTTTTATTTTTTAATTTATTAATTATTTATTTTTTATATGTCTATTTATTTATTTATTTTTATATTTATTTTATATTTTTTTTATTTATATACTCATCTATTTATTTATTTGAAATACTTTTCTGTTTATTTATTTATTTATTGTTCCATTATCTATTTGTATATAACAATTAGTAGATAAAAGTACTGAATATAAGAATAATTAAGCTATCTTATTCAGCTGTGAAATACTTCTGTAAATGCGTGTAAATACGAAAGTATATATGCTCATTAGCATAGATAATATTTTATGTATACATGTATAGATACAATCTTTTGTTTCTGGCCTTTAAATTTGAGGTTTTTTTTCGTTATTTTCCTCAATATATGTTTTCTGTTTCTCTTCTCTGAGACTAAAATTTTATATAAAAATATGTTAAACTAATTCCCAGTAGAAAGATTTAATAAATATCAAATCTCTGTATACCTATTTGTGTAAATTGTGCGATAACTCATTGTTACTTATTAGCGAAATAAATGCAATTCAAAATTTAAAATTCCAACTTAAATTCATGGTCAAAAAAGTTGTATATTCCTTCTGGTTTACTTTACAAACAGAGCTTCATCGTCTTTGAAGAGGATATTACTGGATTCTTGAATTCCTTTATGAAATCAATCGTGCACTCTAAATGGCGCTCACTTAATTACAGGTTTTTATTTGTCTATAATAAAGACGGTTTGAATGCCTCTTCAGAGTTTACACACGATTTTTTTAAAGGAAAGCAAAGTAAATTCAATTATGTACAATTATTATTAATAATTTTTTTTGTAGATATTGCCAATATTCTTTTTGTTGAAATAATCAATGAAACAACATTTGATCTTAAAACAACAAAATATGTCGGGAGCCGAAAGGACCATCCGGAACAAATAATCTTCTTAGACAGATACCACGGAGAGACCTCAACCTTTGAATTTGATCGCAATCTTTATCCGGATAAAATAAAAGATTTGATGGGTCGCGAAGTGATTTCAGCAACATTTTCATATGAACCATTCACGATTTTGAAAAATGTGAATATTTTAAGCTGGACATACATACAAGAGAAAGCTTAATGTATGAAATTACATTTAGGATACAATGGCTAATGTTATGGATGTTGCACATGGAAACGAGGATCCATCTAAGACTCTACTGTATGACGGAACAGATGCACAAATATTGTTTCACTTATGTTCGTTGTACAATTGTTCAATACAAGTTGATTCCAGTACGTACTTTCCCGATAAATTTTCACTTTTTCAACAATAGGTATGAGCAATCTTTTTAAGGTGAACCGGGAGACTGGGGTTTTGTATACGAGAACTTTACAGCAGATGGAGCCTTAGGGCTGGTTTTTGAAAGAAAGGCTGACATAGTAATGATGGCCATGTACATGTGGTAAGTAAAACCTTCAATTACATATAAGTTGTTGTAAAATAGATTTGAGTAGATGCATGAAATAAGGAAGGAAATACTAATGCCAATCGCATGAAGACTGCAAATGAAAGCACAGGTTTATAAGTCCAAATTTCGAAAATTTCATTTAGTGCAATTCATAAATATTTTTCAATGTGTTTGATCTTTTTTTTAATTTTTCCTGTATCCAAAAAAAAATAAGTGCTACTTAAAATAATACGAATTCACTCAACCCGAATAAAATTTTTTTAGATTAGAAATGATAGCGAGATGTTTAACAGTGTAAATATATTCTACCGGAGAGCTTTTGAGAAAAATTGGAAGAAAGGAGAATAGGAGAACTTTTTTCAGAATTAACTACTAGACGTCATTGAAATGTAATAATCATCTATAAGCATTTTGTGACAGATTCTTATGTGTTGAGCATTTTCGACTCGGAGGAGCACCTGCAATTTAATTAATATACCGGCAGGGAAACAATGGGTCCAATATGGAACCCTGGGGCACCACTCTTAGAACTGGAATAATGAATGGAATGAAATAAGTTTCAGCTTACGGTCATCAAGCTGTTCACATAAAATGGGATGAGTAATAGTGTCAAAGGTACATACAGGAAGTGTAAAAAGTCTGCATACAAGTCAAACAATATATTTTAATTGGATAAAATACGGGCGATTTGATAAAAAAAAATCTTTTTTTATTTAGTTCAGTTAAGACAATATTTATCAACTAATTGTAGAACAAAAAACAAAAATAACTTGCAAAATTTTCGTAAAAAATTAGTTTAAGTAACGCAAGACAAAGACACAGCACACAAAAGTATGCGTACCTTACATAAAACTAAACGAAAACAAGAAAATATAAATAATTCAATATTTTGTTAAGTACCCTAATTTGAATATGACTTCCTTCAATCGTCTTCCCATTGAATCAACCAAGCGTTTTGTATCTTCTTGAATTATTTTGTTCCATTCCTCAAGCAGCATTCTTTGAGCATGTTTTTGGACGATATGCTGTGTTGACGAATGCGGCGATCCAATAACTCCCATTAATGTTCAATGAGATTAAGGTCTGGGGATTGCGGGGGTGTACGCAACTGATTTGGGATATTAAACAGTATCCAAAGCCTTATAATGTGAGCAGTATGCTCACCCAAGCTGAGTTTGATGGCACTTTTAAGGATTTTTTTTTAATGACATTTAAATACGGGAATTTATCCAAGTTCCCAACCCCATTTGCTGCCATACACCCCCAAAACAATGACCACTCCGCCACCATGTTTCACTGTTGGGAATAGGTTTTTTCTATTTCATTCAGTTGCTGGTTTTCTCCGAACAATACCGCGTCCATTCAATCCAAATATGCGAAATTTGCTTTCGTCTGAAAACAATACACTATTCCAAAAACTTTTTCGGTTTGTCAATATGCTCTTTGGCAAAAGCAACACGCTTCCTTCGGTTGGTTTTTGAAATATAAGGTTTTTTCCTTCCAGATCGTCAATGATAACCTTCTTCTTTTAGGATATTTCTGACGGTAGAACAGCTAACTGTCTTGTTAAACTTTCCTTCGATGAAATAACAGTTATGATTCGATGAGGCGGAGATCTCGAGATCATTCCTACATCTAAATATTTAATTTTCTTTTGAGAATGTAAGTTTTTCAGGTCTTTTTCTTAAAAGGCTGGTAATGTACGCAGACTTTTTACACTAGCTGTACGCGCAAACATTTGCCGCTGTTACCGTGCAGCGCTTGGTGAGAAGTGCACATTAATAACTACACCGGTCGTCACCTCAACCAAACATTGTCATTATGCGCCGCATCGTTCCTGTATAAATGACCACCATATCGACAACTTTGCTTGTTTGGTACTTGGGGTAATCATTTAATCAACAACCTGATCTCCGATGTTTCTACTCCAATGATTTGTTCCACGATAGTGTATGCTTCAGTATCATTGTCCTCTCAAGATGCACTCCTGTTCTTCAATTCTAAAGGTTTGATCCTGTCTTTATTCGCCTGCCGGAACTTTTCAACCTACACCGAAAAATTGCCAACCTAAATCGAGGCACACGTGTTAAAGAATTTGCAGTCTCTTGTATATGGAATCAAACCAACGTCAATGTTTCTCTATATGCTTAAATTAAAACACAGGTGCAATAAAATAATATCAGTCAGACATAATCATTCGGTTTGTTTAAGAAAAAGAAATTAAAGTGCAGTGCCGCGACAGAATTTAAGTTCTGCATGATACTTGGGTATAGACCCCTAGAAAGGCAAGGTTATCAATCTGGAATAAAGACGCAAGCCCAAACTTTGAGGCGACAGCTCTTTGGGGTTCATGACGCATCTTCCTGTGTTCGATATTTTTCGCAAATATCGCATGTTCATTCCACCTTCGGCTTATATCCGATTCCGAATGTTCATAGAAGATTGACGCAGATAATATCGAAATGCGTAGACAGACCAAAGTAGTACTTTTGCATCTTTTAGTCTCTGCAAAAGAACGTACGTTTACTTCTTAGTTGAACCTTTATTTGGTCACTCACGTTTTTGTGTTTTAGGTCAATGCAAACAATAAAAAATAATTTATTTGTTATTTTATTTTGTTCGCATGCCAGCACTTTGGAATTCTAAACTTTTGCACATTAAATATGCATGATCCCGTTTTGCATGACCAACTGACAATTGAGTATAAAATGAAGGAAATACTTATTTATCTAAATATATAATATAAAATTACGTAATTTTTTTTCTTCTAAGGCATGATTATTATCTGCACTTAGATATGACTGGCTTCTTATCCAGGTCTGGCGTGACATGCCTAGTTCCAGCGCCAAGGTAAAATGGAGTGCTAAAATAAATATAACTAAAACACATACAACAATATAAATAACTTTTTTTCAGACGTTTGATTAGTTGGCTACTGCCACTGGAACCATTTCACTGGCTTCTTTGGTTAAGTATAGCAGGTTGCTTGGCTCTAGAAGCTGCCGGTCTATTGTTCACATTATGGGCCAACAAATTGGAAAATGTTTCATGGACCGAAAGTGTCTGTTTCGGATTTATCACAGCTCTAAAAATATTTGTATCCCAAAGCTGTAAATACCTTCCCTCTTCAGTTTCTGTGAGGATTGTATTATTTTCATGCTACATGATTGACATTATCTTAACAAGCATTTATAGCGGAGGACTATCAAGTATTTTAACTGTCCCTACGTAAGTTTTTAATTCACATGCTTGCAATCTTAACTATAATCTTAAATATTGATTGTACGTCTTATTTTAGTTCGGGTTTCATTTGAGCTGCAAAATTTTGCATTTAATCTATAAAACCTAATTTTTTATTAGAAACTTGAAGCGAGCTTATGTTGCTATTTACATACGTTACTTTTTGGGATTTGTCGGTTAATATTTCAGAAAAAAAAAGTTCCAATAGCTAAATTTTTCGCACAAATTATTTCGGTCTCAGAAAAATTTATCGGGGAAGGTGTACTCTTCCCCAATAATTTTTTGAATCTTTTTGGTTGCGTAGTTAGGTAAAATTCGTCAGAGTATTTGAATCTTAATCACTTAGAACACCTCCTACAAATGAAACTCTACGAGTTTTCTTATTCAGTGGAATATTTACCAAAAATAGTTTCGAATTTGGCAGATATGCAGCGCAAGTAAAAAGCGGTTTATAAATTCGCAAATTCTGCCGTGTCAAAAATATGCAAACCGGAATTGTCTGTGTTCAAAATTCCATGTACAGCAAATGTTGGAACTTTATTTTCGAAGGATCAAATTATGAATTCATATAGCCCCAAAATTGTTTACTATAAGCCCATATAGGTTTTAGCACTTGCTTATATAAAAGAACCTTGAAAGGAACTCTTAATTTTGAATGATTTAAATTCGTCCGTAGTAAATTCACTTGCATACCTCCTTTTTCATTCGCATATTTCGATCGATCATTTTTGTGTCTCTTCATTACTGGCCTTCGAATTGTTAGTCGTTAGTCGTTAGTTGTTAGCCGTCGAATGTTTGATGCTTAAACCAAACTGATCTTTTAATCATCACTCCGTGCTTTTTCACTGGACACGAATATGAAGCCTTGAGACATAAAGAACGTGAACAGACAACTCCGGTCCGAATATAGATAGTTTAAAGAAAAATTTGGGACGATAAGGGACCTAAAAATTCCACCACTTTAAATAAAAATCTACCGGTTTCATACTTCATAAGTACCCTCTTAAAAAAAAGGGATATTGTACTGATAGATCCAACTATGTCGGCTGAGGATTGAGTTCAATTTTAAGTTATTCTCTATCCCTTAAAATAAATAGAGCGATTACTAGACTTACACATTTTAGAAATGATGCTTTCGGAGGAATCTTAACTCTGCTCGACCTAACATAGTCGAAAGTATATTTGATGTAAGCGAAGTAGTTGAAGTGTTCGAAATTTCACTAGAATATAAGAAGTTTTCATAAGTTATTCTCTTAAAACCAAACAGAACCGAAATCAATTTAAAATCACTGCAATCGAAATGGTAGCAAGAGCTGTCTCCAGCAGTAATCTTCAACATCGAAATTTGCCATTCTGGTAAACAGAAAAGTCAAATCTCAACTCAATGGGTAAACCTGAAATTAATCTATTTTGGGTTCCTGGACATCAGAAGAATTCAAATGATAAGGAGCAGGACAATTTCAAATCCGCTTAAAGCAACCAATATGATTTCAGAACCGAGAATGCCACGTCACGTACACCATAGCATGTACTCAATAACAAAGAACCTTTGGCGTTAGTTAAATGTCACTGTGCTGTGCCATTGGAACTATGATGTGCAAATTGCAACTATGCACAGTGATATTTGCATAAGCTGTGCTAATGACCACCTTCTTACGGTTCACCATGAACGCATTTTTAACTTGATAAATTTTCAAAAAGAATTAAATTTCAGAAAAAAAACTTGTTCTGGTGTTTTTGAAAACCGAAATCCTGTCAATACACAAAAAGTATGCCGTAAATATTTTTAAGTGGCATGACATGAAAGTGTGAACGGCTCGTGAATTCGGGATTGAGCCGACCGGTTCTTTACCGTCCTCTGCAAGAACAGAATCGAGGTATTAATTTTATCGAAATCAGAAAACTAGTTACTACGATAGCGCTCCAATCCGGAGTGGAGCTGTTCTTCCAGGATGGATCTTCTTCAACTCAACTCGAGTTGTGTGGGATCCTCTATCAATTGTGTGGCACTGAAGGCTACGCCTTTATTTTTCGCGTTGTTTTTGTGGTGTAGATTCGAATACACTTCAGGTTGCAACTTTAAGCCTATCTGCACCCATGGCCTCAGTTACTGATTCAAATTCACCCCTACGTTGGTGGAGTAATTTTCTCTTAAATTTTCTCTTAAACCGAATAACACAATTTTCAAGCACCTTTGAGAAGTTCCGGGGTGATAAGGATGTTGGCAATTTGGTCTTTCGAAAACTACATCACCCAATTGCCTGCTGCTGCAGATCCAGTTCGCAGGTTGTTCGGCTGTCCGTCATCCGTAAAGTATCCTTATATTCAAGAGGTCGTTTTCGTTTTGTCGTGTGTGTGGGTCGACAACATTCAAGTGATCCTTTTTTTATATCTTCTCCTGCCCAAGTGGCGGACACTGCGGTCTGAAGGAAAAGACCTTTTGTATCTTGGGGAGTTTGTTTAGGCTAACAGACATTCCATCCTTCTGATGAACGTCATTTCATTTCTCTGTAAAAGAAGGGAACAGAAGGGATTGATTTGTAAATTAGATTGTCAGAGTCCTGGTAGATTTCTCCAGTGGGCAATGCGTAGCTTGTTTTTCCACTTATTGATCAGACCTGTGGCCGTAGTCCAAATTATGCCACCGAAAGGTTCCGGACAAGTGCACGTGGTTTTAGAACCAGCCCTGGCTAGTTTGTCCGTAATTTCATTGCCTTTGATTCCATGATGACCTGGAACCAATCCTAACCTAACTTTGGTACGTCGGGCCAGGGATTGTAAGGCGTCGTAGCAGCTTTTGACACATATGGATTCCACTAGATTGGATGACAGTGCCTTGAGCGCTGCTTGGCTATATGCATATAATTCTGGCCCCTTTATGGCCTTTTGCAAAGTTTTCTATGCCACAGGATTCAATGGTTTGTAGTTCAGCCTGGAAAACACTTGGATGTTTTCCCATGGGCTTAAAGATTTTAGTGTTGGGTCCAGATTAGATTAAGTTTCTGGGGTCGACGGCAAGTGTGTTGCTTGACAATTGATACCGGTCGGAAATGTCTACCTCAAAGAGACCAAATGATCCTTACCCGAAGCTTGTTTATTTTAGGACGTGTGCTTATTCGAATCTTGCCGATTTGTCTTCGTAAACTATGTGCCCTCACTCTGACGATTTCCAGCTGACATCCAAGGGCTTGTTTTAGCCGATCAGCTCCCGCAGCCAGGGCATCTGCGAAAATATTTTCGTTCCAGTTACATCCAGAGGTGCTGTGTCAATCTGATGTAAAAAAAAATCCCATAAGCAGTTTAAATTACTCAAAGTAGTCCTCGTGTGTGTAATTTTGAGTATCCACCTTTCACAATACGATTTGGTATGTCGTCATCGTAAATTCATCTAAGTGGGTACCACGAGGAGATAATGATTCGTTTTAACTAAATGCAATTAAAAAAAAAAATTCAGCGAATTCAAATTTTTTTTGAGGACAACATTTTTAACATGTTTTTTGCAGTTCTTAAAAAGAGAATAAAAAAATCCTTTTTTGTTACATATTTTCACGTATTTGTGAAATCATTTTTAATTTTTGGTTTATTTGTGTTGTTTGATAAATAAGAAATGTGTTATAGTTAAAAATTGATTCGATTTAATTATCTGCCATTAGATTGGAGGAAGTAGCTGATAGTGTTGAACGCCTGGCTAGGCATAACATTGTTTGGGCTGCAACAGCTTACAACTGGATTCTAGCTATTAATGATACCGAAGAGGTAACTAAAATACGTTTTCGTTTAATTTAAAGAAAAACATTTTGACTTTCGAAGGAACTCATTGAGCGTGTCCTGAAGAAATTTCGTGTTTATACTGCAGCAGAGATAAAACAAAATCGAGAATATACACACACCGGATATGTTACAGAAAGGATGACATTTGGTGAGCCTTGAACAAAGCAAAATAATTTCATTGCATTTAAGAAATAAACATCTTCTCCTACAAATAGGCCACTTTGTGTTACCAAACTATTTAGACCAGGAAATGATAGACCACTTGAAAGTTATGATTGATGATATCTATTATCAGTATTGTGTAGCTTATGTTCAGAGGTCATGGCCGCTTTTGGAAAAGTTAAACAATTTAATTTTAATGATGCAATCCAGCGGCATTACTCAATTCTTAGAATGGAAGGTAAGCTTTCCTTGGGTTGAGAGATACCTATAAACATATAATTTCAATTTCAGGTTGTAGTTGAACATATGAATGCCAATTTACAAAAACAAGTTGAGTCATCAGTTAAACCGACTTTTGATGATATTGAACCCGTCCAACTGGGAATGGAGAATTTTGCTGGAATTGTTACGGTTCTAATTATTGGGACAATTGGGAGCATAATAATATTCTTTGGAGAAATTATTTACTTTAATTATTGGAAACATTTTCACGGCCGTAGATCTACATAGCTCGCAAGCGCATTTTATCTAGATAACTAGATTTAACAAAGAAGAATGAACATAGTTTTATTCTTAAAGATCTATTTAGATTCTGCTTTCTTAAATATTAAAAGAGTTTCTTGTTTCTTTACATAAAATAAACACTTAAAACACAGAAAGATTTAATATAAGTTCCTTTTTGCATGCAACATTGATGCAAGTCTGCTAAGAAAATTTATGGTAGAAGTCCACATGACTTATGTGATCCTGATCCTTGATTTTTCGTCTTGGCTTCATTAAAACCTTTCAATTGAATGTTCTGGTTTGGGACAGAATCCCGAAAGCCTGAAGTCCTGAAAATCCAAAGTTGTAGAGTTGTATTCCATTGTTTTTGGAATGATGTAAGCGTATATGTAAATGTATATGCGAATTACTTCAACCCGCATATATTGAAAATAAATAAAATAATCCACAAGAAAAATTTCAAACATTTGCATGAATCTAGTCAAAATAAATGGGAAAAAAGTATTTAGTATTAAAATAGAATTGGAGTTCTTTGTGGTCAAAAGGACATTCAATCGAGTTTATTTCTTCCTCATCGAGTGAGAAACTTCCTCAGACCATTATGGAATCACTGCCGTGTTTGAAATATATATATTTGGATAATACAGCTGCGGACAATATTTACTTCATCAAGCCGCCGAACATAAACTCTCCCCTTTTGTTCAAAAACCTTAAATTTCGACACGTCCGTGCATAAAGCTCCAATACTGCATTTCGACAGTGAAGACATGCGTAGCCAAAATGCTTTTTTATCGTTGAGCAAACTTAACAGTTTACTTCGAAGCCTCGCGATTGAGACAGGGAGTAAATAAGTATGGGTTGCGAACGAAAAGAAATCTGCAAATCTGCACAATGGCGAGCCAATGAGCGACTCACATATTGCCTGAAATCAATAGAACGAATACTAGACCTACATAGTCAATCAATCGAAGACATCTTAGCACTAGTCAACACTCATACTGGAGACAAAGATTTCTGAAAGCGCAGTTGACGAGAGCGTAGAAGTGATAGAAAGCTTATAAAAGAATAAGGAGTCAGTAATTGTTACCGAAACAATAAATAAAGTCCTTACCAGTTACAAAAAAAAACGAGGTGAACTCAACTGTCGAAGTCGATGAATGCTGGCCCACTTTACTACATAAACTCAAGAATCAACTCCCAAAAGACTTCTTCCTATTCATCAAAAACTACCGTACTGATCGACATTTCTATGTAAGATTCACCGACGGAACCTCAAACTAATACGCAAATAAAGCTGGAGTCCCACCAGGAAGCAAGTTAGGACCACTACTGTATATTCTCTATACAGCTGAAATTCCTCATCCTAACAGAGCATATTCTATGATTGCAACATTTGCTGATGGCACAATTCTCCTTAATTCGGACAAAAGCCTCCAAACTGCAACAGTTCAACTTCAAGAATTACTTGACGAAGCAATAGTATGGTTCAAAACTGGACCATACAAATAAATGACGACAAATCAGTACAAGTTCTTTTCACAACCAAAACAAAGTTCATACCAAAATTTCGTTAATAGGTTAATAACAAAAAAATTTACAACCAAGCTGCAATGCCAAAATCCGTTGTGCAAAATTTACCCACGAACGAAATCTGAGACAAAAAATGGTACAATATCTCAAGGGTAGCAAGAAATTTTGGTCGTTCGTGAACAATATAAAAAATCGTCCATCCCATTACTCGTTTACACTGACATTCCAGCTCTGTCAGCTCTGTGGACAAAGCAAATCTTCTTGCGACCCATTTTGCCGGCAGCTCAACACTTCAAGAACTTGCTTCGCCGCCTCCTGTACTCGAGCGCGTTAACTTTTCCACAGGACGGATCTATTTCCACATTCGTACAATATCAAGAGTACTCAAAGATCTTGACATCCATAAATCCTCTGATTCAGATGGTATTCCCTCAATTCTTCTGAAGTGATCTTCGTCGTTGGCAAAACCTTTTTTTTCTTTTTCTTCAGTCCTACTCTCCGAATAGATTGAAAACAGCATTTGTCCAACGTGTCCCTAAAAAATGCGAATCTTCTTCACCAACTATCGACTTCTCTCTCTCCAATTATCGACCCATTGCACTAACGTCCCTGTTATCCAAGGTCATGGAAACGCTGATAAATCGTCAGCTTATGAAATATCTCGAAACACGGAAAGTTCTCAATGACCAGCTGTACAGTATTCGTAGCTGGTGATTTGATGGTACATCTCACCGAAAGGTGGAACCACTTTCTACATCTTTCTGGTGAAAGCAAGATTGTTGCGCTTGATATTTTTAAGGCATTTGACAGAGTTTGGCACCAGACTCTTTTGTCGAAAATGAGTGCCTTTGGCATCGACGAATGTCTTATTTAATGGATTAGAAACTACCTTTCGAGTCGTACAATACAAGTTGTATTGGACGGTTTCAAGTCTGAAATTCACCATATAAATGCTGGTATACCCCAAGGCTCCGTTTTGTCACCGACTCTCTTTAAAATTTTCATTAACGATCTTTTGTCTGCTGCATATTATCCAATACACTCATTCGCTGATGATAGTACTCTCAATTTTTCATATTCGTTTCCCAATTCACGTCCCTAGGTTTGCTGAAGCGATGCAAGAAATGCTTTACCCCATCTGATCTGGCTATTATATATAAAGCCGTACATTCACCCCAAACTAGAATACAACTCCCATTTATGGGCAGGTGCTCAAAAGACCATCTTGAGCCTGCTTGATAGAATTCCAAATCGACCGTTTAAACTCATAGGTGACAAAAATATTACAAAGTCAATTGACTGCCTTCACCATAGTCGTAACGTCTCTTTTCTAACCATATTTTAAAGCTTCTGCCACAAGCAGTGCTCTTTAACAGCTTCACGATTTTCAAGGAATTCCCGGTCATGCTGCCTAAGAGATTTTAGTTAGAAAGTATGACCGGGAATTTTGAGCGACCTACCGAACGCCGCATTTCACTTTGGTCATCAAAGTTTGTCTTACTATTCTTTCAAAAATTTTACATTTTATTCCACCCACGACTCCTCTTTAGAATTATCCTCAAAACAACAGACTTCAGCAACGAGGTCATCAAAACTTGGATGTATGCTGAAAAAGGTGAATTCCAAAAATCGGGCTCGTAAAAAGTACTTCCAAATGTGAAGGTTATTAAAGTACAAAACAAACAATTTTATAACGTAGCTTACAGCTAAAAGCTTAATGTAAGGTTCTGTTAAAAATGTAATATAATATTGTGTAGGTGCATCTATACAAACTCGTAATTCGAGAGTTTCTTGTGTCATATGTCCTTACACAAGAAGTACACAAGCAAATGCTGTTCATTTCTTTGCTTTTGTGTATTTGTTTGCTTTTGCAAATAAGCATGTACATACCTAGGATATATATCAACCTACTAGCAGCCCTTCAAATACGCTGACATTATTCTTTTGTTGCTTTTGTAATGCATCTTACAAAGGTTATCATTCTCACTTCACGTGCTGTCTGCATTGAATGTAGGTGGGTGAACTGAATGCGAGCACTTTTCTAAATTGCAACGCAAACAAGTGTACTATGAAGTAATATGACATTTCATGCATTTATCATTGAGCTCTGTCATGCTTAGGTGTCTAACGCCGTTGCATGCTCTGTTGAGCAATGGAACATAAATTTATGAGACGACATCGAGTAATATTTTGAGTAATTAAAGAAGAACGTTAACATTTAAAATGTGCTATAAATAAATACCTATAAAAACAACATTTCGATTTCAACAAAGCATTTAACATACGAGCAAGTTGTACCTTCCTAACTTTTTCTGTTAGGAAGTACATATTGGCCAAATATTGGGTCTTGAAACCATTAACATAAAAATCTACACACTTCGAGGTCTACAGGGTTGGATCCCATTGTACTTAGAAGAATGTCTGTGTGTCTTCCTGCGAATGTTTATGAGGACTTTTTCGTCTTGCATTTTAAGGAGTTTATTTTTTTCTTTATGTTTGAATTTGGCAGTCAACCTAGGAATTCTTTCGTTGAGCTTGTTGATAGTTTCCAATGCTATTGATCTCCAGTCTGGTTGAAAGGTCTCTTAAAGTTTTGCTTTCGACGTTGAGTACGGTTTTCGAATCTTTTTTCCAAATCTATTCCGACGAAGTTAATTCTTTTCAGCTTTGTTCTCTGTTCACCTTGGTCAATTTATCCTAGGCAAAGCTTGGCCCTCGAATATCATAAATGCAAGATATTGATCTGAAGAATAGTTCGACAGCCTGTAAATAGAAATTCCAATGGTATGGTGAGTTCTTTCAAAATGTGTTTATAAATCTTTGAATTCATGGTTTTAACGCAAGAGTTGGAAGAGAACCATCGCCATCGGGATGGGAAACATTTGCCTGGGAGCATCTTTTCTTTAGCAAGTTTCAACTCGTTCGTCTATAAGACTTTCGACCGGTCCTGATATTTTTTCCCCAATCTAAACTTTCGACTTATATAATGAAGTCTACTCGGCCTGGATGGCTACTGCACCTAAACACCCTTTTATTGTTTAACCGAATCGCAAGAGGACTTTGAGTCCATTATTGCGTGTATTAATATCAAGAGGGTAGATGGCAGATTTAGAATTACAAAAATAAACAGAAGAATTACTTCCGGGACCCACTAAAATCCAGCACATCTAAAAAAAAAAATTGAGATGTTGAGGAGCCAATAAACATTCACCACGAAAAATCATATTGGTCTGCATACTTAACAACAACAAACAGAATAATTAATAAGGTTGGCTGATCAATTCGACTATGCATGCAAACGGTTATGAGCCTAAAAGCGTCCCACTATATCGCCTTAGGTCAATAAAACGATAACGAGACGCAGTATACATTAGAAAAATTATCAACCAGAGGAACCATAGCCTTTAAACATATACATTGGAAAGGTTTGAAAGTGCAGCTCACTATGTCGTAGATGTGATCGAATGTAAATTAGAAAATACGCAGTCCATGTTAGTGGTCTTAAATGATGTAAATACCGAAACAATCAATAGCGTTCTCAAAAGCGAAAAAAACATGGTCTCAATAGATTGGTTGATTAATCACATCAGACTTATTTTAGAAAACCAATTTTAAACCACTACTCAAAAAAACATTTACTCTATTGTTCATCGTTGAACCTTTAATAGTCTACCTGAAGAAATACGGGTCATAAGAAATCAATCCCCTTTTTTTTCAATAAATGAAATAATAGGAATTATACCTTGTTTTATATGGCTTTGCTGCACAATTTAAACTTGAATAACATTATCTTTTTTATATTTTAATAAATTAAAATGTATTTAAAACTGTCCCATTTGAAACAAGCAAGTCGCTTTACTTATTAACATCAGAGTTATGAAGCCGTCTTCCCAAAAAAAAAAAAATACGAGTTGGACTCGCGCAATAAAGTTTCCATACAAACTTCTAGGTAAGGTCTGGCTATTTCAAAAAAAAAAAAACAAAAAACTTTATGTAAATAACTTACTGTACCCTGAGTTTACCCTTAAGTTGTATTATTATGCATTGCGTCTTGCCAAATTTTACGATTCTAGATCACCGGGAAGAAGTAAAAGCCATATCCATGGACTTCGTCGGTTTTTCTACACCTTAAGGGGACCGCAGTTATATTTGATATAAATTTGAACTCAATTCCTCCATGCGTTTCTGAGAAAAATGGTTCTGAGAGCCAGACAGGCGAACAACGAAATAGTTCCATTTCTCCTTTCGAGGTTCGAAGCCTTAAAAACAAAAAAAAATCAAAATATATTAAAAATAAACAATGTCAAAAAAACAGCGATTTGAACGAACGCAAGTAATTCTAGTTCCCATTCTCTGTCCCTATTCGGTCTCTACTTAGGGTAGAATCTAAATCAAAATAGATGAGTCTCCAATCACTACAAAAATCTAACATCTTCGCTTCTTAATTTTCTGCTTGCTGCATGCAATGGCATTTTAAGGGTAGTCATTATCCCTTGGCGGCGAGCTTGTCATTATACAAGTGCCAAGTGGCCGAGTCGGACTCGCACACTGAGGGCTCCGTACAAACCTATAGGTATATAATTAAAAGTTCACCTATCACGAGAATCGAGTCATAGTTATGGTATTTTTGAAGACAAAGGTCTCTTTATCATTTCAGTAATACTTTATTTTATATTAACACACATCATTTATTTTATAATATAGCTGAAATACCTACACTAGCCTTGCAGCAGCCTTACTAAATCAAAAATAGTAGGAACAATACAAGCAAGCTGTCTGATAATATGTTTGACAAAATTATAATATAATATGACAAGCTGTTTGTAAAATCCCTCCCCATACATAGAGATAAGTCGCGGTCATTGCGGTAACTACAATTATGTTTATAGTCACAGTTTAAATTAAGGTTTTTAATCCCTTGCGAGAGTCGAAAATTTGCGGCATAAACGGCTGAATCTTTTGATTGGGTTGGCTTAGAAGTTTGACAGCTCCAAGGGACAGCAGACCTGAGTATTTTATATAAATTCCAGCTTGATACCTCTACGCGTTCCTGAGAAAAAGGATCTTAACAGACAGAAGGAAGGACGGACAACAAAGTGATTGATAAAAATCAAAACTTTCTGAACAACTTCTAAAGAATTGATTTTAAATTATTCAGCATTACTCTAAACTTTCATTTCAAATTTCTCAATAAGCGAACAAATTCATCGGTGACCGGCTACGTAAGACCACGTGATTTTGATACCCCTTTTTTGACTGAAGGTCTCGGTGATGAACACAAGTGATTACTTATGTGAATCAAATACGTCCAAAATTAAAAACACAAAAAATAAATTCAGGTTATAATTGATGCGAGACTATCTACGAGTATTCATTACACAGAAACATGAACTTAAAGTATCTGTGTTAAGGCACATGAATGAAAATGAACTGTATGGCATAAATGAGTTTCCATGGCGGTAAATTTTTTGTTTCTTACATTTCTAATTAGATTCACCTTATTTTGTGACACAAAGTTTCAGAGCTTATTAATAATCTTAATTGACACCGACGACGGAACAATATAATATTTCTTTGAAGTCGGTTTCATTTCCTTCTCCGGTTCTGATTCGAAAAGTGCCCTAAAATTAGATTTTTGCTACTCCGACCGTATAAAAGTGGTTGCTTTACTCATTCGCCAACAAATAAGGTGGTTGCGAAGCCCTTTTAAATTCCAGAAGCGAATAGTTGAGTGTTTCCAAATAGATAAGGTACTTTGGTTGACAAAAATTAATTACAACTCAAAAAACAATCTAATAGATGTCACAGGTATTTAAGACTCCTTGCAATGAGGAGAAAGGACTAAGTTATTGGACAGTAATATATCAATTTGTTGTTAATGAAAAGCAAATGTATTTGGTAGATATTAAGAAACGTGCATGGTACACTTTGGCTCTGTCTGTAGTAAACAAAAGTACTGGATCTTTCGCTTTATATAGTAGCCCATAATTCGATTTTAAAACATTAAAATATGTATATATATATTTAGATACAAAAGACAAATTTTCGATGGACTACAAATAAAGTAATTTGGAATAGAAAAATTAACAACAGTGCATATGACAAAGTATGAAGTGAACTAATAAATGAACGAATGATTCTGTTTTTTAACTTCTCAATTGGTTTGATTTTCAAATATTGAAATCTATACAAACATATCATTATATTTCGATGTTCACAGGGTAGAATTAGACTTTGTTTAAATGATTGTTTTAGTGCGGACTGTTAAGATATACCCACGAATCGAGGCTGGTTATATTCGAAACTTTAATGGCTAGTGGACATCTTAAAATATTTTAATTTATCGTATGTAACAGCTTAATAGTTTTCAGTTATTGTTAAATTACGCTTTTTATGTGTTTTCAAAATAATTACATTGCAGCCCTATTTTTAAAGAAAGATGACTTCAATTTTTAGGGCATGAAACTTATGGTAGCGAAGATTTTTCGAAATTGTTAAATTTTGACCAAAGAGCCGTCACATATTAAATGACGTCAACGTCGATCCAGATTTCCTCAAAAGGGGTCAACTGGTATCGAATACTGGGTATATTGTTATGCCAAATGCCAAAACCGAAAAAGCAAGCCAATTTCGGTCGTATGTGAAGATATGCGATGAAATTTTGCCAGGTCGTACGATCAATGAAGAATCCTTAGTTAGTTATTTTATTTGGTAAAAAAATACAAATTGGATTTTCCCGCACATTTTACCCAAAAAGATTTGAAATTTTCGTTTCTTTATTTTTCTACTTCAAAACAATTTTAGTTTTATTCAAGATAGTCAAATAAAAAGGTTTTTTTTTTACTTCTGATGGAAAAATACCACGAAAATCTTCAATTTAATACATAAAAAAAAAACAATAAGTGATAATAACAATTTAAAAATATATTAGTTATTCAATTATCAAAATATGTAAATTAAAACACATATGTATTCTTACGCACAAAAATCTGTAACATATGTACCGACTTTTCATGTCAAAATGAAATCACATTATTTTTGAACAAATTTCGGAAATTCGTATGTACCTTTTATCCATTTCGTACTTGCACGAAATAATTGGAAAATCTGCCAAAGTTTGTCTGCCGATGCTATGCTATTTTGCAGAGCCACTTTTTCTGTTTCCTGATTCACAGAAGGCTTGGTAAGATACTACGGGATATTATTCTAAAAAAGTGTAAATCTTAAAAAACCGTAGGAAAAATCGCACTTGCATGCGCAAAATACTTAGTTACAAATTTGTATGCAACTCAAATATGAATTCGGTTTACCCACTTATCAAATACTCCCTCTACCGGAAAAGTTTTGTTATGCATCCATCTACAAATACCAAGTTTTTCCAAACAAGAACACTACTTTATCTAATCTAACATGTCAAAAAAAGTTATAGAGACTTCCTTAACATGAATTTAAATGCGTTTCGTCAAGATGTTGTAAATATCAATTGGAACTACATCTATCTAAAGCCCTCTGTTGATTCGCAAACGAAATTCCTGCAACAAAATACAGTCTCTTCCTTCAACAGGCACGTGTCCTTAAAACCCAAAATCATCACATTTTCCTCACGAAAGAGACTTACACTAATAAGCAAGCAGCTTATTTGAAAAAAATATAGAATCGACGGAGTTTCTGGACAAATATCGCTCGTTACAGAATGACATAGTTTCTCAAATTAGAACGGCAGAACGAGCTTACTTCAAGAGAAAATTTGGCAGTTGCTCGTCAGGCAAAAAGGTGTGCCATCAAATTCGAAAGGTAGGGTAGGGAAAACAAAAACCAAAACTTCCTACAAAAATCGTCTATGAACAGCTTAACTTAAGTTTCATAGCGCCAAGCAATCTCTCTGAAACAAGTTCTATCCCATTCAATTACCCACAGGATATGTAAGAAAGATGTTGCAAAAGTCAAGTTAGCAATAAAATCGAAAGTTGTTGTTTTTCTCGAAATTCGCCCAAATTTTTTTAAACTTTGCTTCCACACATACTCTCATTCATAACGCATGTTTTCAGCACCACACTTGCAACATAAGTTCATCTCTCGTTATGGAAACAAACTTAAATCATCCCTATCCCCAAAAAAATCGAGTGGAATGTGGAATACTCCCCTTTCGCTATATTACCATTTCTCTTAAAGGTTTTTAAAAAAAACTATTTTGATACAGATGCAAAAATACCTCATAAGGAAAAGGTAATCAGCGATAGCCAGTCAGGTTTTTGCCCAAAACGGAGTTGCACGACAGCCCTTTTACTGGTCGTTGAGGAAATTAAAATGGGACTCATTCATGCTACAAATCAAGCTCTCCTGTACTTCTCGAAAGCATTCGACACAGTCAACCACTCTATTTTTTGCAGAAGGCTAAGGAAAGAGTTTCCGATGCTGTCAACAAAACTCATACCCTCAGTGAGAAGCCAAAGAGTTGTAGTGGGTGAACAGTGCTCCCATCCACACCCAGTAAGTCATGGAGTACCACAGGGCTCGATCCTTGGTCCACTTGTTCGCAAATGATGCACAGATCAAACTAAGCTTTCCCTTGCATTTGTGAAAGAACCTCAGTGCATATCAAATCGATCAACCAAAAACTGTTTGTCTCTAAATGATCATAAGTCTAAAGCACCTCTGATTCTCAGACAAAACAAAGACCCCCACCATCTTCCACTAGTTCAATTGGCTCAAAGCACAAAAGTGTACGTAGATTCCGCAAAAAATCTTCACCTGATATTCAATCGAACCTTAACTTGATATGCGCATTTAAAGGCCACTAAAGGTAAGGTTTATGGTGGTCTACGTGGTCCTTGGGCCAGGCATCATTTCATCCCTACAAAAACAAAGCAGGTACTTGTAAAAAAAATCTTCTGAAAATGTTGCTATACTACTGTGGGATCTATTCCTGCCCAGATTAAAAATCTAGAGGAATATTAAACGTCGCCGACAAAAACGTAGCCCGTTTTGCAAATCAGCGGCTGCACATTCGACAATTTAGTTAAAAGCAAAACTTTGTACCTACTGCACAATATTATGCAAACCAAGCAGCCTGAGTATTTACTTAACAAATTGCAATACCTCCAGTCGGCAAGATCGAGAAGGAATTCCCTACCAATGGGTATATAGGCTAATAAGTAGCACTTAGAAGTTTAGATCTACCCTTTTAATATACCTTGCAATGGAACAAATAGAAATTGAAGCACCAATGAATCACTTTCATTCATCAGTATTAAAAATCAAATATTAAATTTTCCTTTTTTAAATATTTTTTCCTTATAAAGTAACAGCGTACGAATGACGGTTGTTTCCTGTAAATCGGCACTCAACCAAAAGCTTTGTGGACGTGTCCGTTGTTAATGTGCATGCGTCGCCTTTTATTCAATATTATTTTTTTAAAAAACTATGGAGTATATTTACTTCATCAAGACTACGACTAAACTAACCCTTTTGCCAAAAAAACCTCAAATTGGCCCCCCAAAAGAAGGGTTGCGATCCGTAGGCTGTGAAAGTATAATTAGAAAAAAACACACATCTTTCTGTTATGGAATCAAACTCTGTGGATCTCGAAACTTTAAGATATGTCAAATTTTGAGATCCAAGAAGACCCAAATAGAAAGTTAAAAAAAAATATATTTACCCTTCAATATTTAATTAAAACAAACAAATCAAATCTGGTTATTTCTGGGAAGGAGATTTTGGTTTTTGAAAACTCAGTTACCTCATTCGTTTTTTTTATTTGTAAAGTATCCAGTTTGCCATTTAATTTCACTGAAACAGAAACGCTGCGTCCCAGCTGGCTTGTAAACAAAACCCCTTCGGTATTGAAATCCTTCGGAAGATATCAAAACCAATTATTTCTTGTCAGCTTTTGAAATAATTAATGCTAATGCGCCGCGAAATCGCACATGCTATCCGTTTGCTGTAATCTCCTTTTGAACCAATCTCCATACTCATATTCCCCCGAAATGCCTTTTATGACACCCTTCATTAACACGGTGGCCTATCTTCCTTTTACTTCCGGATCCGTATCCGCACCTTATTCACAGGGTCAATATTCAACACGGAACCGAAGGGTGACAAAGCAATTCCCGATCTAACTGGATGCTTGCGATAAGTGCGTATCATTAAAGCTCATATATGAAGGTAAGGGATGACAATATAATTAAATCATTGACAACATTAATTGAATTGATTGATGAGTTGGGATAAAGATCCAGAGGATAAGCTCTCAAACCAGAAAACGTACAAGGACTATTGATTTTGTCGTAGAATTTGCTTATGACTTCCTGATTTAGATTTGATAAAATGGAATGCTGCTGTGACGTTAGGTACAAGGATCGTCGATGGCGATTTCGGGCAGACAACCATTGTTTGATTTCCTTCTCTTGTTTCATCGCTCTTCAGGGTACCACAACGTGAAAGAGAAACGTATCTAAATACATACGCAGGATTAGGATGATTAAGGTTTTATATAAAGTCACTTTAGTCACAGCTGAATTGTCGTCTTGGACAAAAGAAACAGCGATTATGAAGAGTTATTTTTGTTTAACTTCTGACGAGATGTCATTCTCAGAGGCAATACCGGTACCGGTATTTAAGACATCAGTCTTAAGTGACTCTCTCTGTGAGCAGCATGTGCTTTGTTTTGCATTCATTCAGCGTTCGGCCCGTTTGAGCCAATTCGGCTTCTAAAGTCACAAACGCCCCACAGACAACTTGCAGAGATTTACCAATTATTTCCAGTTGTTTGTCGTCGGCGCATGTTTTCCTGTCGGCCAAAATTCGTTAAAGCCATCATATTTGACAGTCCTGCAAGTCTTTTTTCATTGTCACAGGTTCTCTCCTGCTACATTGTTGAAATTTAGTGCTTTTGATAACTAAGACGACGAAGAAGATCATCAGGTCGACTGCATCTTAAATGACATCTTTAAAGCCTTCGAAAAACTCATCATTTATTTTGAATTTATGAGGTTTGTGGCCTCAGTCGAGAGGTTGATAGTCGCACTAAGAAGGGAGCAGTTCGGGATCTCGCTCTCTTTAGCAAATATTCGCAGGAGATAGCTCCGTCCGTTTTATGTTATCAGATTCCAATAGTTTGTTTTTCGTTGACAGAAATTTCCCTTAATCGCAATAGCTAAGTCATTCGCATGAGACACAATGATTAGGTATTTTGTTTAAAGATTTGAATGCGTATTTGAATTATTAAATACTCGGCTTTTTTCCAATGTTAGAGTTCGGTGTCTATTTTTTTGCCTTTGTGTTTTATTTACTGTCATGGAATTGACATTGACATCAAAAAATGTAATCGTTAGTATGCCTGTTGGGTTCAACTAAGGTACCACTGATCGTTCGTCTCATATCTAATGCAGTGATCGCTTTAGAGAGGCTTATGCATGTTTTTAGATACATTCTTCCTCTTTGCTTATTCATAGACAGAACCGATGTACCTTCTGATTTTGCATTACTACTGTACCAGTCCCATAAATATGGTATAGCTTCTACTGGATTCTTCATGATCATCGTCTGAGCGACAACCGAGACCCCAATTATTTAAGCGTCCTAGTCTATGCCATCTCTTTGGTGTACGAATGTTCTATCAGTTTCTATTCGCTAATGCGAGCAACGTGTCTTCCCCACTATCGAGATTAAGTTTTATTGCTGTTTCGGGATCGAGGTAGATCGCATACAGTTCGTGATTGTAGCGTCTCCGAAATCGTCCCAACAGTTCTCCGTAAAACTTTTTTCTCCAACGCAGCTAAGAGATGGGAGTGCCTTGTACCTTGGTCATATGTTAGAACTGGTCCTCTACAGCAGACTTAAGTAGGCCCTGTTGAACTTGAGCAGCCGCCAACGTATTTCTTCTTTCATATTATTATCGGCTGCTACTATTGACCCAAGGTATTGGAAAGATTACACTACTTCAAGTTCATGTCCGCTACCCTGATCGTTTAACAAACTGTTCTTCTAGCAGGCGGTGCCACCATATACTTTGTCTTTCTTTCACTTATGTGCAGCCCAGATTTTGTGCCAACCGTTCGGTCTAGATGAAGGATTTGTATACAGATTGGTCTTTATCTAGTATCTCTTTTTGGCATGCAAGAGTCACGGATTGCTTCCTCCAAATCCATGTTGTATTGATCCCTTAAAGATGTTGATTGTTCTGGATAGTAGTCCGGCTATTTTAACTTGGCTTGTTACATTCGTTGTGGATAATCTTTATAGTCATGTTAATTAATTGGAGATGCCGAATTCTCTCATGGCCTTGTATAGTTCTACCCTCGCTTTAAAGTCTTTAAATAGATGGTAAATTGTAAAACTAAATTCTAGACTGTTTTCCATCACCTGCCTTAAGTCTGGAAACGATTTCCACAATTCTAGATTTAATTATCAGGTAGATAGTAAATGCGAAACATTAACGAAATTCAACAGCGAAGTGATTATAGATCGACGGCCGAATTGGCCAAGAATTTCGTTATGATTCAAGTCCTTGGCTGGCTAAGCTAAAGCTTGGATCCGATAGTTTTGATACTTACACTTAGACATTCTTCCAAAACCAAAGAAGTCCAACACTTGAACTTCGAAATGGAAAATTTAAAATTCAATCGGTTCGTTTTTCATGTTATACTCATCAACGTGTCAAAAATATTAAAGGGGGTTAACCTCTAAAGCAATCAATGACCATATAAGTAATTTCGGGAAGCTACATTGGCACTTTACTGTGGTTGGTATCAAATTCAGTTTATCGCTTTACAGAGTGACAGGAGTTCATTTCAAATTATAGTTTATTATTGGGAACACGTAAATCTGTCACGAAGCCTTTTGCAAGGGAACATTTTCTATAGACATTTGCTCACATTTCAAATGGTTATGTATTACCAAAAGTTATGTCAAAAAATGATTTAAGAGTGTAGTTGGCTCAACTTTATTGGTCCAGAGCTAGAATACGCATCCAAGTTATCGTTCGGGTTTAAAGATGATAGCTGAGCTGTGAAGTGAAAGCAAAAGGAAGAAAATACTTGGAAAAATACTGAACTCGAAGTGATTCTTTTAAATTGTTAAAAGGAATCTAGAGATTTGTTGGATGAAGAAGTTAATCTAAAAACGTGGTTAATTTCCATTTACCTCACAATTTTCGTTTCTATCCGAAAAAGTTGATTTTTCTCTAATTTTCCTTCTCTTCTCTTCCCTTCATCAAAGTAAGGCTGTCTGTCCAATTGGCGGCATTTTCCGTCGATTTTCGTGTTGTCGCAATGTGCGAGGCTGGCCTTGTTTTCACCATCCATGCAAATATCTGTAGGTCATTGGGGGTCGCGATCCAAGTCATGGGCGGTGGGTCCTGGCGGATGACTTGGTCATAGATCATTGTCAGCACAATAGGAGGTGAGTGCTTGATAAAATGCGACACTGTGTGTTGATTGTTGTAATGTTCTGGTATATTCTAACCTGACCAAAGCTGGGTAATTTTAGGTGATGAACGAGTTGAAGGGAAAAATGATGACGGGTTTCTGACAGAAAAAAAAGAAAAGCTGCAGATTTCGGTTAGAAATGAAATGATGGGCTTAGTTCGTTAACTGGCGGTTGTGATGGGTGGCAAGAAAGACGGGCATTCCACGTTTTTTGCTAAGAATATTGATCTTTGTTTTAATTAGTATTTGTTGATTATGTGGTAATGTATGATTTGTATAGTATTGTTTGCTTCTCATCCCGGATAAAATGGGCAACACCAATCCTTCATCGTGTTTCAACGCTTACATCGTATTTATTTTACACGATATATACAAAACGACTTGATGGTGCCATTCCAGCTACGTTTGGAGACGATATGGCTATGTAAGCTGACGACACCACGCTCAAGTCAGCAACTGAAAAGATGCAAATATCCTTTCACAAAATATGACCTTGATGACACCTTGATGACAGTCCTCTGACTGAGGATGAAGCATCAATGCAGCAAAAGGCTAGACTCTACTTATGGTGTCAAAAGGTTAGAGCTCGTCGACTTAACGCCCATTACATGAACTCCCCATCTCAAGATAAAAAAGTAATGTAGGTGCTATTTAATTTGCCATCACCATCAAATTCCGTCTGGGCTATGAAAACATCATTCATTCCCCAGACAAATGCATTGCTATTCAAAAAAAAAACTACATATTTTTTTCAGCTTTGAATCATTAAAAAAAGATTTGCGAATTTAATAATAAATTTTCACACTTTTCTGTCGAAACTGCCTAAGTCGGCTTCATCCGCTTTTGAAAGTGTCTACGCTTCTGCACTATGTAAATATGATAGTAGCACGGGGATGATATAGGTCTTATAGAGCTACACTGAAGTTCTTCCAGAAAGGGCGTACATATGATGATTGCTTTCTTAGCGACATGTCATCCACAGCGTTAATGTTATTATCCGTGTTTAAAGCGAAGCCTAGGCAGACAAAGTCCCTAACTATCTCAAACCTATAGCTGTCTATGTTAACATTCTGCACTTTTGACATCAAGCTACGTTCCCCAATTATATCAATATCTTTGGCTTATGCGAGTCTATTGTTTACACGAGACTTCAGCAAACGTCTAAAACGTTCTTTGACATCTTTATGGAGCAGCATGGTGGACTTTTCTGGTCGAAAGCCATATTGATATGGACCTATCAGGTTGTTGACGAACAGTTTCAAACGTTCACATAATACGGCGGGGAAGGTGTTAAAGGCAATGTTGAAAAGATTTATACCTCTATAATTGGCACAGCTAAATTAGTCCCCTTTCTTCAAGATTGTGCAAACAATACTGAGATTTCATTCATCTTTCATGCTTTATTGTGTCATTGCCGCCGCATTGAAAACTTCGAAAGCTAAATTGGCTTCATTAGATTAAAGCTTACTTATATATGTTATTGCTATCTTTACTTCATCTAGGTCGGGTAGACGCTGTTGGTCTGCAACGTCTTCATCGAATGGTTCAGACTGCCTATCAGCGGAATTTTATTCTTTGCCGTAATGCAGTTCGGCATAAGTCCACGTTCCACGTCCTCAGCATCGAATGTTGTTGAAGTTAAGAAAGATTTTTTGAAATGAGAAAAATATAGATTTGTGACCAGAGTTTGGCTTTTGTTCCCTGTCTCATGTGTTTTCGAAAGTATTTTTACGACCTTGTACGATACACTTGTTGTGCTTGGAATATTAAAGCCTGATAATTTTTATGTCGTTTAAGTTAAAAAAATACATAGTTTCAGCCGAGAGATTTCCACAACCTCTTCCTTCCGAGCTGGGGAAATTTTCAACATCGGAACTCTTTCTTTCTGGTAAAAAGATGGCTCCAAAAGTTACATTCAGTCCAGTTTTCTTTGGAGATTTTGATAGTTGTTTCCAGCCCATTTCGAGAGAATGTTTATCTCTGTGTCATTTTCATGAAAGTACTCCAGATTTTCATGATAAAAAACCACAACAATGGTAAACAAACTTAATCTTCGGATGTTATAATTTCTTGCAACACTTTCTAACATACGAGTAATGCAATTTTATTCATGTTTTCATGTGTAAGTGTCGTAGGCGTCATTTGGAATCATGAAAAATGAAAAAGAATTATAGGACTCACATTTCTGAAATGATTTTCCCAGCACTGCCGTAGAAACGTGGATCAAGAAATAGCGAGAGCGGAACATCCAAATATGAAATGGGCTCAACTTAATACTGTTTAAGTCTTTAAATTAGTTTTTATAGTTCAGAACTAACTTAATTTAGTCAATTGTTGCTACTTCCTGATGGGAAGTTAAAAAAAAATCTTATGATCGAAAAATTAAAAGATTTACCTTCTTACGTTGCCGTAAAAATTGCGGGAGCATTTTTTGGTTAAGGTATTCTCGTTTATTTAAGAAGCACCCTATGACAATTGAAAATGTACTTGAAATTATAACAAAATATCCTCCATCAAATTTTTCGGTTCTGCGAAATTTCCCCGCGATGCTGAACGGCAAAGCCTATTTCCCTCAATTCGATTTTTATTAATATTACTCAGCTCCGCATACGGTACACCGGTAAATTTGTGGCTCTAAAATATTCATTCGTTTTAATATTGAATTTGACCACTTCTATCGGAGGAAATCCATCGGGGTGGATTAGTCTAAAAACCTGCAGCAAGCATAAAATTTGTACTTTACACTGGACCACTTCCCAAAAAATGATGCAAAAACCAAACTCGATCGATTGTATCATTATAGTTAGAATGCCTTTTAGGAATTTTTGGTCGATTCGGTTGGAAATGCGTTTGGATAGGACCTCATCGGAAAAATAGCCGGATAGAGATACAGTGTAATGCGGTTTTGGTTGAATGGCTTTCGGTTCTAAATTAACCCGATACTCCGCACCAGTTGATGAATGGGATATATTTCAGTAATACTATTGATTTTCTAGTGGGAGTCACTTTTACGCAAACAAATATAGACACAGAAATTTGATAATATTAGAGGACTTAATTTACCAATGAAATTTTCAATTAGATAAAAAGCTTACACAGTTTTTTGTTTGCCTCTGTTTGCGCCTCTGTTAATGGAAAATGTGGGAGCGTAAAGCCGGATTTTACGCGTAGCGAATCTCTTGTGACATTATTGTGTATGGGGCTTCATTAGAAACTGTAGAGCGCTCAAGTTGAGGGGATAAAGTTTCAATTTGTTTTTGCGTGGACATTATAATAATGGATTGACAAATTTTCAGATGCATACGATGACAGGTATGTATTTGCGTGCCATTTTGATCCCTCTTAGTGAAGGTTTATTTTTATTTTGATGAAATTGTTGAGTGTGAAATAAAAGTTCTTTTATATTCTTTTAAAATAAAAAAGTCAGAAACGATTTAAAGGTCAAGAAGTCTTGGCGTGCGGAAAGTTTGATTCTTTTTCGTAAAGCAGCAAGTTTGTGATAAAAAACTGGTGAATACATTGTTTTTAAGGAATGGGTGATTGACAAATGTATTAGTTATCTACTTATATCTTCGGGATGGAAAGGGTGATTAATAGCATTGGTGCATATGAAAGTGCCCCAAACTCAATGCCTACGATTTTGTTTCCATAAGGGAGAAACTGGAGCTTCGTCGACCAACAGATTAATTTCGTCGTAATCTACCAGGCTCGTGTTGAAGATACGACCTTTTGCCATCTGACGGGACTTAGCTAAGAATTCTTGTTCCACCTTCGGGAATGTCGATTTCCCACATATTTTATATCGTTATATCTCCAATTGCGTCGAAGTGTTAGTTTTATACTGGTAATTAATGTCTGCAGTACCTACCGTCTACGTCCCATTTCCATACAGAGCCGGTCCAATCAACCGATCCCGGCTTCCTCTATTGTTTCCCTCTTAGGGTGCAAATACGGTCAGATTTTAAGTTTACATTGAAATTAATTAAGTGCCTCATGTTTGGATTCCTACTCTTTTTCCCTATAGTATTCGTAAGCTCCGTCAGGTGCTGGTAAAATTCTTCTTTGTTTATTATCAAGGCCTTACTCTCTTGAACAGAAATTGGTGCTTCGGTGTATTTGAAGATATGCACTCCTCGGCTGTTGCTTTAAGTCGCCGCCATTGAATAGTGACTGCGACCTACTCATGGCACGATTAACTTCACAAACTTCACTTATTATAGGAACAAAGTTAACGTTATTTGGAGCTTTCAAGCTAAGAAGAAAGCAAAGGGTGTTGTAGCCTGTCCCTGCTCGGGCGCCAGTTAATGCTCTCTAGAAGGGCTTTTAGTTATACAATTCACCAACTTATTTAAAGGCACTATTCTTTCTAAGATATTTAACAGAACAGGTATGTGAAAATGGATTTTAGATTTTTATCTAACTGCGTACAGCAAACCATCGCTTCCATATTTCCCGTGACCTCTTCGATCGCCGTATACAATTCGTTGCCAAGTTAAGCTATATCTTTAACTTGCCAAAGCTGGAATTTATCGGCTTAGCTTTGTTTTCCTCAACGACCATGTCACTATCGTGGTGTTTTCACCATCTTTGTTGTTTGATTGTTGGAGAATTTCAGCAGGCGAAGAGTAAATTCGGAACTGAGATTTATTTGGGTTGGCTGTGACATCGTCAAAGACAAAAATTTCATTTTTATTTCAACAATTCATTTTCCTTACCTGCCAAAAAAATTCTTAAATATAGCTTAATTAACTAAACTATTCATATCAAATAAAATTAAATTATGTCTTCCAACCTGATACTATTTTTTTATATTTAAATTTGAGTAACTATTTAAAAATTACGAATAATATAAATTGTCTTAATCAAAATATTTTATACATGGATTTTTTATGTTTCTTAAACTAGGCCTAAGAATTAAACTAACAACTAAACTCAAAGCTAAACTTAAACTTAAAAGGCTTAACCTTACTTCAAATAACATATTAATATACTAACGCTACCCTAAACATATGAAAGCCTGTCAAGACTCACAGGGCATTCTCAAAAATAAAACTTAGCAGACATTTATTTATCACACATCCTTCTACTGATTTTTTGGATCTGACTGAGGAAACAGTGGTCGATGTAAGGCAAGGCAATAAAAATAAAATTAAAACTTTCGTTAAAATCCTTTCGGGAAACTAAATTTGAAATTTGATTTATTTTCGTTGCCGCGACATTTTGCTACTTTTCTTCCTCAAGTTCAATGTTCCCAAATACACTTTGCAAGGCGACTTTCATTACAATATGTAGAAAAACATAAGGATACGAGTACAAGAGTGCTTTGCTAAATGAGAATTGACTGAGTTTTACATTTCTGCGGCAAATAAAACGTCACAGTATCCTCACCTATCGGATACCTTCAAATCATTATGAAAACTGAATCTCTCTAATCCACGATTTAAACGTAGTGAACTCGACTTTCATTTGTTTTTTTATATGCGAGCTTCTGTGAATTATGAGATCTGAATTGGAAACTACGAGAAAGTTGTTATTAGATAGCGTTTTGTTTTTTCGCTGCGTAAATTCTCATCAAAACATATTTTTTTGTTTTGAACTAGAACAAGGTCTGTAAGTGTGCTCCTTGTGGATTGAGTTTGAACGCTTTACGAGTATATCTGCAAGCTATAATTTCTATCTTCTCAGCAATGTTTTTGCACTACAAAAGACAAACAATATGTGAACTGAATGCTTCTATTTGCATATCTTGATGAATTTCAATTTGAAATAAATTCTGAAGTTCTGTTTCTGTTATGTTTGTTGGTTCGTACAAAGACGCACAGCGTTAGAGGAATAATTTTTGTTTTATCTTATCTGGCAACGATTATTTGTCTTGAACTTTTTGTTTAGTTTTGACTTATGTTACGCAAGGATTACTCTGGTGGTAAAACTGGAAAGTTTGAAATTATACTCTACACATTTATTTTTGTCGTGAAATATATTATTCAAAGAATTTCATTTCAATCGGATAGTTTTTCAATGGTTCAAAGAAAAACTATGAAAAATTTTATTTCTTGACAAAAAAACACAAACATGTGTATTTGTAAACTATTAGTAGTTTTTTAATCTAGCCAAGCAATGGTTTATCAGACAAGGCAAGGCATTTCTAATGCAGCTTGAGGACACATAGTCATTTCGCAGCGCTAAAAGCGAAATCCAATTGATGCAAATTCCGAGGATAGAATGTTTTTCGGTTTCAGTGATACAAGACCCATCGTAGCACACGAAAACCATAGAACAACCTTTGTATGTTGAATGGCCCGAAAGCTATTTTTTTATAATCCAATGAAGACGAAAATTGTCTATACCTAATGCCTTTGATATAACAATCGCCATCAAATCACCAGTGGACCTTTTGCTTTGAAAATCATACTTTTGGCCATAACGAAGTTGGATGCAAAATTTACTGCGAGCAAATAATTATATCCCTCGAAACATTGAGCAACTTTTTGCCTCATTTTTTGATCGCAAAGTAATTTGAACGAGTAATAGCACTTCAAGAATTTCTTATTTGTTTGTACAGTTTTTCCGCTTCCTAAGGGTGTATTCTAGTCTAGAGGCATGAATTTCATGTAACTTTTAAAGTGTCATAAAAAAAGCATATTAATATTTTAACCATCCATTTTTTTATTAGTTATTTATTAACATAACAAGAATACTGAAACAAATCAAAAAATAAAAAAAGTTGAAAATTTCAAAAATTATCAGTTGACGAAGTGGGGGTCTCAAAAAACTGACGTGTAATTATACCCACGATTTCAACCCTCCTAGCAATCTGGAACCAAACAAAAGATAATTAATCTAGAATAATTTCGCAATGTCTGGAACTACGAAAAAGTTGGAGAAATTTTTTTTTTCACAAAATGGCGACTGCCTGAAAAAACAACAATTTTTGTACAACTTTTTTTGACTGTTACGAAACTAAAAAAAAAAATGTAATAAAAATTTGGGGATGGGGATAGCTCCAGATATTGACAAGTCTATGAAGACGACTCTCTAACGAGACGACTCTCTTTAGGTAAATCGGTCCAGTAGAACCTGAGAAATCGTGGGTATTGTTTTGAAAAAGACAGTTTCGTGAAAAACGCGTTTAAAGCTGCGCGTAAAGTTTTCACAGTCTAAGTCATGAAATGATATTGCAAACTTACATTTATTCAATCTGCCATTCCTGCTTCATTAATCGGACATTCCTCGACTTCGAAAAAAATATTTTCCGTATTTCTCTCCTCATATCGAGCAGTTCAGGCCTCCTTTGACGCGTTGGATGCTCGTATCTCGGAGCCGTCAATCCGGGCGTTGTCTCGTTTCACAGCAAATGAAGGAGCTTCCGGGTAAATTTTCATTCCCATTAGCTCCATCATTTTTAAAATAGGAATGAAGCCTTCATAAAAAATACAAACAGCAACAGTTTTGGATCGAAAGTCCAATCGAAGAGTTTAGAGAATTAATATTATTTTGAGTTTTTGAACCTAAACATCGAGTCAATAATTCCTCTGATGATAAACTCTCGTAAATTGGCCTTATAATTTTCACCAACTCTCCGCACCAGGTGGGCAATACATATGTTGTGGATTTTCATCAATTGCTTTATCAGTTGATTTGCCTTCACCTTTTCCACCAATCCGCAAGTGAACACTTAATATAAAAGATACAAGTAACCTTTGGTTCATGTATTACAATATATACAAAGGAAAAGAGGTTTTACTGAGAAATATGGATTCAGGTAGACGGAGAATCCCTAATGCCTTTTATTCGATTAGATCCGGCCGAACCAGTTTGGATGCCGGGTCAGCAAAATACCGATATCTCCAAAAATAATTTAAAAGTTGAAAAATTCTCTTGTAGATGTATTCTTCAAATAAATTTTGAAAAAATAAAAGAAAATCGTTTTTTTTTTTAATTTCTTGACCAGAATACCCCCTTAAAAGTCCGAAAACTCAACCCTCAGCCTATTTCCTTTTTTCCACCAGCAGCACGGCCAGTTTGCTTTGTTGAATTGATTTACAGTAGAATCCAAAAACTTAAAGATAAATTCATAAACCGCTGTGCATTCGCCGATAATGTTTTGGTTAATCAATTATCTGTCTAAAATCACTTATTTAATTTATTAATATAAAGTTCAACTGTGATTATATTCAATTTAATCATTTACTTATTAATTTATTAATTTATTTATTTATTTTTTATTTATTTATATATTTATACATTTATTTATTCATCTATTTATTATATATTAATTTATTTATTTATTTATTTATATATTTATTTATATATTTATTTATTTATTTATTTATTTATTTTTTTTTATTTATTTATTTATTTATCTTTAATTAATTTATTTATTTATTTATTTTTTTTTATTTATTTATTTATTTATTTATTTATTTATTTATTTATCTTTAATTAATTTATTTATTTATCTGCTTATTTATTTACCCACTTGCTTATTTATTTATTCATCTAATTGATTTTTCTGTAAATTTTCTTGTTTGTTCACATATTTATTTATTAATTGTTGATTTATTTGATCATATTAATCTCACACCTGTTAAATATATCTAATTACATTTATATATATAAACTTTTGTATATTTACATATTTATATTTGCATATTTATGTAACTTTTATTAACTGTCATATATTTATTTATTTTCTTTTTCCTATTTTGAATGTATTAAATTGAAGGTTTTTGTGGTAAGTTTCCTTCAGAAGAGTTCTTTTTATTTGACAAATATTATTGTATAGAAACTAAATTGTTTTTCAGTAGAAAGATATAGAAACTTAAATATCAAATCTCTGTATGTAAAATGTGCGGTAACATACCAATTTGTAAATTTTTTTTACCAAATAAATAACAATAACAATATTCCAGGGTACACTTTAATTCGGCTGTTGTATGTTCAGAATGTCGAAGCCAACCAAAATTGCAAACATTATAACCGTCCGCAATAACGATTTCAGTGGGAGAATGATTGGAAACAATTCATTAAATTTAATCTGACTACGTATTAAATTCGTTTTAAGTAAAATTGTTGTCTCAGTTGGGGTTAAATTTGGTAGGTAAACATCACTACTGACATAAATGGCGAGACTGCGATTTTACAAAGTTCTAAATCGGGTAGTCTGTATTTCCGCGGGTGGTCATGTAGGTACTGATGAAAACACTGTTCCAGTCATTCCGTTGGATGGGGAAATATTCAGTGTTTCAATTTTAACCATTTTCATACCTGTCAAGATCCTAAGACAAGTGTAAGAAGAGTTAAATTACATGAACTCTGGATCTAGTCACAAGTTTTGGTATGCACTTTAACTTTAATCTAACTTGATTTTTTTCCTCACATTCGGTCTTAAGTTTCGAATATCACAGCTTATCTACTATTTAATTATATTTTATCTCTTGCTCTTACTATTCTTGAGTTAATTTATTAATTTCTTCTAAGAAATTGATTGTGACTTACTCTCCCTTACCAAAGTTAAACTGACCGATATCTCGAGCCTAATCGGAACGGAACTACCTCTCATCAGCATTAATTAATGCTTATCATCATTCTAGAAAACATTCCCGTTGTTGTTATACAATGTACAAATTAACTTCATTTTTTCATTTTTATGGAATTTAATTACTTAAGTTAAATATTCCAGATAGAGCCAGTAGCGTCTGAACTTCGAAATGATTGCTGGCGGAGTGAATGTTAATGATAACAAAAAAAAAACAAAATTTAATAGCTTTAAATAAAACTTCAAAGAAGCACCACCTGCTTTAAAAAACGTTTGACAAATAATATGATCAACGACTAAAAAACGTTATCCTCCTTAATGCCTTTTTTATGCTTACACATCCTCATCACAAAACTATTCACCTTAAAAAAATACAAAAAATAAAATCAACAACAATCCAAGTCGTTTGCTACCCCAAGGATATCGATATAGCTAACAAAAAAGTGGCAATATAAATTCAAAACACACGCACAAGAACAAATCCTATTGATTTGTTTCGCAAATTCCAACAGGAGCAGCAACAGCTTTATCTCTCCCATCTTTAGTAAAAATTCTATGTCCTCAAATCGGTCCCCGAACATCAGGAATTAATGTAAAATCTTCGCACAAATCTTTGCCGCACTTTAAGCTCTCTTTCGTTTTCTTTTCCATGTTTTGCTTTTCTGGCTTTTCCGGTCACCCTAGTGGCAACCGAATACCAGCTCTGAATAATTTACCAGGACTGCATTATTATAGCCCAAATCGGTGTATGGGCTCTTCACAAAGGCTATCTACCCTCAACAACACCAATGCCTTCTCGTTCAGTCTCAAATCAACTTTGCCTTATGCGGTGACGTTGAGTGTTTTGTGGGTAATACGAAAGGAGAGCAACCATCATTTTCAACAGGCGTGACCATTCCACGTGCGTGTAAACAATATTAAGGATGCCTTCTTAGCCCTCATCACTTCCGTGCATGGCAAACAAATGCTGTCTTCAAACATAGGACGGCGCAACCCCCGCAAGCAGCTAATATCTGAGAATACTCATGGTGGTATTCGAAGAATGCTCAGAGGCATTTCACCTTTTCCAACCCCTTAACTAACATACGTACGAAAATATCTGATGTTTCTCACCCATGGACCATTATATGTGTATATTCATTCACACGTGCAAAGGGATGAAATTGTAGGTTTTTGATTCGGATCTGATAAATAGCCAAGCCATACCATATTAAACGGGTACGTATGGACTTAGCAAGAAGGGAAGAATAAAAATATAATCAGCTCGAATTGAGAATCCACTGTACAGTGCTTCATTTTTCACTGACAAATATGCGGACAACAACTAGGGCTAGTGAAAAATATTTTATTTATAGAAAAGTTATCCCAACGAAATACTCAGGCACAATTATCCCGACCCACTCGACTAAACAGAATAAGGCGTCAGTTTCAAGTTAAGTCGTTAAATCTAAAGCAGCATCGAATATAATCTCTGCTGAGAAGTGTAAAAACACTGCTGAAGCAACAGTTAACGAATTCCAATTCAAAACAATAATAATTAATAATAATAAATTAACTGGAGGTAATGAGCAGACACCATATTGAAGACCAATTCCAAAACTGTGCTTTCAAAAACCAGTCGAACTTACAAGCCTTGTAACTTCGCCAGAGATTCAAAACTGCAAGTTCCACTTTCTTCACAGTCGCTTGTCCTCCAGGGCTATTTAATTTCGAATGTTTTTCCAATAATTTAACAGAAGAAGGATCCTTCTGATACCTCGAACTATAGGCAATCATCGGTATCGGTATCGATCCATGATAAAATCTCTTATATCGACGCCATCTACGTGAGTATGCAGCATACTCTTTAGATGAGGATATCAAAGAAAAAAAAATAAATCCCGATGGAAGAAATTGAATCATCAGTATTTATCATCTGAGAGGATGAGGACCTGAACTCAAAAAATGTCGACTCGGGAGCGAAGACTTGAGTGTTGAATGAATGAAAGCAAAGAAAAGGAGAAAATCGGACTCATGGGTTTCTTTGATCATGTTAGTCAGAACATTGACAGGAAACCTATATTTCACCCAGGAAGCAATCACTAAGAATAACTCCGAAACTCCGAAACAAAATTTTCTCCTCAAGAGGGAGTTTCTTTGTCGTCCAGGTACGGTAAAGTATGTCGACATTAAGATGACTGCTGGACAAATTCGGCAGGGCGAGAGAGATTGACAAATTCTTTTTGACAACCTTATTGCAGACTCATGTGCCAACCAACTACGATGACATTTAAGTATGTCGGTGACATATACATACTACTGTGTCCAAAAAATAAGGTGACATATGAATTTAAACTGCGCGGATACTTTGAGGATGGTGCAGAAAGCCTTTGCTGATGAGGCTATGTCTAAAAAAAATGTTTACAAGTGGTATAGTGATTTCCAAGCCGGCCGTGAACGTGTCGAAGGCGAAGAGCGTTCTGGGCGACCATCAACCTCAATTTGATTTGGTGTTGAAAAACCATCCATTAACGATTAGAGACCTTGCTGATGAAGTTGGCTTATCGAAAGGCTCAATCAATACCATTTTGAAGGATGCTTTGGGCCTCAAGCGCGTCAAATCTTGACTGGTACCGAAAACATTGAATTTTTTGGAAAAAAAGGCGTCGCGTTGAAGTGTGTGAAACAATACTTTCCGACTACCAGGATGTCATGAAACGCATTATAACTGGCGATGAGACTTGGATCTATGCTTACGACCCCGAAACAACCGATCAATCGAGCGAATATCGTGCCAAAGGAGAGCCGAGACCAAAAAAACCGCGCCAAAGTCGCTCAAAAATCAAGGTCATGTTGACTTTTTTCTTCGATTATCGTGGTGTTGTGCTTTTTGAATTCCTTCCAACCGGCCAAACAGTCAACAAGGAATATTATTTGAACGTTATGCGTCGTTTGCGTAACGCTATCCGCCTAAAAAGGCCGGAATAGTGGAAAGACAATTCTTGGTTTTTACACCACGATAATGCACCATCCCATACCGCACTCGTAATTCGTGATCATTTCGCCAAAAACTCAACCCATATCGTTCCGCAACCACCGTATTCACCTGATCTGGCGCCGTGCGACTTCTGGCTGTTCAACAAGCTCAAAAGACCGCTCCGGGGACACCGTTTTGATACGATAGAGGAGATTCAAGCCGCAGCGAAAACGGAACTGAAGGCCATCCCGGAAAGTGACTACAACCAGTGTTTCAAAGATTGGAAAATCCGTTGGCATAAGTGCATTGCATCGGGAGGGGATTACTTTGAAGGGGATGAAATTGATTTGGAAGAATAAATAAAGAATTTTCAAAATAAATACAATGTCACCTTATTTTTTGGACACAGTAGTATATCAATTGAGAGATTGAAGACAAATAACTGCAAGACTGATTTCATCAGTTTCAGACCGTCAAATATATTTACAAGAAACAGGACCACGCAACGTTGACAGCTACACAAAAAGGCAAGGATGATAAAAGTAAGACTTTTGTAAACAACAATCTTGCGGAAAACTATGGGAAGAAACAAAAAAGGACTCACATCCGAAGCAACAACATCCCGAGGAAAGCGGTCAATTCCGCGGCTTGCTTCAAAATCCACCCAGCCAGAGACTAAAATTGAGCGCAAGAGCGGGGTACATCGGTTACTATTGTATGCGGAGCTATCATTTATTGACTATTTATTATTTAATGCAACTTTATGATCCAACTGAAATTTAATAGATGAAATTTTGGACAGCTGCACGCATACTCATTTTATTAATGAACGAAACAAAAATAAATAGAACACAAAAATGGTATTATTTCCTTCACATTTTTCCGTTTTCATAAGATTTTTCATGGCGCACATATCTATAATTTATTTCAGTAGTTTTTTTTTAAATTTGCTCGATTTCAAGGCATAATTGATACTCAGCTGTACATTTTTTGGTATTCACACGATTCGCAGTATTACATTCTTCATTAGTTAAATAAATATATTTTTATATATATTTATAAAATTATTAATTATATATATAAAAGTTGCAATTTTCTGTTCTTTGAAGATATCGTTATCATTCTTTTGTCAGCATTTGACTTCTCAGTAAAAGCAAATATTTTCGAAAGTTATAGTGGAGTCTCAAGCCATGCTAAACACTGGGTGCATTTAAGCAAGGCTAGGTAATAGGAATATAATCAAATTTGCAAGCAGGGTACACCACAGGACGGTGTCATCTCTCCTCTTCTGTGGGTTATTGTCTTGAACAACACACTAACAAATCTAGACAGAGATGAAGTAAATGTAGTTGGCTATGCGGATAATATGGTGATCATAGTATCAGGAAAGTTTCCGGCTGTTATCAATGAGATTATGGAGGTCGCACTGGGTTAAGTTTGCACCTGGGCTTCAAATGCGGTCCTTGTATTAACTCAAGCAAAACGGAACTGATGCTCATCACTACTAAAACCAAGATACCCAGCTTCCCACTCCGACGTCTGAACGATCAACAGCTTTCTCTGTCTTCCAGCTCTTAGTACCTAGGCGTTCCTTAAGACCCTAAACTCAGCTGGAATCTTAACGTTGATCAGCGAGTTAAGAACGCGTGCATAGCTTGCTTTTCACGCCTGCAGTAGAACCTCTGGCAAAAAATGGGGTCTCCAATCAAAGCTGATCCTTTGGATGTACACAGCGGTGATTCGCCCGATTCTAACATACAGATCACTAGAATGGTGGCCGGCCCTTAGGAAAAAATACAACATCATTAAACTTAATAACGTACAGAGAACAGCATGCAAAGGTACCACATGCGCTCTGCCTGTTGGAACTTTGGAACTACCCATTTAAAGTTCTACAGCACACGATCTGGATGCTGGTCTTCAAAACCATATGGTTATAGCACTATACTTGATCTTATACCAAGTGTGAGAAAATTCAGATATAACTAGAGAATGAATGTGTTTAAAATAAAAAATATGAAACACTTTATTGAGGATTATTTTAATATTAAGCTTTATTTTTTTTTTTTTGTTATCTTTTTAAAAAGAAAAGAAAACTATAGCACGAGGTCGCTGTCGGTCGGGTGGCAAAAGGTCCGTCAGCATCAACTGTGAATGAATAAAAAAAAAACACCACATGAGCTCAGTTTGTCTTATCTCTGCAAGTCTTTGATAAATTATTTATGTCATGAACAATATAGTGATGAGCGTGAGAGTAGTTTAAAGCGTACGCTACACCCGAAGCAGGAAAACGCACATCTCCGGGTGTGAGAAAAAGTGTCAGGCAAGCGGAAACACCACAGCGAGCCGACGAAATCAAAGTGTGTAGTAGGAGGGCAACAACCAACTCACCGGTACTAAACAGGGTGAAAAACGCAACCCTTTTCTCCTCAGATGTTTGGATTACCTCACTCCTAGACTACACTGGGCTACAACCCACAACATGAAGAAATTACTCCACTCACTCTCACGTCACCACTCGATCGTATTTGATGAGCAATAAAAAAAACGCCACAACAAAACAAATAAAATATGTATAAAAAAACAACAACAAAACAAATGCAAGCTCAGTGAATAACTCACCCTCAACTCTTTTGTTTTTTTTATATATATATTTATATCACTCACTATTTTTTATTTATTTTACATTGCTTGTACCACCTCAAACTGTTCGACACTGAATGAGCTCAGACTCGGAGAGGATCCTGCAAGCACACACACAAAATGCGACACACTCGATTGTCAGTTAAACTTCCTTCCACCCCTTCTTTAACCCAACGGGGTAAAGGAAAATAATGTGTGTGCAGCTGCGATCCTTTTTGCCTGTCGAGAGTAAACAACGATAAGGAACCATCCACTGCGCAATGTGAGTGTGTTCCTTCGGCGATTGCTTTCGCTATTTTGTTTTACGTTGTTGTCTTATTTTTAATCTATACACATTTTTTAAAAGGATTCGCTAACCCTGCGATGTGTTACACAAGAGATTTGGTAGCATCGCCAACCGACTATACAGTCCCTAGAATTTATCCATCAAATATATTTGAAAAACGTGCATAATCCCAGAAAGAGCGGAATGGAATAGTGGGCAAATATGCAAGGATTTTAACTGGACAATCTACACTGACGACTTTAAGATGGACAGCGGAGTTGGTGCGGTTGTGTTCTCAGAATCTCCGAACATCAGTTAAGCCTAGAAACTGCTCGAATATTCCAGCGCTTTTCAAGCAAAACTTTTTGCAATCCGGGAAGCATGTCGTCAAATCAAAATGCATCCAAATATACTGCCAGGTCAGAAGGTTGCCATATGCATTGATAGCCGAGCAGCTATCAAAGCTATGGCCTTCTTTACTTAACATTCAAAATAAGTACAGGAATACCGAGCTGAAATTGCGTCGTTGGAAGGTCAGCTCAGTTCCCTTATATTACAGTGACATCCCAGATAATGAAACGGCCAATGAACTTGCTAGGTAGGGATCTGTTCTCGCTCGCCTGTAGGGGAGGTTTTCGTCTTACTACATGTAGTTAAGGCTATTATATCCTTCCTATTGTATCCTTGCCTTCCTTAAAGCAGCAAACCTGTGCAAAATCAAGGAAAATATGCCCTGAATACAAACAATCAAAAACTAAAGCGGCGAAGCCGTCATGATATTGCTAGACTAGTGGCTGTCTGCACAGGACACTGGCCGATTGGAGATCATGCTGTTAAGCAATGCATCCCACACAATTCACACTGCCGCAGCTGCAAAAACACAGCTTAGATGGAGACCCTAACACACCTCTTTTGTGTCTGTCCGGCCCTTGCAAGAGCTAGACAGCGAGCGCTTGGCAGACCCTTCTTTAATTCAATTGATGAGATTTCTGCTAAGGACATTAAGCAACTAATTTCCTTCTTAAATACCTCAGGCTGAATTTAGTGATTTCTCAAATACATCTCATAAATAAGGTAACAGAGCTGTGGTATTAAAACAGCATATAGTGCTAATTAGGTTCTCATTGAACCACCACTTTTACCTTTTTGATAAAGTACACACCTACTCACAATGCATTCGGATAAAAGGAATTCTACATCGCAAAAATTGGCAAGAAAAAATGATTGACCTGATTAAGTTAATATCTTGAAATATTCCGTTGACAAAAGTAGAGATTTAGAGATCTAATTTTGTTTAAATTTTTTGAACTACTTGAACCTGCTTAAATTTAATATAATATGAATCTATATTAGGCTAAAGTCACATGTGTTTATCACAAGTTCACAAGTTGAGTTCAAAATGGGATCTTCGCTTAATTCATTATATTCAAAGGACGAACAAAACTGCACAAAGGAATGCAACATTTAATAAAACGCAGAGCTCCTCTTTGGCTGCATTTGTTGCTGAAAGCATCCAAGACAATATTTGACAACATCCGGAAGTTAAACTCATTCGACCAAATGCCTCGTCTAATAGAAGACAATGCACTGTAGTCATACATATGTATCTATATAAGCATACCGTAAATGCTTCATTCTTCGTTGTAGATGGTAATAATCTCTAATTTCATAGAACTCCCTTCTAATACTGTTTTTACGAAGGATATAAGCAAGTTGCCGCACAGCATGTTACATTTCTATCCAAGTCAAGTAATCCAATTCACTCGCTTCTCAGATAGAAAATACCGATCCGCAAATACAGGATCAGAAAACCGACTCCTTGTTTTCAGTCTAGTGTCATTTTCAAATCAATACCCACAAAATACCCTTAGAGAACACAGCAACATCTGCAGAGATTTTGCCATCACTGTACAATGTACATACACAGGCAGAAGAGAATGGGCAGAGCAAACTAAGAACCTTAAGCCAGTGTTATAGAAACAGGCAACAGTAACAGCACGCAGATGCCTTAAGATGTGAAAAGATAAAACGATAAAGGACCCACCACCCTTAGGGGCATGATGGAGTATGCAACGTTGTTTTGATACTGAAAACACCCTCATACACACCATAAGTGGATGGGTGGTGGCGACATTTTTCGACCATGTGTGACTATTCATTACACGATGATGGCTGACAGGAACACAATTAGATTTACCAAGACGTTATGGGATCTTCTTAAGCCGGTGCTTTATATGCGTTAATTCCGAGTCGTTTTGTAAAATGCTATTGACGTTCTTGTATCACATTATTTAAGGGTTGATCTCTGGATTTGTTCGCCTTCAAGTTTGTTGTGTTCGTGCTTGTAATAAATATTATGTAAGTGTGAAGCAAACTCTAATCTCCTAGTGCCCCTTGAAGGAGGATGCCGAGTATATTTTACGAGTATTAGCGCTTTAAAATTTAAATAATCTTAAGACTTAAGTCTTACTTAGCACATTGTTAGGTAATAAATTCTCTACACAGCATTTTCTGATTTTTTTTTTTAGAAGAGCTGCATAGAAAATATTGTCTACAAAAAGAAAAGACTCTATGTATGATGGCTAACATATTTGGACCAACTTTTATGTTGAACCTCATTTCCGGTTTCTAGACTATCATTTTGTTATTTGTTCTTTATTTGGGACCATTCCAAAATAAGTCCATGCTACGTCAATATAATCAATTTCGAGGACACTAAAGAAACTACTTACCTATTAACTTATCAGGCCATCGATCCTTAGCGCTTAGTTGTTTTCCATCTTTGACAGTTTATTTCCTTTAAAGTAAATGTTGTTATGTTACGGAAATTGAGGTCTTAGTCCTTCCGCCAAAACAAATTTACATGCTTCGAATCTCATTAAAGATCAATAAGACCTAAGCGGTTTTTTTAATGCATTTTTTATTTCAAAGGACTTAGGCACTAGACAAAAACGCTTAAACTAGCTTATAACGGGTTTTTCAACAGAGACGCTACAAAAGTAGAGCGACAGGGACAGCAAACGACTCCATATTACTTCTAGCCGCTCTTTTGACATTTCTCTTCAGTAAGGTTTGCCATTTCATAATAAAAATATACGAGCCAACAACGAGTCGAAACTATTAAAATTTACTACCGAAATTCGGAGTCAGTCGGCTCAACGTTAAGAGCGCTACGTCCAATTTATGGTCGTCATAATTGTCCTAGCAGATCAAAAATTGAGCATCTAGTGGAAAAATTTGAATCCACAGGCACAGTAAAAAGTGTTCCCGTGCCAGTGAGATAAAGAAGTGCCCGTAGTGTCGAGAATATTGCTGCAAGCCTCAGTTCAGTTGCAGAAAGCAAAAATGTGTCTCTCACACGTCGTTCTCAAGCGTTGGGCATCTCTATGACGTCGTTGCGGCGAATTTTGCAAAAAGATCTTGGCCTACATTGACACAAGAACTGAAGCCGCTTGATCACCAGAAGCGTCGTATGGTTGTGTATTGGGCTGAGCAACAACTTGAAAATGAAATCATCTTCAGCGATGAGGCTCATTTTTGGCTAAATGGCTCCGTCAATAAACAAAATATTCGGTATTGGTCGGGCAGCAATCCACACGTACGCCATGCGTCATCATTGCATCCCGAGAAAATTACGGTTTAGTGTGGTTTATGGGCCGGTGGCGTCATTGGGCCGTACTTCTTTGGATCGCTGCCGTTCAATGATAACCGAATATTTTTCGCCCCAATTGGATGATATGGACTTAGAGGACATGTGGTTCCAACAGGACGGCGCCACAAGCCACACAGCGAATGTCACAATCAATTTATTGGAAACCAAGTTTGGAGAACGTGTTATCTCACGAAATGGTCCAGTCGCTTGGCCGCCTCGGTCGTGCGATTTGACGCCATTAGACTGTTTCCTGTGGGGCTACGTCAAGTCTATGGTCGATGCCAACAAGCCAGCGACGATTGAAGAACTTCATCCGAATATCGAACGTGAAATTGTAGCAGTATCGGCCGATTTATGCTTGAAAACCGTCGAAAATTGGGTTCAGCGTCTGGACTTCTGCAAGCGTGCCCGTGGTGGCCATGCAAAAAAAATCGAGAACCATACAAAATGGCATCGAACGTACTTTCACCGGAATAAAGAATTTCATTGATATTCAAAACCCTTTTTGTTTTATTTAAAACAACTTTTGTAACGCTCTTATTGAAAAACCCGATATATGTATCTTAATTTTACTTAACTTAACTAACTTACTGGTCCTGTGCATACGCTCTAAGCTAAACGTAGTACTTATTTTATGTCTTTCGACTTAAAGTTATTATTTAATATATCTTAAAGATAACAATTATAAACTAAGAACATTTTTTTTAAAGACATAAGTCTTATATCTATAGTAAAATAACTTAAAAATATAAACTTAAATTTAACTTAAGCCTACGTTTATATATAAACCGATTATATATATACCCTTAAGCCCACGAAAATATAAACACAATAAATATATATGTATATTTTTTTTTATTTAATTTTTATTTATTAGTAGAATGCTAGTGACTTTATAATTTTTTGCTTTAAATATTTCAAATGCAAGCACATATCTAACATTTTTCAAAATAAATAATTAAGCATCATTCTGTAGCACATATACAAGTAACTAGAGGCGAGTGATCCTTCCATTAGATTTTACATATTTAGCAGTTGTGGGGTAAATTCATGTTTAGCAATACAAAAATAAATAAATAAATAACAAAAAATCATAAATCAAAAATTCAAATGCTTAAACATACAAAAATAAATAAATAAATAAGAGAAAACAAAGATGCTTAAATTTCAATAAAAATTATTAAAATTTAAAAGAGAGGTTACAAATTATAAATCCGAGCTTAAGTATACTTTGACCGCTGAACTATCCACGCCAAAAAGAATTTTTTTTTACTTCGCTTAAAAATAAACAAAGGTTGCACTATTGACCTCAATACAAGTGGCAATTTATTGAAAAGCCTAGGTGCTTTCGCAGTATAGAAGTTTGAAAAGTGTGTTTTTTTACATAGAGGAGTATTTACAACTGACATTCTATTTGCTCTTAGTGAGTATATATTTGAACTTCTGAGAGTAGCGCTGTAACCGCTCCGCATTAGGAAAACTTTAAGAACTTTTAAGATGTAAAGATATTTTATTGGCAGAACTCGAAGACTAAAAAACAAAGCCCAACTACTGGTTAATCTATTAGCGTTACAAATAATTCGCATAATGTATTTTGGGAAATGTTCAGTGTTTCAATTGTAGTATTATAAGTTCCACCCCAACTAGCAATACCGTATTGTAACTCAGAGTAAACCAGTCCATAATAGAACAAACATTTTGCGGGTTACAGTTAACATATATTTTTTCAACTCATCAACGTGTGCTTTCCAATAAAGGTTTTTGTTTATTAAAACACCTAAATATTTATAACTTTCAACACCTTTTATTTTGAAACAATTTGAACTACACACTGAATCCTCATAAAAGTTTTTCTTGTCACACTTATGAGCCGGTAAGGACAATTTTTTACAAGAACTGGTATGAAAGGAAACATCAAAATCAACTGGACAAACACATTTTAAACTGCAAGTCAACATTTTTGTTTTTTCGCTGATGAGCAACTCGTGTTTAGCGTACTATTATCTGAGTATATTTAAATCCATATGAAGCTTTACTATTGACTCAAAATAGTTGTTATTTGAATATGTAAAAGCTTTATCATCAGCATAAGCTGTTATATGGCTATTAAAGTTTTGTTTAAAAAGAGAATTAATATAGATCAAGAATAAAATTGGTCCCAGTACAGATCCCAGAGGAAAGCCAATAGTCATTTTTAACTCCTTACTAAAGATTCCATCAAGTTTCACTCTCTGACTTCTATCCGACAAGTAAGAAGAAAACCAATTATATATAATGCCTCTAAGTCCTGCCTGGTACAATTTATTTTCATCATATCTATAAACAAAACTATGCTGGTGTTTTTATTATTAAAACTATCACAGATTTAAGTACGGCATCTTTAGTCGATCACCCCTCCCGAAAACCAAATTGTTCATTAGCAAAAAAATTGGTTTTATTTAAAAATGATACTATACGTACTTTCATAAGTTTTTCGAATATTTTGCAAAACGTCGGAAGTATAGAAATTGCGTCACGGAATTTCGATTGCCCTTTTTATACAGAGGAATGATTTCAGCATTTTTAAAGCCGTAGGAAATATACCACAATAAACACTAAAATTAAATAAATGACACAACACATCGACAATGAACAGTGAATATACTCATATGTACATATAATATCACTATATAGATTTCCCCTGACTTATCCGACGTAAGCTAAAGAAAAACTAAATCTATTTAATCCAAACAAAAAGAGGGCAACTTTTCCCCGTAAGGAGACCCGACTTTACGCGAGATGTCTCGATCGTAGGTGAGTCACCTATCTACACTGGAACGGCGACGAGCACCACCGCCAGACTACTCTGGATCAAATCAAGGTAGAAGAACGCTTCTGGAGGGCTACAACCGTTAAGGCCCACACTCTCGTGGAACAACAAGTTGGGGTAAAAAGCCCCAGAGATCCGGTTGTTGATCGAAATCATTGCTCTTGCAATTGCCTTCGGATAAGTTTTATTAGGAAAATATTTACCCTTACCAGGTTTGCTCCATTGTAAAGGACCTCATTGCAATAGAATTTTTTGTATTGGGACTCTGGAGTTCTATATAAACGAAGAACAGCCCTGAGACATTGTCTTTCAAAAACCCGAAATTTTTCCATCGAATTTGCTTTTCCGTTGAACCACTCTGGACAGCCAAAAGTAAGCATTGGTCTGACAAGAGCCATGTAGCAGATGACTTTCATCCTGACATCGAGTTGGCTGCTATAAAACAGTCTCTTTGTCCTGGCAAAAGTTGCTTTGGCTCTGGCTGGAGCTACATCTATATGTTTATATGTCCTTAGCTTTGATGTTATTGATGCATGGTCGAAAAGCTTGTTTAAGCTAGATGTCACAGAGCATCTGTATGTAGCCTATGCCAGATCAATTCTCAGATAAGCTAGCAATGCTCTCTCTCCCTTGTCGATTGTCGAGCATTGTCCTTAGCAACGATGCTTTCTGTTTGAACGGGTATGCTAACAAACAAAACTGCCGTGTTCGGTCCGATGAGCAACCTTTGGAAATACAACAATCTAAATTCAATGGCGCCTACCACAATTCAAATATTTCGAATTTTTTTTGGCCCAAAATGGACGAAGTTAACCTGGTCGATATAAGTTTCCAGAAAGACGGTGCTTTACGCCTCACAGCAAGCAAATCGATGAACCGATTGAGTCCGGTGAGTCTCGTGTTTGCTGGTATGCCAGCGTCAACTGTGCAATGAGTGAGATTTCAGCTTCGTGTCAAAAGTGACTGAAAACTTAACTGTTCGTTGGTCATCGTTTACCAAGAAAACTTATTGAAATAAGACTTATTGAATTGGATCATTAACTTTATTGAATTCTTTTTACAATTAAAAAACATACAAAAAAAACACTCTTTACGAATCTAACTCGGCTCAATGTGGTTGACAGTAGACTAACTAATTAAATTTATCAATCAATTTATAATAATAATCTCATATGATTTTTCGTATTCGATTATCTTTATCACAACAAGCTTTGTTTACATAGGCCTTGTATCATTTAGCCTCATGCCATAAGGTTTCCAAAAACTTCTATTACCCTTTTTCATTTCTAAGTTCCGGAACGGAAACGCAAATATTTCCCTAATTTCCATACACATGTACGCATTTCACATTTCATTTCCTTTATGAGTGAACAACAACATATCGTACATAAGGACTTCCAATCTAGAAAAGGATGCTACTCGCTCACAGTGTTTCCTCTATCATTTCCACAAAATAATCAAAATCACTGCGCCGAACATAAAGGGGAATGCCGGCAACAACATTTATCTCAAAACAAAATAATCTTTTGATGATGTGAAGTCAGCCTGGAGAGAGAGTCACTCTACGGCCATCAAACTGCAAACACTGTTTTCCTTTTTTTGATGTGTTGATGTCAAACGGAAAAAAAGAAAATAGAAAAAAAAACCAACAACAACTATAGCCTTAAACAAAGTACATTCAACCCAACAACACCATCTGGAATTTGAAATTCATGATTACGCCATATGTCGATTTTCTTCCTTCATCAACGGTATCCTTCTCGAGAGTGTTCTGGTTATGAATTATAAATTTGATCTCTTTGCTTTAGTTCGCCCAATCGCAAAATGTCAACGAAACTTTAAAAAAAAATTCCAGGAATATGTTGGTTTGTACTGGTTAGCTTCGACTTAAATTAACTCAGCACAGCTCCTTGATCCAAAACTCACCTTAATTATCATTAGTTAAAATAAACTCATCAAGATTCACCTCATATCTACTATGCTCATAACACCTTAGTTTGAATTATATTTTATTAAGAAATAATTTAATATTTGCTGCTGGTTTTTGTCGACGCGTTGGTGTTCCAAAACCATAAACGGCAATTAAGCATTCAGATGTCTGCCAGGCACAGGACTTTAATTTCTTGTTTTGGTTGGTTGGAGCAAATAAACATGCAGCAAAGCTGACGATATCATGTGGAAGAACATTTTTGGGAAATTCCATAACCAATTACATTTCTTCCAAAGGAACTTTAATTCTGCTCCGTTTATAGGTGTACATTCAAAACCATAAAGTTAAAAATTGTCCTCACCAGCCGACAGTTTATTGTGAAAAATGTCAGGCAAAATGAAACTAACAACGATCTCCAACCGTTATTTCGACGATATTATTTACGATCTTCACAAGCGATCTTTTAGGATCTCTCCGTCACTCCACAGCGTATGCAGAGGACTTGATTAAGTCCGCAGATCGAGGTTATTGTAAGTTTCTTGCAACGTGACTTTGAAAAGTCTGTGGGATATTGCCATGATTGGAAGTTGAAGATCAAATTCCAAAGTCCGAGACCATTCTGTTCTGGACTCCGTTGTCTAGGGCCTCTAGAAATACTAGAAAGAAGTAGCGAATGTTCTCTATTTTTGTACAAAACGGGCTGCCATTGGTGAATCGATGTGTTTTAAGATACCTTTGGATCTGGCTAGATCAGTATCTTTATCTTAACAAACATAAAGATGCTGCTCTGGCCAGAACCAAAGTGGCCTTTGCCTTGACAAAGAGACTATTTCACTGCGGTCAACTCGATGCCAAGGTAAAGGTGATCAGCTACACGGCTCTCTTTCGGCGTGTCCTTGCCTATGGATGCCCCGTTTAATTCAACGTCGGAACAAGCTTATCGGAAAAGTTTCGGGTTTTCGAGAGACGATGTCTTCGGGCTTGTCTCCACTTATATAAAACTCCAGAGTCTAAATACAAAAAATTCTATAGTAATGAAGTCCTGAACAACGGGCCAATCTGATCAGAGTGAATAGCTACCTTATAAAACTTATACGAGATCACATTGCAAGAGAAATGACTTCGAAACATAACTTGTTTCCTGAGGCTTTTAACCCAAAAATGTACCAAGAGACAGAGCGCCTTAACGGCCTAGTTCCTCCTGAAGCGTTCCAATATTTAGATAAAAAAGTTTGGTTCAGGATATATTAGCGGTAGAGGTACAATATCTGTTCTAGAATAAGGTCACAATATCTGTTCTAGAATAAGGCTGATGATAGTGCCTGAATTTGGCGAAGTGCGGTGATGGGATCTAATGCCGACTTGCCGGGCTGAAACCTTCACTGATATTTGCCAGTTTTCGGGTTGCAGATGTCTTTAGATGTTCTCACAATACACCGTAAAGGATCTTTTAAGTAATGTGAAGCATCGATATACCTCGATAGTCAAGTCTTCACTTTTTTCGGCTAAAAAATGAAGTGCCAATAATTGCGTTTTCAATGTTTTTGATGGTTATTCGTCTTTTTTATTGGATCAATTTGTTTCAGATTTAATTGCAGATGTTAGTAAGTTTTTAATTTTGGAATGTTTAGAAGAGCTGAAGCATAAAATTCATTTATTTTTAAAGCGCGGAAACGATAAAGCAGCAAATGCAGGTTTTTCAGCCTCAAGAGAGGACAATCATTAAGTCTGCTGCCTAAAGTTATTCGACTCATTAGCTTAAATCTAAAATATTAAGGGTTCTTAAAAGCACATAAAGGAGTCATGCCATGTATAAATAATTTCATAATGTCATTATCAAAACTGTCTTGATTTGAAGTACTTCTTGGTTTTTGGTTAGTTTTACTTAATTTTACTTAACCTTCCTTGTTCTGGTGCAAATAATTTTGATACTCTTCTGCACATGTGCCTCCATGCTTCCTCTTCAAATGCCTTACACATGCCTTCCAAATCACAAGTCAAAGCCAAATTTAAATGTGCAAGTGCACGTGTTTTATTTATACTTAATACTTACCTGTTAGAAATAAATGTATTTCATACATGTTTATTTTGTCGTATTCTACATTTCAATTGCGATCGCAATTGAAAAGTAACAAATGACAATTAATTCATTTGTTAATTAAGTCAATTGCAAACTAAAATATTGAAATCAACTGCAATTGAATTTAATTGCAGTTAAGTTGAAGCAATTAATTTTATGATCAATTGATTAATTACAATTAATATTAATTGATTTATGCCCAGCATTGGTACCGGGCTAAATGCTTGTTACCTTATTCGCTGCAGAGTCTCCTGTTGCTGGCGTATTTCTTGGTGATCCTGTTGTGTTGGAGGCCAGTACATATTCGCAAGATCCCCCTCTCGAAAATGACAACTCTCTTGATGTACGTCATCGAGGCTGTGAACCATGTGGGGAATTCATATGTCCAGCTTCGTCTTCTAGCTGAGGCCGTTCTGCTTGCGCATCAAAGGGTAAACCCGATGGAAGGCGAAGCAAACCTTACGAAAATGGCATCTCAGTGAATTTTACTCAAAGGTACTTAATCTTTGTCGACGTTATGACGATTGTTCCGTCCTGGAATATAATCATGGTGTTGCGGTAATTCTAAGCGGACGTTGTTCTCGGGGAGTTGCCCGGCTTACGGAGGCACATCAGCTCCACTTTCCTGGGGTTGATGCGGATTCCCCGATCCTGGTAGCATTCCTGCAGCCTTCTGACATGCGTTTCAAATTTTCGAGCTATCAGCTGTCAGAGTGAGCTTGCGTACGTGAGAGAGTCGTCCGCGTACAAGCAGCATTTTGTTGAATTGTCCAGCCCGAGTTGGCCCGACGTCAGAATGTTAAAATGGAGAGGACCAACCTTTGATTCCAGTGCGATACATGCTCTCATTGCATGAGTTGAAGATTTCTTGTTGTCTACCTGCACGTCGAAAGTCCTGGAAGTAAGAAAAGAGATCTAAGTATTCAAGCAAATGCAACTACTTATTCTCAATAAGTGGACGAACAATTTTCCAATAAAACATGGTTTCTTAGGCAGAGACATATTGACAAAATTTCTTTGCAAAATATACTACGAAGCATTTACGACATCAGTTTATGATGTAGAAAAAGAAGAATTTGAAACTTTCGCAGGTATAAAGGGTCATCCGTGTCAAACACAAACCTCAAACAGAACTGTCACCCGAAACTTTCTGGAACTATCCAATATGGATCGCATAGCAACAACTGAACGAGTACAAAAATAGTAATTTTTTAGCAGGCAGGATATTTGTCGACTTCCATCTGAGCGCATTATAGGCAAAACTGAAAAAAAATTCAGAGACTGGCTCTATCATAAATATTATCATCGAAATGCATGCACTACAGAAAACACGCCTGCCGTAAGGGCAAGGTTGGAGAAAATCCAAGTCTATTAATTTTATGGCGAGCGCAGCATTTGAGCTTGTCAGAGCATTTTATGTGTTTTTTGCATAGAGAAATGTATTATTTTATCAACTCACTTAAGAATTGAAGCTAGCTTGATTACAGGATGATTGATTGATTTCTTGAGCTATGTGGCGCATCAGATTGTTGAAGCCCACAATAAATAACAGGTAGAAATCTGGAACAAACCAAAAAAGAGAAGTTAATCAGACCGAGCCGATATTGCATAAAATTCGACCAGATCACCAGGCGCCCAGAAACGCAAGAAAAGTAGCAAATTTCAAACCACGCTTTAATATCGCATGCCTTCGATAAATAACAGGCAGAAATCTGGTTCGAAACAAAAAAATAAAAGTCAATCAAACCGAGCCGGTATTGCATAAAATCCGACCCGATTACTAGGCGCTCAGAAATACACGAAAAGAAGCAAGTATCCCAACCACTTTTTAATAAGACAAGCCCACGAAGAATAACAGGCAGAAATCTGGTTCAAAACCAAAACAGAAAAGTGAGCGAAACCGAGCTGGTATTGCATAAAATCCGACCCGATCACTAGGCACTCAGAAATACACGAAAAGAAGCAAGTATCCCAACCACTGTTTAATATCGAAATCCCACAATAAAAATCAGCCAGAAATCTGGTTCAAAACCAAAAGTGAAAAGTTGATAAAACCAAGTCGGTATTGCATAAAATCTGACCCGATCACCAGGCGCCCAGAAACTCGGGAAAAGTAGCAAGTATCCCAACCACACTTTAACATCGCTCGCCCACGATAAAAAAAAACAGGCAGAAATCTGGTTCAAAACAAAAACAAAAGAGTTAGTCAATTCGAGCCGATATTGCATAAAATTCGACCAGATCACCAGGTGCCCAGAAACGCAAGAAAAGTAACACCTACCTAATATGACATTTCCAAGATTAATAACAGGCAGAAATCTGGTTCAAAACCACAACAGAAAAGTTAGTTAAACCGAGCCGGTATTGCAAAAAATCTGACCCGATCACTACGCGCCCAGAAACGCGGGAAAAGTAGCAAGTTCTCCAACCACGCGTTAATATCGCTCGCGCAAGATAAATTACAGGCAGAAATCTGGTTCAAAACCAAAACAGAAAAGTTGATCAAACCGAGCCGGTATTGCATAAAATCCGATCACTAGGCGCTCAGAAATATATGAAAAGCAGAAAGTTTCCCTACCACGGTTTAATATCGAATTCCCACAATAAAAATCAGGCAGAAATCTGGTTCAAAACCTAAACAGAAAAGTTAACCAAACCGAGCCGGTATTGCATAAAATCTGACCCGATCACTAGGCGCTCAGAAATACTCGAAAAGAAGCAAGCATCCTAACCACGCTTTAATATCGCATGCCAACGATAAAAAAAAACAAGCAGAAATCTGGTTCAAATCCAAAACAGTAAGTCAAACCGAGCCGGTATTGCTTTAAATCCGACCAAAAAACCAGGCTAGCAGAAACGCAGGAAAAGGAGCAAGTATCCCCACCACGGTTTAATGTCGAATTCCCACAATAAAAATCAGGCAGAAATCTGGTTCAAAACCTAAACAGAAAAGTTAACCAAACCGAGCTGGTATTGCATAAAATCTGCCCGCTCACTTGGCGCTCAGAAAGCAGAAAGCACGAAAAGAAGCAAGTATCCCAACTACGCACTAACGCCGCTCGCGCACGATAAATAACAGGCAAAAATCTGGTTCAAAACCAAAACAGAAAAGTTAATCAAACCGAGCCGGTACTGCATAAAATCTGACCCGATCACTAGGCGCTCAGAAATACACGAAAAGAAGCAAGTATCCCATCCACCTTTTAATAAGACAAGCCCACGAAAAATAACAGGCAGAAATCTGGTTCAAAACCAAAACAGAAAAGCTAACCAAACCGAGCCGGTATTGCATAAAATCCGACCCGATCACTAGGCACTCAGAAATACACGATAAGAATCAAGTATCCCAACCACTGTTTAATATCGAATTCCCACAATACAAATTAGACAGAAATCTGGTTCGAAACCAAAACAGAAAAGTTGATCAAACCGAGCCGGAATTGCATAAAATCTGACCCGATCACCAGGTGCCCAGATACTCGGGAAAAGTAGCAAGTATCTCAACCACGCGTTAACATCACTCGCCCATGATAAAAAACAGACAGAAATCTGGTTCAAAACAAAAACAAAAAAGTTTGTCAAACCGAGCCGATGTTGCATAAAATTCGACCAGAACTGCCTCAAGATCATTGAATTCACAAAAACGTCGCACTTTAGCCCCTGAGTGCCTTTGGTCCATACATTTTCGGAAACGAGCCACTTGAAATTTGGCTTTCTATAGACAAAATTTGTTAGTTTCAAATCGAAGTTAATTCTATAGATTGTTTTCTTATTGCCAGTGATGGTGATGTGAACTGACAACGAAGAACGTTTGAAAATAATCTTGTCACAATCGAATACTTTAAGAACTCTCGTGAAGAACATAAGAATGATCTTATATGAATGATTGAAACAGATATTTGATCGAATCTGAGTCATAAATGGGTTTTATTTAAACTTAATTTTGCAACATGCAGTTAAACATATTTTTAAATATCTAAAAACAAACACAAATTATTGGCGCCATAGCATTATGTAGAGATCTTATCATGTTTTCCAGAAGCTTTCACAAGGTGGTTAAAATTTCAAAGATTTTCAATTATTAACGGCAGCGTGTAAAAAACAGAATTTAAAGCTGTTCTTAAGAAAAAATCAAAACGATCAAAAAACGTATTCCTCTCTGCACAATGTACAAATCAAAAAAAGTCCCCACGTACTTAACACTGCATGAACCACAAGGAATGTGAATGTGACTGAAATCAGGACTAGTCAAAGTTTACAAATTGTTGCCTTTGAGCAGGGAAATTGCACTGTGTCAGATGTGTCCTTTTACATTTTTTTTTTTTGTGTTCTAACTCACTTTTTCATCTTCGGATGTGATTCTGTCCGGAGACGACGAGGACGAATGAGTTGACTTTTCCATATTGTCCTCTCTAACGACGACATCCAGGCCGCATTTCCGAGTTCTGTTGGTGTCAGAGAAATATAGCGAACAACGATTAATTACAATCGTCCGGCATCACAATACTAAACATACATATACGTATACGCATAGATATCTACAGAGAGAAGACCGTTTCCTCTATAAAGTTTGACATCCTTCTTTTTGCTGCCTCTGATTTTATTTCCTCCTTTGCAAAATATCCTTTGCTGCTGCTGGACACAAGCAAAGCAATAAAAAATCCAGAAGAATTGCCTCACTCGGGGGGCTTTCTGTTTTTTTTTTCTTTTTGCTTTTTTATTTGCACAGATTTAGAGTTCGGGCGTGTGTGATTGTGATTGAATCATCGTCGTCGTCCTTTTAGAGCATTGCTAAAGGACCACTACTGGACCATGTCACGGTCACGATGTAAAATTGGAAGACAATCTTTCGATATGGTATTGGCAGGAATGCAATATTACGGTTAGTTTTTGATTCAAGTATTTAATTATTTTTCTATCATTCACTAGTAGTATTATAAGTCTGCAAGATGAATGATAAGCTGTGGAACTCGTGGCCACTATCAATCAATTTCATTTGTATTTTCGAAGGATTTCGATACACTTGGAAAGGTAACTTAATTATTATTTTGGTAATATTTAATCGTGCAGAGATGGGCTTAAACTTTTAGTGAAGCCCCTCAATAAGTAAAGCTTATCGCAAAATTTGACTCAAAACAAATCGCAGTACTTAGGACTCAGCTGGAATAAAATTCAATGGCGTTTCCTTTACAATTTTGTTAACATTATTTCGACTTTTATTATCACAACTCGTTTTCATGACTATGATCCTTGAAGTGTCTTTTTGATCAGATCTTCAGAACTCCGTCATGAACATTTCATAATAAAGTTTTTTTTTTTCTTGGCATGGAACTAGGATACGGCACCATAAACACTCTAGTTTATGCGCCTATTTCGGAAAGAGCTAAGCACCTGCTTTGAAATAATATCATTTAAGTCCCATGGAACCGTTGCTTATATTAGGTCGAATTAGCCGCTTATGAAAAGAATGCATTGCTCAAAGTTTAGCCCGACTGCCAGAATTTGGACTGGGAGGACACTACTGATTTGGACCAAATGATCTAGATACTTAAATTCAATTCGACGAGTTCGAATTCGAGATTTTCGACGAATCAATTATTTATAATAAGAATTTGGGTAACGAAAAAGTTATACGAATACAAGGATACATAAAATTAACTAAAATGTTTGAAGCCAATTTTCCTTTTGAGCAGTAAAGGCATGTAAATTATTTTTCAACATCTGAAAAAAATGTAAAATAGTCAATTTTTTAAAAGCAGTGAATGCAGTTTAGAAGCAAAAAAAATGTACGTGTTGATTTATTTATTCAATTTTGTGTGGAGCTCTCGATGCATTGGGGCGGGCGTCTTTAATACGACGTCATGACGAAACATTCAAAACAAATATTATTTTCTGTCATTCCCATATATTTTGTAAAATGCTATCACCAATGCTTTGGGTACAAGGAGTAGCTCAACTGCTATTTTGTTTTTTTTTTTTGTTTGTGTTTAACTCTGGTTATTGAAGACTAAAATATTTATCCAAAGGAGCAATTCGGCTTCCGTCACTTTCATAGAACGTCTCACCAAGTATTAAAAATTTTCGAGCACTTAAAAAAAATCGAAAGGACAGTAAATCGACAGGAATGATTCTATTGGATATAGAAAAAGCATACGACACTCTATGCCACGGTGGTCTTATTTATAAAATGATAGTTCTCAATTTCCCATTACATATGTGTAAAATTAACCAAAGTTTTTTGTTATATCGTAGTTTCATAGTCAATAACTGTCCCTCGAATCAATTTTGTCCACCTACACGTGCATCCCCAGGTAAGTGAGTTTAAATCAGACATGTTTGCTAATGACACAGCAATATTCTCTTCGCATGAATTTTGTATCAATATTGAAAAAAACCTTAATGGAAAATAAAGGAAAATTCACGAAAAAAATGTCTTGTTACTTTCCAAAAAATCAGGTTAAGATCAGCTTGAACTTAATGGGGATCATCAAATAAATAGTTGGGGATTCATTTGGATAATAAATTGTTTTTTAATGAATATATTCCAAAAACATTACATAAAATAAGCATTGCTACTATACCCATTCATAAATCGAAAGTCGAAATTGTGAAATGAAAATAAAATCATCATCCATAAAGTAATATTCTAAGGTATTCTTCTGTATGGTCGTCCAGTTTTGGGTAACTGTGCCAAAACGCACACCCAAAGATTGCAAGTGCTCCAAAACAAGCTGCTTAAAATGATGCTCAACCTTCCATGGCATCACTCTATATTTGATCTTCATCAAAAAGGAAATGTTGAATTGATCTTCGAAACAATCCTAAAGCTTAAAAATACTTTTATGATTCGCTGTGCATAGGCAGATAATAGTTTGGTCAACCAATTTACTTGTTAAAAAAAAAGGTTTGACGATGTTTTTATAAATTGTTCTCTGAATATTAATTACCAATTTATTTAATTATGCTTACATTCTTATTTGTTTCTTTACACTATTATGTCCATAATTAATTATTTATTTATTAATTTATTTATTTATTTATTTATTCTTTTATGTATTGTTCATTTATTTATTATGAATTTATTTATTTTATTTTTGATTAACTATTTATTTATATTTCTTTAAACATTTGTGTTGTATTATGCCATCTTTACAACAAGAGTGTTGCATGTGTTTTTTTTCCTGACGATTTGAAGCTAGCTGAAGTGATACCTTTTTTCAAGAAAGGTGATAGAACATGTTTAAATAATTACAGGCCTATTTCTTTACTATCTGTTTTCTCGAAAATTTTTGAAAAAGCTATTAAAAATAGAATGGTAAGCTTCCTAGAAAAGAACAAATTTTTCAGTAAGTGTCAATTTGGATTTCGATCTGGGTTGTCGACAGAATGCGCACTCTTTTGCTCAAATACATATAACGGCTTGCATAATAATAGGGATTTTACTGCGCCTCTATTTGTCGACATCACAAAGGCATTTGATACTGTCGACCACAAAATTTTATTGGATAAGTTATACAACTGCGGTTTCAGGGGATCAATACACAAATGGTTCTGCTCCTATTTATCTCTTAGAAAACAGAGGGTTAATATTAATGGAAAATTGAGTTCTACCAGTACTATCTCCTTAGGAATTCCTCAAGGGTCTGTATTGGGACCAATTCTTTTATTAATTTTTATTAACTCACTCTTTTTACAAACATTTCGTAGTAAAGTTATGGCCTTTGCAGATGATATGGCTTGTACATTTCACAACAGTTCCGCTTTAAATCTTGCTGCTGATATAAATCACGACAAGTTGAACAGTTTTCTTTAAATTGAAGGTTTTCTGGTAGTTTCCTTCAGATTTATATTGTTTTATCACAAATTGTTTATGAAATTAAAAACGTAAATTTTTCAGTAGGAAGAAAGTAATTTCAAATTATCATATCTCTGTATAAAATGTGCGATAGGTAATGCGTTTTCGTAAAATTTTCGATACCAAATAAAATTTATCTATCTAACCCTGGTAACTAAAAACATACTTCGATTTATAACTAAGGATACTTTAGCTATCCTAACTAGCTAAGTATTCAGATATTCAAAAGACTATATACAATTGTCTTTTTTAATTCATAATAATACGTTCTCCATAAAACCAGGTCCATCAGTCATGGTGGCCATGAAGTAAGGGGATGATTCAATGAGGGTCTCAGAAAAACCGATGTTTCCCGCCATGTCTCGAGGGTCGAAGTTGGACTCTTTCATTTTAAGAAGGATATCGTGTACTTTTACGCAATTTTATTCCATCTGAAATGGCTTTTGGTTTGAGTTTGACAGTGATTTCAATTCCAAAAGAACTGAAAAAATAAAAATAATTTCAGTTGCTCTATTTCTTTATAAAAATATATAATAAATGGAAGATGGACAGCTTAGGACTGTCCTTAAATGCCCTTTCAACTAAGGTAAGAAGAGCTGAAACCCATAATACTAATAATCACAAACAAACACTTTAAATCAGGTTGTGACTTAGACCAAACTCCTGAAAAGAAACTCATGGCGAAGGCACAAACATAATAAGTTGATAGGAAATGACCCCGCTGACACAACTTACAAGTATATCATTAAGTCTAATTTCTGCTTGTAACCGACTTCTGTTAGTTGTCAACAAGGACATCAACTCCAATATGCCAATCGACTGCACTAATGTATCAGCAAATAAGCAAAGAAGAATGGGATATGATTAGGGATGATGGGGCAGTATGGATAGTTAATTCGTTCCAAACCTACATATCGGCTGGATAGGACGGGATCTCATGTAAAACTAAATTATATTATGTTGAGTAAAAAATAATGACATTAGTATCTCCTAGTATCTCATCAAAGTATGATAACTTACCGTACGTAGCAGAGATATGATATAACGATTGAGCATGAGTGTGAAGAACGTTTTGCAGTGACTCTTCGATTTTTGGGCACTGATTATTGTTATCATTCTTTGATGCATTTGTTTAAAATTTCAAGATGAGGTACTACCATGAAGAGAAAATCCACTACCCTACGTTGTAGTCAGCAATGATGCTGCATTTCCCCTTGCAAACATTTAGGAGTACTTATCTAAAAAGTTTTTTGGAGTGCATCTTCAACTACGACATTTTTGCTTTTCAAAACTTATTCTTTTTCCATTTTAATGCTTTCGAAACAGAAAAAGTGCTCCACTCAAAATGGGAAAAACAAAAACGTTTCAAAAAAATATTTTGCGAAGCGTCTGCTAACATCTTATAAACATTTCGGAAACATTTCAAAAATGTTTCTTTGGAATGAGAACATATCTGTGTAGTGAAGTTCCGGGGTCATATCAGCAATACTTGCAACTAAAGCAACTAATGGCGAATAAAATACTGCGAATTAAGTGTATGCAATTAGTCGGTATCAAATCCTCACTTCACAGTGCTTCGGCTCAGTCTTTGCAAAGTGAGTTAAAGAAGCACCATAAGACGCTAAGAGTGAGAAAACTATAGGATAAAATTAAGGTTTTGTGCGCAGTGAGTGACCACAGCACCTCATCCTTAGACCTTCGTCTTTATTTTATTGGAAACCTAGTCCCGCAAAACTGTTTGTAATGCAACTCGAGTGTGGAACTGTTCATAACTTATGTCAAAGTTAAAAAATATAAAGAATTTTCTATTTTATTAGGTTCAGGTTCTGTTTAGGGGTTTTAGAGCTACGCTATGTGAGATTGACCTTAGAATTATTTATATTTCGGTATCCGCGCGCTTACATTGTTAGCCATCTAAGGAACACTAATTGACCTTTTGATGGTACTCGCTTGTGCAGTTCTTGTTCATCTACTTTGTTCACCAATCGAAGTATTCGGGTTGTTTTTCAGTGAGGATATGTTCGAGGAATCGATCACGAATTTTTCAACGTATTTTCATGAATCATTTCAGGCGCTGCTGATAACACTCAGTGAGAGTTTATTAATGTGACGTTTAATGTGACGACAAATTTGGACCAAGGTAAGACCTTTTTAATGACAAAAAAAAATAAAGAATTCACTTATATACCTTTGTATGTTCTGCTAACTAAGAACTTATATTAATGAAAAGATATTAAATTCCACACTGGACATCCAAGACTGGCAGATGTCTTACCCTCGTTGACAATGTAAAAGTTTTACGCAATGAAAACAACTTCTTGTAAATAATAGCCTAAGGGTCGGTCAGATTAAAAGACATTGAATCAAAATGAATTGGGTAAGCATTATTACCACACTTATTACTTTTGCATTTCATACCATACCTGTGAAGTTTCATTCCCAGAACGACACGTCCAATGTCAAAAAGGGTTAAAAAAAAAGGTTTTGTTTTCATTTCATTAGTATGAAGTCTTTTACGTGTAGATAAATTCAATGAAAATTGCCTTTTACAACACATAACAGAAGACAATACCTCGGATTCCGAAAGGATATTGGCTGTCGTGATGGCCTAATAAATTATTGGAGAAAGTTTATTCAGGCATGTCAGAAGTATTTACTTCAAGGTTTGTAATCACATCTTAAGAGATTCATTTGTAATATTAATATAAGCTACATGTGCAATGGTATCATCGTTATCATGCATTCTTGCAAGAAAAAAATATTTGTTTATTTCTTCTTTTGAAAAAAAAAATTGATTGATTTTTATTTGCAAAACTGCTTGTCTTGAATCATACTCATATTTGCCAAACTATGCTTCGCCACCTAAAAAAAGATGGAGAGCAGCGCAGTTGTTCCGAAATATCAGCGATCTTTTCAGCGAAGAACCAATCAGCAAAAGTCCGGAATGGTTGACCCGTTTCAAGTTTGGGAAATAAGCTTTAAAGGTAAGCCAGAAAGAAACCAATCATCGGATTAAGACGACCACTAATTTATTTTGGGGAGGGAAAAAAAATCTGGATCTCTTAAAAAATTATTCGCCGTCTCGGCATGGTATGAAAAGTGGCTGGGCGGACCCCGTGAGCTTTACGACAACAATGATAAATAAATAATGCGTTGTTTCTTTTGTTCATAATAAATGTGGTACAAAAACTTCCCGCTATTATTATGCAAAATTTTTTGGAAGATTGGTTCATCTCACTGGAAACGAGCTATGGTGTCGATATGATCTACATATCCAAGAAGCTGGGTAAACCTCAAAAAGTACCTTCGGTGTCGAGGCCTGCCAAGCGTACTATCTTTTCCAAGACAAGATTGAAGAAATCCGGTGCATATTTTGAAAAGTTCGGGGATTTTGAGAATCGGGATCTTGAATTAAGCTACTATGCTACTTTCATATGCAGCTTTGAGGTCGATGTTGTGGTATAGACTTGAAACTCGTTGGTCTTTTCCAGGATTTGGCGTAGTTAGGCCAAAAGGAGCAAAATCTGACATTAAGCATGGATAAGCTTTGATAGATGTTGCCAGACATTGGACCGCCATTTTTTATCATCGGGAATGCTTCTTACAGTTTTGGCCATTTCAGAAAAGGCTTCTGGCAAAATGTCGATTTCTTAACTCTTCTATACCCTTGAGCCGGGAGACTGTTCTCTTCTTTTTCGCAATAGTGTTTTGTTTTCTTCTCTCCTTGCTTCTTCCTGCTATCAATTTTTTTCACAGTGTTTACTAATATGCTTCGTCTAGCAACTTATGCGTAAACCACTACAGCAAGGACACCCACTGAGTCAGACTACTACGCCGGATCAACCACTACAGTGAGAGTGATATTCAATAAATCCCAGCAGTAAATGGTGACTGGACTGTCTTCGAAAACTGTTTTTTTTGTTCTGTTTACGAACCTATAGTATGTCTTTTCAATTGATCTAAATGAAATGCAGGCGCACCAACTACGCCACCCAGCCGTTACAGCATTCTTTGCATGAAATAAAGAGAAATAACTCTTTGAACAGAAAGAATACTTCTTGAATATTGATCCCGGCTCTGATTGAACACCACCCTTAGACATAGTATATAATATACATATGTATCCTTTAGCTAGTTCAAGTGTTTATATAATTTTTTTTTTGGGGATGGTAGTTACACCTAGTTTTATTCCGTCAACATTTGTGTCTGCATAGTTTAATAGGATGTTGGTATAAGATCCAAACAGGCGCAAAAAGTGGCTTTTTAAGCGACTTTCATCTGCATAAGGACTTCAGTCCTACACTGTTGTGTACAGTATTTCTGCCTTACAAAGTCCATGCACAGAGTATACGGGTGTGAAAGAAGACGAGCCTGAATGTTGACTGGCTGAAAAGTGCATACTTGCTACCACTTGGGACGTCGCAACTTTAGTTGCGTTTTTTATTTTCGTGCTTATGTTTGTTCTTTTTTTTTTGCATTTTTTACACTTTCTGTCAGCAAAGGCATTCGCAGTGAGGAAGTTAAAAAGAGGGAAAAGTCCTAGAGACCGAATGCTCTTCAAAATCATAAAAACAAATGGTTAAGAATTAAATTGTGCGATTTATTTTTGTGTTTTGCTTTTGTTTGGAGAACCGAGAAAGAGTTTTATTTTAAAGAAGCTCTTGACTTGATTTCAAATGTGCAACGATGTACAATGGAAATTAAATTTACTTACGGTACTTGCGTCAAAAGTGCATTAACATTGCACCAAGCTCTTAGAAAAATACGTGTAGTTCCTCTCTAGAGCCGGGCAATATACTTTTGGATTTAAATTTTGTGTGATTTTAGTTGGTAAACAACAAAGAGGTGGAAACAGTTTAAAAAGCTGGGTGCTTTTAACAATTCAGGTTGATTTTGTTTGGCCATTTGTCTGTTGGCATTTGACAGTCGCAGAGAGTATCTAACGTTGCAACAAAACATGTCTTTTAAAGAACTGACCAATTATAAATACTTGGGGAAAATGTGGAACTTTTTCGGTGTGAATCATGCGCGGAACACTGTAAATTTGCATACACCGCGAGATAAATTAGACTAAGTACACAAAAAAACAGCGTATTGTTAAATGTCCGGGCACTGGTCACAATTTTCGAAATCATTTTGTTTAAAATTCCCTAAATAGAATAAAAATTTGGTTGTTGTTTGCGAATTTGCGGAAACGAAGTGAACGCTATGGGCCAAAGAATATCACATCCAGCAGCAATGTGTCTTGAGATATGCCATAAGCCATACGCCAGCAACTAGGTGTCGGCATCGACTATTTCACACAGGGGGTTCTTCAAACCTTGTGAGTCCTTAGGGGCTTTCAAGTGAGGCTTTTACGATGATGGACTTTTAGCTTACTTGGTGGTTCATCTCATCAAAAAATTAAAATCTCTCAAATGAAAGAAAATTGTTGTGCTTGGTATTTCCAAATCATTTGACAGACTTTGGCACCGGGTTCCTTTTTTTAAAAAAACTGCTTTATAGTTTGAACTATCACTTCATTAATGGTGTCAGTCTTACTGGGAAAGTTCAATAAAAGTTTTTTTAGCCGTTTTCAAGACTTCGATATAGGGGGGCTAAGATTTATTTAATGCACAATCGTTAAGGAATATTATGTCAAAGTTTCAAGTCGATTAGAGCAAAATTGACGAAGTTACGAGTATTTTTATACCTGTCGGATGAAAATTTTATAACTGATTTTTAGAGTTCAAAGATTTAAAGCGTTTTTCCCACAATTCCCGTTTTCATATGGGCGATATGGGTGAAATTTTTAATACTTTTTCTATACATAATTTACGAGGTAACGCTGGAGATTTTTTTTCAATTTTATTTATCATTTTTATTTTACAATATTCAAAATATCTCGTTTTTCCCTGCAAAGTGTTCCAAAAAAGTGAAAACCTAGGGAAAACTTTTATCTAACGAATGAACTTTGATTTTTTGCTTTTAGATAATCCAGTACCGAGTTATGAGAGCCATCGCAATTCTACTTTTTCCCCGAGACACATCCGAATAATTGCAGCCATTGCCATGTTTTTTAATATTTCTTCGTGAAAAATTTATGCAATACTTCTCAAATGTCACACTTTAATGTACTTTTGGTTTCAATAAAGAGATTTTAACTGTTTCGTCACAAAAATTTTAGCAAAAGCCTTTTATGATTAACATATGAAGCCGCAGGGCTTTATTTTGTTCCCACATTTGGTTTTATTTTAATAAATATTCTCTTGCTTGCTACATTTCAACCAATTCTCTCCGCCGCTGATGATGTTTCTCTCAGATTTTCATATTCGTTCCGTCCGCCATCTTCTGCCATGGAAATGGGTTCCAATGTGTACATCATATGTACTTTTATGGGAATGATAAAACAGGCTTTCAACTTTTTTCAACTCGCTGTGTTTAGAAAATTTTATGGGGCTTCTGTATTACTGGGAGATGAGTTGGTCTGTCCATACTGATGCTTTTATGAAGTATATTTTATCGGCCACAAGTTAAAAGTATCTTTTGAAAACCTATGCCCGCAATTACTTCTTAAGTGTGTATACGTATATAATTATGGTTTGGTGAATTAGAAGCTCAAATATAACATAATTTGATGGGGTAGAACACCCAAGAAGCAAATGAACCCACTTCATGAATCCAAAAATATGTCTTTATTCCGATATAGTTATTCACTTCGTTTCAAAAATCTGTTTATTTTAATAAAGTTCTGAAGCTAAATTTTGCTAGATTTGGCTATTTGTGAAACAGGTATTTAATGCATCAGAATAAACACGCAAAATGTTGCTTAACTGTTTTTGAACTTAGTCATTAAAAATGTTCCAAGACTTTAAATTTTGAAGATATTAGTGATCTTCTATTTTTAACCGCTGAGTTCATTTTAGTTTTTAACTTTTTTGTGACCTCATAACTCTTTATATACTTCAAAGTGTTCACGCTGCTCTCGCTTCTAGTTTCTTATAAAGTATGGACTACAGCAAATTTTTGAACACCAACAGCACATCTTTTGTTTATTTCATATATTGTAGACTTAAAGATATTACGAATAATAAGAAAAAATTGAATTGAATTGAACTGAAATTTTATGTCTCCAAAATCCCATGCTATCTGCCATTCCTAAGGCTCAACAGAAACACAAAGCCATTATCCTTGAATTGCACTTGAACAAATTTACAGTTCCGATATATATGTCAGTATCAATATTTCGAAATATATAAATTTCCTTAAACGCTTTTAGAAATTCTTTACCACTTTTGATATGGCTTCCATTTGAAAAGCATGCGAGCATATTTGCCTCAATACAATCTTATCGCTGCTGAAAGGGTTAAAAATCGAGAGGTAACGTTTTTCTCCTTTTTTCATGACTTTTTTTATTCATAGTGTTTGAACAAAATAGCCAACTCCATTCCTCACCCAAATGTTTGTACCGTGATGCCCGACTGGCTTCACAGGAATTTTTAAGTTAAAATTGGTTAATTTTAATTCAATTTTCAATTATATAAGAAATTGTTTATATTGCAAAAACTTTAAATAAGGCAAGCTTAGTGCCTGTCTTTATGGGAATGAATTCAGTTGTTGCAGTGGAACATATGTGGTGCGGATCAGAAATGTCCAATTTTCCATGACTATGACGAATAATTCAGGCTGAAACGGTGCTCAGCTTTCATTCATCGGACGTACACTCATCTCGACCTGCTGCAGAAATTATTTGGTGTATGCACTTCCAACAAGCCGATGTCCATATCCACTTTTATACTCGAAGAGCGCTCGAGCAGCTCTTGTCCCTCTATTTAGCTGCACACAGTTGCTGGTGTACTTCATAAAACCAAAGGTTTCGTTGTATTGGCCGAATAAAACCATCGTGGAATATCCAAAGAGGTCCTTGACGCTGAGAGTAAAGGTACCCTTGGGAGATATTGGAATACACTATCTACGTCTTGGCATTCTCTTCCAGCGCAGTCTTCGTGACGGTTTTTGGTGTCAAACCCGGAAAATAGGTGATGATCCCGGCTGTTTTTATTTGTTACGCTTACGAGGATGTCTTTCCCTTGTTAATCGACATGAACATTTTCAACAAAGTCTATCAGATTTCCTTTGCAGGAATAGAGCAAAAAGTCTTCATGTTGTTGAAGAATTCCGACAATCCTAGTTTCATTATTATTTATTTATGTGAATTTTAGCCCGTTATTAAATTAAGGCAATCAAACTTACTTTCACTCTCCATAGACTTTCATTGACTGTGTTGAAGTTCTTAAATACAAATGCATGTTAATTTTGAAACATTTAACATTCAATATTTTGCATACGAATTGGTACCCTCGACACCTAGAGACTCCCTTGCATGAGTTGCAACCATCTTTTTTTTCGCTTCAATCTGCAATTAAATTATTATTCAAATCTCTGTTGCATTTTTCTTTACGTTTATTCCGCACAAGTTCCAACATCAGCTCCAAGTTTGGCGCAATGCAATATCATACATTATCTTGTCGCTTCGGGTATTCAAACTTTGTTTCTTGGTTAATATCGTATCCTATTCTGAAATGTTTTGTCCATAAAACTTTTTCCTCTTGACAATGGCATGGGAATAAAAAGGAGCAAGGAAAAAATAATGAAGCCAAAATATGGAACACATTTAGTGCAAATGCGAAGCTTGTTTGTATTATTTAAAATGGAAAGAGAGTGCCGTTTTTGTGAAGAAATGGAGGTATATTTAGTCATATGAAGAAATTTAAATTCTTAATTCATATAATGACAAATTCTTGCCCCGAAAACTTTTTATGAAATAGCTTTTATTTATTTTGTAAAAAATTATTGTTAGACTATAACAATAAGTCCAATTCACATTGATTTTGTATTTGCGATTTTTAAAGTATCTTTGAATAGCGTTGGGAACTGATTAAAGATTGTTAACATTTATCTATAAAAATACCAAAATGACACTTGTTCAGTCAGAGAAAAGACGAAAGTGCATGAATTGTAAAAGATTGGACTACTGACATAACCTTGTGGTACACCGTAAACAAGGTTCTTACCCTCTGAATTACAACCCTTTGCATAAAGTTTTATAGACAATAGTGTAAGAAACGATTGAAGGATTTCGATCACAGTGGTGGAAAAATAAGTTGAAGTATTTTAAGCAAAAGTTCATCATGAAGGACAGTGCTGAATGATTTCCGATGTAGAGGAAAACCTACAGGTATGGTATGATACCTTCTGTAAAACTATTTTTTTAACTATTTTTATTTGGTCCTTCCTTAAGTGAAGTTTTGTAGCTGGAAGCGAAGTGGATTATCTGATTTCAATTTATTTCCATTTACCAAATTCGCAGTATTTAATTCGACGTGAAAGAAAAGTCCAAGAAAAAGCTACAAGAAAAACCTCCTTAAAATACTTAAAAAAAAGTTTTCCAGGTTTGGAGAGAATGGGAGGCAAGAAAGCTATAACTGATCTCAAATATGCTTGACAAGTTAATAAAAATAAAAAATAAAAAATTGTAGAAAAATAAATAAACAAATAAATATATAAATAAATAAATATGTAAATATATAAATAAATAAATAAAATAAAGAAATAAAGAAATAAAATAATAAATAAATAAATCATTAAATGAATAAATAAATAAATAGATAAATATTAATCAATTATTAAATTAAAAAACAAATAAATAAATAGATGAGTGCATGATTAATTAAATAGATTGGTAAACAAACACATAGGTATATAAATAAACTAATGAAAAGAAAATTAATAAAAATTATAAAGCTACTCTTAACTAGCTAAATTTGTGATCAAGTGGTTTTGGGATAGCCTACAAAATGTGTTGTAACGCTCAGATAAATTTGCTTTCCTTAATGAAACTTGTTCTATATGGCCCCAAGCTCTGTCTACTTTTGAAGTAACTCAAAAATGTCCGAATGACTGTCAGTATTATTGAAAGTTGGTGGTCTTTTTCCTGGTCTTAACTCACTGTCTTTGTTGTGCTGAATTTTGCCTGCTTACTAATATTGCCATCTTTGCTTGATTTAATACAATTCATAAAAGCTTTTCTCATAATTTTGTCATTAGGGTTAGGTGTTTCGGTTTCCTTTTTTAAGCTGATCAATTCGTTACAATAATTTTCATCAGATCACTTTGAAAAAATAAAATTATTATTAAAAATGTGAATTATTTATCATAATTCTTTTAACTGAAAAAGTTGCACATTTCATCGGTCATCTCCCATAAGTCCCTTCGACTTCAAGAGGTTCGTCTTTATGACATTATGTCGTTATGGTTAATAGTTTCGAATGTGGTATCGCTGTAGCAACGAATTCACATCCCATATAAATTTTACAAAAGATACTTCCACTTAACCAGTGAACCTTTATTTTATTTATACGGTTTCCTTCAGGACTTCGCTGATTGATAGGGCAATTTAGTTTATCTGTTTTTCGATGTTTGCCATTTATGTATGTGTTTTCGAAACTTGTGTAATTAAGACAACTTAAGTTTATCATAAATTATTATTTATTATATTGAAAACTTGAGGTCATTATGAATTGACTCACACGATTTATTAAAGGTTGATTTATCGTATCGTGTGATTTTTTATTTGAGTCAATTCAGTTTTTATCTCGCGATTCCCATATTTCTCGATACTGGAATTGCCGACTGTTCCTTGTAGTCGACTGTGATCAGATCCTCATTGTGTCGGTTGTTTTTGCCGACTTACTACTACTGTCTCCACAATACAGACAATACATTTTTAGTTTTTGGATGATATAATTGAGGTTGAAAAATGTAACCATAAAAATAGTTAGACGTTTCCAGACAAATTTCGGATGCATACATTTTTTATTTTTATTGTTTTCTTACAAGATAGAAAACAGTTTAACAGTACTTCATTTTTCAAAACTTGGGATTGCGAATCCAATTATTTTTCTTTCTTCAAGGGCGCTTATGAGTTAAGTTTGGAAATAGAAAAGTGTTGAGTATTTAAAACCTTTTTTCTTTATTATGTTACATTTTGAATTGTGAACATACATCGTCCTGGTTGCAGCTTCATATTTTCAAATAAATCCAATTTAATCAACAATCTTTTTCATCACAAATCTCTCCGAGTATAAATGTATTATCTTCCAATTCAATTAATTTATTATTACATCAATTCGGATATAACTAAGGATATATTATCGTATAGTTAGATAGTCAAGGGAAAGAAGTAATAAATTAAAATTTAATTTGTTACTGTGCCAATATTCTTATGAAAGCACTTTCGTTTTCGATAATCCCCAAAGCTTTGCCAGGTTATTTCGTCTACCTGTGTTTAGTTCGACCTCAGACGATATAAGTTGTCTTTGACTTACCAAGTCGGCATTGGTTTTAACTCTTTTTTTCAGTTTGAACGTTGTTATTTCATTGTTGATGGGCATCAATGAGAGATCTCTTGAACGCATTGAGCGCACAGTCGGTTTCACAAAATGCTTTTCATTTCATTACATTTAATCTGTTTACGAACCCCGTCGTTCTATAGATAGACTATATAAGATAGGATTGTTTTTTGGTCTCCTCGTACTCTGCTGTGCTACTCGTAGTAAGGTAAAAATTGTATCCTCATAGAAGGGGGAGTAATAAGATTTAGAACTGTTTCCGCCCGAGCGATTGCATTACAAAACGAAGCGCACGAGAAGAAACATTTCTGAAGTGGTGAAAAATAAGTATATTTTTTAAATCAGGAATTCCAGTAATAAGGAATCGACCCAGAACTTTTTTTATAAAATATAAAGTTCATAATATTCCAGGAGGAAATGCTGATTGATGATTGAGTCAATTCGAAAAGCATTCCTATTTTATAGGGAACCTGTACGGTTTGCTGTAATATTCCTTTTTTCAACGTCATGTGAAAAGAAGTGAATAGTGTCGAAGATCGTGTCTATTATATTTTTCGCATCTAGAGCAGAAATAAAATCTTCTTAATATTTTGACCCATTAAATCCAGAATAATTTTAAGAATAATTCTTCTTAAACTTATGAGAATATAATATTACAATAAATAAAATAATATATCGCACCACAAAAAAGATGTGGTTTCTTTACGAAGAAGAAAAACATTTTTGAAATGTCATTTTAGGGGGTACGTGCTCTATATCGTCGATTTGGGTTTGCTGTACAGACCAATTATTCTGCTGGACAATTTAAGCCGCAAAACAGTGATGGGTTTGGTCGATTTTTTCGATGGCAAAGCGAATTTTTCACTAATCGTAAATGCGACACTGAAGCAAGCCGTTTGGCATCAGCTCTTGAACGAGGTGCATTTTAAAAGACACATCCAGTAGAGCAAAATTGGTGCGAAATTTTGTCGCTCTGGCTTGATTATGACGATCATGATGACCGTAATATGATCCAAAAGTGCGTTAAGCCTTGAGGGCGTGTTTGAGTGTGAGACATGTCCCGAATCACGCGTGAGTTGTCCTTTGTACATTTTGGTCACAATCTTTATTTCACAATTTACTTTTTTGCCATTTCATGTGAAAATTGCAATTTTGGTTGTCCGCACATAACTTACACAGGGATTCCATTGTTTAGATTCGTTTATCTAAATATATTTTGTTTTTATCCAGCCTAGCACATAAACTAATTGGCTTTGATGTAGTGGGGTTGTATGTTTTAATCAAGCACTTGAACTTGCTTCAAACTCGTTGAACTCGTTGTACTAACCAAGCACTTGAACTTGTTAGTTGCTGGGGATCAATGTTAATAAAACAACTTTGTGGTTTATCAATTAATGATCGATAGTCTTTATTAATCGTTTTCTTTTATACCTTAAAATCTAAGACAATATTGCTGTGTTTACAAATAAATAAAGCAATTAACACCAATTATGCGGCCAAATGCCGAACCTAAATAAATGTGCTGAATGCACAGAATAACAAACAAAGTGTAACAAGCAATATGACAATAAATTTAGCTGCATTCCATCGGTTGACTTCTATGCTGCGTCGGCACCTGGGCAAGTTCTCAATCTAAAAAAAATCTAAATCTAAATCTAAAAAATGTAATTATTAATTATTATGTGTAGCGTTGTCAGCAGTGCAGTGTCGTGTGTCTGAACATCCATTTTTGAATAATACATAACTAATTTTTTTTGCTCCTGTCAATTTTCCTTAGGCAGGAAAAAACTTCTGAATTATGAGGACCTGATACGTATTGTATTAATAAATCTAAATTAATAAATTTTAAAATAAATCTAAAAATATACATACATACAAGTAATACATTATATAAAATATGTACTATTTTTAAATAAATATACATCTTGAAAAAATATAGTATATAATCAAACACAGGTTGAAAAATTGACAAAAATAAACATGTAAAGCAGGAAGCTGATTTTTGGGGGAGCTGCCTGGTATATCAGACATTAATTCTTAAGAATCGTTCTATTAGCACGTCTATTCTTGGCGAAACCAATTCAAGACAATTTGAAAATTCAATTTTTTGCTTGTTTGTTCTACTTCTTTACTTGTTCACTTCTTTTTTTATATATTTCTTCTTATTTGTTCATTCATTTGTTACTCATATTCACTTTATGCTTCTTTATTTTCTTATTTATTTAAACATATATATATATATATATACTACTGTGTCCAAAATATAAGGTGACATTGTATTTATTTTGAAAATTCTTTATTTATTCTTCCAAATCAATTTTATCCCCTTCAAAGTAATCCCCTCCCGATGCAATGAACTTATGCCAACGGAGTTTCCAATCTTTGAAACACTGGTTGTAGTCACTTTCCGGGATGACCTTCAGTTCCGTCTTCGCTGCGGCTTGAATCTCCTCTATCGTATCAAAACGGTGTCCCCGGAGCGGTCTTGTGAGCTTGTTGAACAGCCAGAAGTCGCACGGCTCCAGATCAGGTGAAAACAGTGGTTGCGGAACGATATGGGTTGAGTTTTTGGCGAAATGATCACGAATTACGAGTGCGGTATGGGATGGTGCATTATCGTGGTGTAAAAACCAAGAATTGTCTTTCCACAATTCCGGCCTTTTTAGGCGGTTAGCGTTACGCAAACGACGTATAACGTTCAAATAATATTCCTTGTTGATTGTTTGGCCGGTTGGAAGGAATTCATAAAGCACAACACCACGATAATCGAAGAAAACAGTCAACATGACCTTGATTTTTGAGCGACTTTGGCGCGTTTTTTTTGGTCTCGGCTCTCCTTTGGCACTATATTCGCTCGATTGATCGGTTGTTTCGGGGTCGTAAGCATAGATCCAAGTCTCATCGCCAGTTATAATGCGTTTCATGACATGCTGGTAGTCGGAAAGCATTGTTTCACACACTTCAACGCGACGCCTTTTTTCCAAAAAATTCAATGTTTTCGGTACCAGTCGAGATTTGACGCGCTTGAGGCCCAGAGCATCCTTCAAAATGGTATTGACTGAGCCTTTTGATAAGCCAACTTCATCAGCAAGGTCTCTAATCGTTAATCGATGGTTTTTCAACACCAAATCTTTGATTTGTTGGACGTGAGCTTCATCGGTTGAGGTTGATGGTCGCCCAGAACGCTCTTAGTCTTCGACACGTTCACGGCCAGCTTGGAAATCACTATACCACTTGTAAACATTTTTTTTAGACATACCCTTATCACCAAAGGCTTTCTGCACCATCCTCAACGTATCCGCAGCAGAAAATTGATTCCGCAAACAAAATTTGATGCAAATTCTTTGTTCAATAAATTTCGACATCGCAAAAAACGAAAAACTCACTTTTAGCAGCTCACAAAACGACGCGCATCTCAAACACTATGAATATATTTTGACATGAAATTTCACATAGATGTCACTGACAGTACTACCCACCTAAAAAGAAAGAAAAATTTCCAAATCCTTCGACGCGCGCAGTTTAAATTCATATGTCACCTTATTTTTTGGACACAGTAGTATATTTTTTTAATATTTGGACAACTCTTTATATTTAAATACTCTTACATGAAGGTTTTTTCTCGTAGTTTTCCCTCAGATTCTTGATCATTTTTCCATATTCATATATGTTTGTAAAAAATTTATATATATATAGTATATGCGACAAAAGTAATGAAATCTTTAAATATAAAATAAAAATATCTATCAATCTATATATCCATTTTTTTTGTTTTTGATAAATAGTCTGATTTAATAAAATTTCATTTTGTTAAGAAAATCTGGATCAAGTAATTGTCAATCTGCACTTCTGCCTATCGTTGAAATATATAAGTTCACATATTCTCGGTCAAATTCATTATTTTATTAATTTATTATATTAATTTAAGCTTTCCTTCACAGTTCATTTTTCCGATTAATGTATGATTTGTTTGTTATAAGGTGAATCTTTCAAATCTCTGTAAATTGTAGTTTGAGGCACACTAAATGTATATTCACTGCTACAACAGAGATAACGAAGGGACGGAAGTTGCTTGGAATATATCTTCATAAATAAGAAGCGGCGGTCGCCTGTCACTACGTCTGCACAGATTTTGTGTACGTCGAACTCAAACGTCTATTCGCTACCCGCTGTCCAAACAATATGTTTAGAATCTAACATAATCGACTATTGTAATAATCTTTTTATGTATTTTGTAGTCATATTATCACAATTTGTGTATTAACCCTAACATATACGGATATGCCATCAGAGACTTTCATACAGATGTTTTTGAGCTCTACAACTTTTCTTAGGAAAACACTTAAATATAGTATATCTCACCGTTAAGGGAGCGTTGACAAAAAACGCATTCGTTCGACCGTTTTTCGTTGATATTACAAAATTGGTCGGCACGAAAGTTCCCTTTATTTAAACGGGATAATGTATGGCCTTTGTCCAAGCAAGAATACTTAAAATCGGATGAGTAGTATCGTAGTTTACTTCCTTTATACAAACTTATAATAGTTTAAGTTATTTTAACTTTATTTATGATCAAACAACTTCCTCAAGAATACTTTGCAATTTCTTGTAGTAAACAAAGAAGTTTGCTCTTGAACGAGTGTTTCTCTTTTTCATTTCTTCTTTTTATAGATCGATTCAGGATGAACTTGCGACTTTAAGTTTAAACTCGAACATTTTTATGATTTATAGGATAAGAATGTCAAAAGTGCATAGATAAACTCGAAACTCCTCGAATAAGAACATATGTACATTCATACACCTTTGTGGAATAAAAAAATTCTCCTACAAATTTGTTTGGAGTAATAGCCTCACAGATTTGTCAAACTGTTTGCAACCGAGCACTTAAACAATTAAATTTATTTATGTTCCTTTTGCCTTACTTATTGCCCAAAGACAACCACGTTTTCGATATACTATATGTATGAACTTGTATATATCACGCTTGAACTACGTTTTTTTTTCTTGTGAAAAAACATATTTCGAGCATTTCGAAATATTCAGCAGTTGACAGAAAACTCAAGGGAAAAGTTTTCAAAATTTCGATTGCCTTTAAAAAGTAAATATCTTCATGTTGACTTAGCTTACAGAGTTCAATCGAAAGGTCAAAACTGTTTGGAGGGTAGAAAACAAAATAATAATGAGACTCAGACATCTACACGGTGGTTATGCAATTACCAACGTTAATGTTTGCTAAATTTCATTATTTTCCACTTTATAGTTTCATGTGGCTTCAAAGTGCTTCTTTTTGGAAGGCTACCGCAGCAACGGTCGGGTGTGCAGTGAAACTTTCCACCAAGTGTTGAGATTTCCTTGAAATTATTATTTTTGTGAGAAAAGCAAGCGGTTTCCAGTGGGAATTTTAAAATATTGCTACCAGAGCACATAGAGCAAAAAGTTGTGATAAGACTTCAAAACCATGCTTTTGCTTTTAAAGTGGTAATAGAGGACGTTATTTATCGCTGAATAGCACATGATCAAGTTTTTGAAAAAGGGCCTGTGGGAAGAAACTACAACCTCTTGCATGTTCTGAATTCGCTTCAACTCATAACAAAGAAGCAGTCAATCTAAAACTTTTATTGCTGTTTGAAAAAATACAGATTTAATGTATGAGTATTTTAATCTGAATTTGAGTATTCGTAATGAACTTTTAAGCTACGAGCACACATATTCGAGTGCTGACGTCACCCAAAAACGTTTGCAAATTGTCAAAAATAATTTTCGGTATGCGGAAAACCGATTCGCATATCGGCCAAATTTGGTTTACGAGCACATGCGGACTATCACAAAAAGGTTGTCAGATGATATGAGAGCAAAGATCGCAAAAAATTTGCAACTTGTACAGACCGTGTGCTCGTAGCTTCAAATATCGGTTATGTTCAATTCAACCGTATAAGTTACAGGTGACCACGGCGTTCAAGCTCGAAAAATTTCTTCGTTCGGTGATGCGCTAGCTCTTGCACTTTGCGCGATTTGTACTCCCTTAAATAAGTCTAAATTTTAACAAGAGGAGGGCAACGAATAATTCATGCCCTTTGGAACGATTAACGGCTACTATCGACCGATTAATATCAGCAAATGATGAAAATTACTGAGGAATATTGCAGCCTGTACTGGGACCCAAAAAAAAGTCTAGAATGCAAGTTCACTTCAAATCGAAAATAAAGCTACTCATACGATTGGTAATGAGTGTTATTTCATACTGAGTTATAGCTTCTATATCAAACAAAGAAATATGAAACTTCAGAAAATTTGTGTTACTACAGATGTCTTTAGTTCAAATATAGAAAATAATTATGGTTTTTTTTTTCATACGAATATTTGGCGTCAGTTCTCCGTTAAATTCAAAAGTCTCACATATACTTCACGGTATTCATATGAAATTTTGACACCGATGGTTACGTTGCTACTTTTCAATTGTTTCAGTTGAAAAGTTTTATCCGGTTTTCGAATCTGTTCCTTTCACTATACGCCGTTTAGCTCCAATTTTGTATAAGTGGATCGTCGTAGCACTCTCTATTGGCTTGTTTTGCTGGGGGTCCAAACTCAAGTTCAGTCAAAGCAAGGGTTTCTGCAGATGATCTCATTAGTTCTGTTATGAAATCAGAACACTGACAGCAAAATAATGAAGGAATCATAACTTGTTTATCAACAATATAAAATGGCTAATAAAACATTACCTGTCACTTTTTGAGATGAACGAAAGGAGCAATCGAAACCAAAATACAACTGGTTTTCAAAGCACTACAAAATCTATCAATGTGTTTCCTAATTCTTCTGTTCGGTCTTTGCAGATGCGCAATAGGGAATGAGTTATGTGAAAAAAATTTGGAATCCCCTCAAGGAAGTCATCTAGTACCTTTGCTTTTCATAATAAACATAAACGATACATCACATGTGTCAAAAAAAAGTAAATTCGCCCTATATGAGGCTTGAAAAATCAACACGCAGTCAAACAGAAGCTCATGCATCCCAATCGTTTGACTGTTAGATGTGGTAGCTGCAGTGGCGGCATAACACGGCCACGACGATAACGTAACAGACAATAGTGAGCGGGATCCAAGGCATAATAACCGATTTTTTACAGTCAACAAATTAGGATTTGCACTTTGGCGAGCTATTGTTCCTTCAAAGCGCTGTTTGACACAAGTCGTTTTTTCTTGTAAATTTATTTTGATAATCATGCTAATCCGTCACGGTTTTATGATTTGATGACGTTGGATTTTTCTCATCTGGTACCATTAACGAGCAGTCAAGAATAATATAATTATTCTTTCTATGGAAAAATATTCATTAAATATTATTATTACGGTATAGATTTTTTTTTATTTAATATTGAACTTGAAAAATGTCTGCACCACGTACACATTGGTCGAGACAACAAAAAACTGAACGATACAATTGATTAAAATATTCCATCAGAAGGCTCTCCCACATCGGTTTTAATGAATAACATAATTTCTATTCATCGAAATGTCAATCGAAAATCAAAAAAAACAAATTTCATATTCAATTTTTACGGAGAAATAATTTCCATTCAAGAATTGGAAAGGGGAATAAATATATCCTTCACTATAACAGCTCAAGTCAAGCAGGATTAAACTGTCTGTTTGGGAAGCCATCACAAGATTCAATTATTTATCTGACATCGTAAGAACATCTGACATAATTGGATATATACATATACATAAATATATGTGGTCATAAACATATATTGAAGTAACTTGTTTTGAGTTGCTACAATGTCATTGATATAGAATTCCTCGATAGTGCCATGGTGCAGTCATCGCTCATGCTGTTCTACTTGCGAAGATAGGTACTCACGGTTTGTATTGATTTTGTTTGGTCGGTGAGTTTCTTTTTTGATGTCCCATTAAACTTGAAGGTAATAGAAACTAAACCGCAAACTACATTTATTTTTGTGAGTGAAACAGTACTTTGATGTCATGAAAATACAATTACTGCATTCTACACTGCGCTCCAATTGAATAGGTACAATGTTTTTCAAAGTATCTCTGAGGCAATATTTAAAACATGATTTTATGTTATGATTACTTAATTTTTACCCGCCATGAAATAGAAGTCTTTTTTAAAGATACAGCCAAATTTCACGTCAGTCTAATCATATGTCTGCAATGAGTTATCCCCTGACTTCGGATTACTGATAAGACTTGTACGCTTTTCACTCGTTCTGATTTCTATAATGATCAGGTTCGTTGAGTACGGTGGCCACTGAAGCTATCCTAGTTGCTAGCCATATGGATGGGGGTGCGATCCTGCTGTGAAGTCCAAATTATATTTTCTGTTATATTTATAGCAATAATAAAACACATCAGTTTCAACGATATTTACCTTTTTACATTTCTTTAAGAACAACCCTATTTCTTAAGCTCCGCGTTCAGCCAGTCCATTAGTGCGTCGCGAACCTGCTTCATCTAAAGCGTTATAGGTAGACTTGCAATTTTTCGTTATAAAAACGTGTTTTTGAAATCGCCACTCAAACTTACGCCAAAAAGGAGGCAATGAGGAATTTAAAATGAAAAAAAAGGAGTGCGGGACCATTCGGGTGTGTATCTAGCTCGTACATGGCGGCTGGTAACGAAGTAATATTATATGATGCTTCGAAAACTTCAACCAGATTCACTTCTGCCGATAGTTAAATGTGAATACCAAGGGGGAGTTTTATCCTTCATGCTGAAACCTATAGAGTATGTTCCGAGAATAATGCAAAAATCACATTCGAGGTCCTCAGTGTCAAAATCTACGTCTACATCTTCGCTAAATGGTTTGAAAAGCTTAGACTACACGCCGTGATAGCAAATAAAGACCCATTTAATTTGACAGCACCTCGAAATTCGATGAATTGTAGACCTTGGTTTTCATATAGAAAACTGGCGGTTTGGAATGGTTATAATTTTTTTATTTTAGCCTCATATGCATTATGGAACAGTTCACGATCAAGACAATGTGTAATGCGAATCACTTAAATGAGGCCATAATTTTAGCGACCTATTTTCGTGTTGTATACCCATAAGAAAGGCTTTAAATTAAACTTATTAAAATAAGAGTGCATAAGGAATTAAGAATGAATTTTGCAAAGAATATGTCACTTGGAGCATTGTCAGTTTAATCTTCATAGCCATGATGATTTCAACTTTTATTTCCAAGACATCCGAACATCGGGTGTTACTAATAAGAGTTTCTTTCCACAAGCATGAATGGAAAACCTTACGAATGTTTACTTGAACGTTCATTTAAAAAAAAAATACCTTAAACGACAACGCCGTTATCCATGCGTTCAAGCTTTCCAAAAGCTGGATTAACTGAGAAAACGTGGAACTCTCATCTCTATTTTTTCTTAAAAAAATTCCCTTACTTTTCTGTGTATATTAAATGTACCAATGAAAATTGTTTTGTTTTATTGTAAGTCTATTTTCTAAAAACATGAATAATGGTCCTATAAACCGTACCTAAACGTCATCGAAAATGTTTGGGCATTTCTGACTCGTAAGATAAACAATTTGAAATCAAGTTCACATTAACCGAAGCTAATCAATGATTAGTAATCATGATGCCTGCGCGAGATTTCGCTTGGCTATTGATTAAAACTTTATGTTTAAGTTCGAAATCGCCTTATAGACGAAATGTTGAAAAAAACGCTAGCCGTATACGAAATGAAATAAATCATAAAACGTACACATTACTTTTATATTTAAGGTTCCGTACTTTAAAAGGTAAAATGAAACGTTATAGCATCCCCTTCGTTGTCCGTCTTTATGTCTGTTTATCCGTCAAGACCCTTTTATCAGGAAAGCCTGGGGATATCAAGTTGAAAACTTTTAAACAAAATTTGTTTCTATGATAAATCGATCTAGTCAAAATCTACAGGGTGCTTCCCATTGATGTACAATACTGACATTAAGCAAGAAGCAATGTCTTATAGGACAAAGAAAATTGTTTATTTAAAATCACATTTAATGCCCAAGAAATAAAGCTTTAAGTTGACAGATTTAAAATAAGAAAAGTACTATACGTCGTACATTGTATGGCAGTACAGAACCCCTTCATTTGCGTGTCTCACTCGCACTTATCCACTTTTTTCCTATTTTAAAACATTTTACTGTCCAAGTGGCGCACATCTTAAAACACTTTTTCAGTAGTTCACTATTTGATAAAAGGCAATTCTAAAGTACTTTATTGTTAAGTCCTTCCATTTTCTTTTTGAAAAATAAAAAAAATTCAGCCAACAGTGCATTGTATAAACTAACATTTTTCAAACGGAGCGAGTATGTATGCACAACACTTTTTTTCGCAAATTTCCAAATTTCGTAAACATACAATACTCATTAATCAAAAAAATAACATGCACGGTACGACGGGTTTCTTGAACAGCACAGGATATATGAAAAAAAAAATTATTGCAGTTTACCAACAATTTAAGTATTAAAGAATTTAAATTTCCGGAAGCTTTCATACGGAACATTGATTTTTTCGCTCTCAAAAATTTGCTCAAATTGCATATTGATTCAATTTATTCACTTTGATAAGGAAGGACATTGCCCCAAATGTAATTGTAAACGTATGTCCATCTACGGCCATCTGAAGCGAAGCGAAAACACACTCAATAAACCTTTTTGAAGCTTACAAGTAATACAACATGGGCATATCGATAGGCATAGGCAACACGACCATTAAGAATTGAGTGCACAACTGCATGGTATATCCATGTTTTCCTTTGGACTACATTATTAAGCCTCATGTATACGAGAGAGTTATAATATCAAGTATGCAACCATAATGCCCCAGTGACATCGTATCACCACGTATCAGCACTGTTCCCATTGCTGGGACATCAACAGCGGCTTAACACAGTTACTATCCCAGTGGGCTGTAACCCGCTGTAGGTATTCCTGTTGTAATATTTATTCAAAAATTTAAACGACGAAATTTCGTATCTGTTGATGTACACCACCACCATCACCAGCTATTGGGTGCTTGCTTTTCAGTTGCGTTCCGCTTTATCCTTGCATGAAATTCAATTTATTCCTTTGATTTCTTGGCTGACAGGTGTTTTGATATTGAATTTATCTGCGAAATTTCAATTGAGCAATAAAAGATATAAGAATAGTTTTTGCTAAGATGTCTGAATCACATTGGAAATGGTTTTTTGAATTTTTAATTTGATATAACGCTAAAGGGGTGTTGTTCGGCAATAATCATGTGAAGTAATAAAGTGAACTTTTAAATAGCCAAACAATTCTGTTAAATTTACATGACATGAGGCTTACACTGCAGACTGAACATTTAAGGCCACTTTCAATTCTTGAACACCTGCCATTGAAAAACTCGTACAATTGTAATAGTAAAGGAGTAAAAAAATGTCACTTTCTTCTAAAAAAGGGGATTATCGAGAAGGAGATAAAATGACTCAAAACCTTTTAAGGGGGGAAATCGCAGTAAAATTTTCAATTTTTCGAAACATTGTTTTTTCGATTAAAAGGTGCCTTAAGGTCTTAGAAATAATATACCATATGATGGAATACGGCAAATGTGTCCGAGTGACCAAATTTTTCACTCTGCGGTAACGCCTCTCCGGTATGCTCATGTTTTTTCATTTGGTTAGTCAGTACTTAAAACTTTAAACACGTTTTTCTCGAAACCACTTTTTTTGAACTCGCCGAAGACATAACTCGAGCAAATCTTTACCATTCGAATTGAAATTTTGACAGTAGCTTTGAAATATCTTTTCCAAGGAGCTATGTAGGATTTATTTTATTTATTTATTTATTTATTTATTTTAGGCTTAATTGTTTTTTATCGACGATTTTATGGCGTTTGTTTTTTGTTAAAAATTTAACTTTATTTTCAAACAGGCACCATTTTGTAAAAAATCAATATATCGAAAAAATCCTACGTAGCTCGCTAGCTGTTGTTATATGAAAACCAAAAAATGTTGGTGTTTTCTTACAGGTCAAAAATTAAGGAGTCTACGTCTTCGGCCATCGACACGCTTTCAAAAATAGCCACCTTGGGGCATTTTTAAATATTTTTTATTAAAAAAATTACATTTTGTACTATTTTAGTATTGCTATAAAACCTTCTTTACAGATTTTCGATTGATACTTTTATTCACCCAAAATTTATTCCCGAAAATATGCCTATTTTTTTTGTTCCACTGTGATTTCCCCAAAAAGTCTTAAATTAAAACATATTTCATGGCAATTGTTCTCTTCGCACGGTTGCCAACCTCTCAACAGTCAACACAAACTATAATTTAAGAAAAATACAAATATTTTCAGTTATGTAGCAAGTCCACGAGCTTTCATTATACAAATTTGTCGTCTACATCTTCAAGCGATTTTTATTTTGAATAAATACGAAGAGTTACCGATTTCCTTCTGCATTAAGGAAACACTTGAGAAATACGAAAATTATGGAAAAAACATTATTTTTGGTCTTGTTAGTTTAATAGCGTTTTGTTACCATGATCAGGACATTTTATGTTGAAGTCGAGTATGTCTAAAAACGTGTCTGAAAATCATGGACTATAGCGACAATTATGGAAATTTCACGACAAAAACCATAATTTTGGAAGTTGTATTTTTAAAAGTTTGGATTGTACACTTTTCGACTAAAAACAAGTTAAATAGGGTTTTCGTTAACATCAGTAAATCATTTACGGTCGAAACCAAATTAGAGCAGAAACTAGTCTGAAAATCATGAACTTATTCCCACGAAAATTTTACGTCAAAAACATGATTTTCGATATGGTATTTACATAGTTTGGGTTATTTCGACTTAAAACAAGTTAAAAAGCATTTTGGTAAACATCAGCAGGCTACGAGAGGTCAAAATTTAGTTTGAAGAAAGCCTCTTCTGAAAACCATTGCATGGGCCTTACGGCAAAAATCATGATTTTTTAATTTTTATTTTTAAATATTTGAATTTCGACTTAAAACTAGTTGAAAAACATTTTGGTAAACATGAGCAAGTCATTTAAGGTTAAAATTAAGTTTGTGGAAAAAATGGTTAGTCTAGCGACAGAAAAGATGATATTTGATTTTGTATTTTTTAATATTTGGATTGTCTAGATTTCGCCTTAAACAAGTTAAATAGCGTTTTTGAAAACATCGGCCACGTAAGTATCAAGTTTAGAGATAATAAAGCTTGTCTGAAAATCACGAATGAAACAACGACTATGGAGACAAAAATTTTGATCCAGATCTGGCTTTAGACAAGAGCTAGCGGCAGGGGATCTCGAACTTGAGTAATAAGCCGGATACAGTATAAAAGTTCGAGTTCGTAGTTTCATATGCGTGGGCTCGATCTTAGAATAAATGAAGTTAGGCTAGTCCAGTTCTTATCTTATTTTCGAAATTAAAAAAATTAAATAAAAACAAATAGCCGAAAATTAAAATAATTGTGTAAAAATATTTATACAATTATTTTATATCCGTTTCGAAGCACGATTTTAAAAACCAAATTTTTTGTATATTTATTTATTTCCATATTTATTTTGACACAAAAATGTATTTCCGATAAAACTATGTTAATGCAAAAAAAAAATGAAGTCGGTGGACATTTTGAGTTAAAGAACACTTTCATAGAAAATATTTTTGTTGCCTTAGACGAGATTTTGTTTGCCCGCTAAAAATATGTGTTGTACGATTAAAAACCGACTAAAACGTTAATGTTGATGTTTAAAAAATTAAACTAATATTTTCCAAGCTTTAGTCAGCCTTTTTTTTAAAGACTATACTCAAATTTTTGAATAATTTTATTATTTATGGGTTCCTATTAACAGGTTTTCATTACCACAAGTCAAGTAGAAATAAATGGAACCTCACCTGTTAGCATATCTCATTGACACTACCAAAATGACACAAAATCACCAAGACGGTCTTATCTCCTATAAAGGATGTACTTTCAAATGAGGGTGCACTGACTGGGGTGAAGAAAACGAAAAAAAAAACGAAAAAGAAAACACTTTTCAACAGCGACATTGTTTGGCTGCGGTAGATACATTTTCCGCAAACAAACCCCAACTTTACAACCACCCTCGATTGCAGAGAGTTTGAACTCTACTGCAATTGCTGGGGGAATTTCCATGGGAACCAGAATGTGGAACACTGGAATGCGTTTGCTTGCTCATAATAATAAGCCGGAGACCATGTTAGTCCTTGATATATGTATGTATATAAAGTTCACAGGCACTGTTCGGCATGCAAACTTACTCGAAAGAAATGAAGGAACAGCAAAAATTTAACATTCTATCTTAAGTGCGGTGATGTCGGTCGGTATAGTGCTGCACTGCATACCACTTAGCATGAGGAATAGAGGTTGACTGGTAGTTTTAAACGGAGCATGTCCGCATTATCTTCCTTTTTTTTATGCTTCTTTTTTGGAGCAGCCAAGAGGTTTCTGGTTATGTTAACAATTTCATAATACGGTTTGAAACCTGTAATGGTTTTTTTTTATTTAAATAAAAAATCGATGAACACATAATAACTCACCTTGCGATTAATCTTTTTCACAGCATAACTAGCTTTTAGTGTGAACAAAAGAAATCAACAAAAAAAAAATATTTTGTCTGAATAACGACTGCCTTAAAATAATTACCAAGGGATGCCAAAAAAACTTTTCCAAATCCCCCAAGTGCGATTTGGCTGGATATAAGGGAGAGACTACATCGACTGGCTCACCTGTCGGCATTACCCCCCCCCCCCCCTCCGTCTCTAAACTCGGTCAAATCCTCTTTTCAGTTGAAAATCATCATTGAGTCCCCTTCACAAATACAGGACGTCCCGAGAGAAATCAACTTGTTCACTAATGCTTTGGCATTTCTTCATCAGTAGATGTAGAGAGGTCGTTAAATTTTCAAAAGTTCAACCGCACTACCCGTCTATTGGTGGATGATTCATGGAAAAACTGGTCGGGCACGTTTATGCAACGCGCTACGTTTGAACGATGCTCTTAACGACCATTTTATATCCATCTATTTGTTTTATTAATGCAGTGGAATAATAACTGTCGCCTTTGATGCTATGTTTTTTGAATACACCAACTTGCGAAATCCATTGGAAAAGAATGATTAATTCATTACTTTGTAACTTTGGCATTTTGCAGCATCTCGGTTTATGGTTCAGAGGTACACACTCGTACAACAGAAAATGACTGACTCATTGTTATCCCAATTTAAAAATATTGTATATGTATTTGTGTGAAATCCTGATTTCTTGCAGAAGAAATAAATACCTTCGACGGTTAGATTGTTAAATTGGTTATTATTCAGATGTTCAAGTGATGGGCGACAAGGCGGATGTGGATCCTTAAGTTATATTACCAAATACCATTCTTGTAGGGAATGAAAAAAGTTCCACGTTAATTGCCATGTTTTTTTACATATATTTGATTGAAGCTCACTCTGTTAAGATTTGGCAGTTTAAAAAGGGGGAACACTTAAGATAAAACGTAGATGTTAGACTCCAAATAATTAAACACCTCAATTAAAAAAAAATAATAACACTACGAAAACCGAACAAATGTATAAGGGAATGTTGCGCGAACTCTTTTTTATTGCTGAACCAAATTAACGAAAAGAAACTCACTACACAATATCTGTGAATAAATTGATTTCTTAACTGAAGGCGCATGAATAATAATTCGAAGAATTCGTGAGTGTGCTACAAAATTGGATGCAATAGGTCGAAATTTTCGTAGGACTGTTTTGGATATTTGAGCCTCGCAATCTTAGTTTTCACTTTCGAGTTCTTATTCAGATGTCAGAGCAATTTTTTCACTTTTTGTCTCAATTTTTGAGCCACTACAGTTGACTTTGGTTACATTTTCGTTCATTCAATTCAATTTATTTATTTCTGGGGTACAAGTAAATCGTAATTTTTAGGAAAAAGAAGTTGGCTACATTAAATTATTGATAATTTTTACAATTGAATTGAACATAAATTTAATTAAAAAAGACAAATATCTAAAAGCAATAGTAATAAAAAATTTACTATGGTGCGATAAAAAAAAAGAAAGGGGAAAAGAACGATATGTATAAACTTAGACTGCCTGTTTGAAGTGGTCGTAAATAGCTTTTGTAAAATTACCGGCTCGCGTTGTATCTTGGCCGAGCGTTCCAAAATCTAGTACAATGGACAAAGAAATGCATTGATGAGGGTGTGATCAGAATGCATTTTCTGGATGAATAAGCGAACTGCTATTAGTCGAAAAGATACGTGGAAGAAAGAGTTGATAAATTTACAATTATTTATGTTAGACCGATGACGTTGCAGGTAAGCTCTCTCCATCAAATTAGTTGATAGGTCTGTAGCGTTCATGACTGCTACGCGTTTATCAGAGGTGAAGCCATTTTTAATGTATTTCAAGCTTACAAGGTTAATTGTATCAATGTATGTATGTATATTTATTTCGTACAATAATAACAATTTTATAGGTCTGCTACCGCACAATTTATAATACAGAGATACGATGATATAGCATATCTTTCAACTGAAAAAAATTTAAGACAATAAGTTACAAAAAAACAATAGGCGAATGAGTCATATGCTAGAGGGAAAGTACGAGTAAAACCCTTCAATTAAAAAAAAAAAAAACAATATATCACAACAGTGTTATACTTTCACGGATAAGAAATAAAAAAAAATAATAATATAAATAAATAAAAATAAATAATTGAATAAATAAATAAACAAATTAATAAATAAATAAATAAATAAATGAATAAATAAATAAATAAATTAAGTTGGTTAATTAGGGGGTTTCCGGAAAAATCACATCTTATAAGAAACTTTTCGTTGAGTTTCTGTACTCTATTAGAGATCAATTCAACATTGGCTAACTTATGCAACTCTGTCTTGGAATAATAGCAAGGAAGACTTAGCATCATTTTTAGTAACAAGGTTAATTGATGAAACGATAAGAAAAATTAATTTGATAAGAATTTACCATTGCCTTCCTAAATGGCCCTATTAAATTGAAATTAATTTTATATGTATATCTTTAGTCATAAGTATTTTAACAATTTATGTATATACCTAAACATAAAAAGATTTGAATGTAAACCCGAACTTTTTCATAGAACCTTTTGAGTTTTAAAATTTTTTATTTAACCCGTATAAAATATTCCTTTTGCTTATCCTGAATATTGAATAAAGAAATTTTGAAATCGGATAAGTTGTTTTGAAGATTACCTCCCACTTTCAAATTTACAAAAACTACTTCTTTAAAATATAAGTATAAGTACTTACTACTTACTTAATTTTATGATCAACAATTGTGGAAGGATCAGAACCTGAGATAAAGATGCCTTCGAAGCCTTGAAGGTCCTAAGCACCCTACTTTCAGTTGGTTGGACTGAGCTATCTAACGTCCGCGATTGCTTGACCCTTGCACCGGAAGTTTGGTTTTCCCCCTCTTCTTGAACCTGGTGGCTTGGATTCAAGGCCTCTCTTGGCTGGAGCGCTATTGTCCAATTTCTCGATGTGGCCGAGCCAGTGTTGTCGACGGAAACAAGACAAGAATGTTCAAGCACTGGCTCGTGAGGCAGAAACTTGTAAAGTTGAAACTGAATTGAATGACTCGGACGATGGTCCTCTCACAGAATTGGCAAGGATGAGACATACATTTTGGACAAAAATCGTACCACCAGCAATTCGAACTCATATTGATAACATTCGAGTAAACTAACAGGCCTAAAAAATTTAACCAGCTAGGAATGTAAAGGAGCTTACAACTTTTTTTTTACATAAGACTCTGTGGATATATTTGTAAATTTCACAAGCATAGAAAAACACTGATAAAATAATGTAGACATTTTAAAGAGACAGGGAAATGAGAGTTTTTATGCGATTTATGCGATTGTTTTATTTTAATAGTTTCACGAAATGGCAATAAGACCTTAAAGATTTTTGGGAAAACTATGTATGCCACTATGTCCAGTTTCTCATAAGTATCCTTGATGACTTTACTGATAGACAACAACGCCGAGAAGTTGTCAAATTGACACCGCTTGGACAAGTTGTGGAACTGTTTATTGACAATTGTTGCAATGACTTCATTGCTAGTGATTATTTACTGGTTTTCGAGGTCGTCGCGGACATTGCATGATACACAGTTTCTGTATTTATGTTACATCGAGGTTTATGCTAGATCGAGTCAATGTGCGCGACTCTTGTGTCCTGCATCCAAGACAAAAAAAAAATCAGTCAACTTACTATCTGCAATGCATTATGATACAACATAGATCCCGATACACCATATAAGAAGAAAGCAAGTGTTAAATTCCCTGACAACTAAACATGAAATGAATAGGGACGCTCTTAGGTACTTGTCTTTGATGAAAAAAACTTAAGACTGTCGGATGATAAGCTAAGCAAGGCAGGGTTAAAGTCATATTCTAATTTTCCTGTATAGAAAAAACATGCACTGATGCAAAATGAAAGACACATTTAAGTCTTATAGATTTACCTGTTGGTTTGCATTGCAACCAATATCAACGAACATTTAACTCAATTGCAACCCTTTTGGACGATGAATGCCAAAGACGCCTAGATGTCCTTTTTGTCCTATTATTGGAAGTACGGTCCTTTTTTTCGTACAACTAAGACACAGACAACAGACACTACATTGTATTTTTAGAAGGAACGTAGGTATCTAAATACTTTATCTACATATCGGTTGCACTATACGTAAACAGATAACATATGGTGTCGTCGACGCCTTGGGCATCCATTCTCGAGATTTTTCCTGTTTTTTACATGCCACTGCAGAGTGACCCTTGCAAAGATGTGGTCTAATAAATTGTGTGCTTGTCGGAGGAAAAATCACCTAACATCAGTCACAGGGACTTTTACTGGTAAACAAATGCATTTGTCAGGTGAATCGATTCTCAGGGAGTGTCTCCTCTTTATTTAAACCTTTCGCAAAGTGGTTGAATGGATGGTTACTTCCGATTCAGCTTTAGAGCTGAGATATGTTTTGTCTAGCAAAATAAGTTACAGGACTTAGGGATATAAAAAAATGTTATTATTGTGCCAGCTTGTCAGTGAGGAAAATACGAAAAGCAAATGTTGTGAATGACGTTTTAAGGGATCCAAACCCAAAGGGTGCCATTGTATGACTATTACTCAAATTCGCTCTCCATCCCTCCGTCTGTCTGTCCCGTCTGTCAAAGGGTTGTATCTTCTGACTCTTCATGGAAAGACACTTGCAATTTCAGTACTATGGCCGCTTTAGCCACAAAGTAAAAGTAAAAATAAAATCAGATAAAAAGGCGTGAACCGTGCTTCGCGTTTCTTTAAGTGCATGAATCAAGGTTTGAGGTAGAGATAAAAAATCAGATAGTGTTGAACCAAGGACCTACAAATTTATATGACCTCCATGGCGAGATCACAGCTTCATCATATTTACTTACTTTTGTTCCACAAAGTTTTGGAACCAATGATTATACTGAACCAATAAATTTCAATAAATAAAAACATTATATTTAAAATGTTCATAATGATAAATTAACTGATATATTTGAGTGGGAAAGTACAATAAAAAAAAACACTATTTATACACAAAAAAACCATAAATACTTTTATGTATGTAAAAAAAACACAAAATTTAACAAAAGAATAATGAAAAGAAAATACCTTTTAATATCGCAGTTTAAAAAGAATTTAACGAGTAATAAAAAAAGAGGTATAAATAAATAAATAGATAAATAAATCAGTTTATAATTATATGCATTAGTTTAACAATAAAAAATAAATTAAATTGATAAATAAATGAATAAAAAAATATTTAAGTAAATAAATATATATGTTGATAAATAAAAAAAAAATATAAGGTTTGAATAAGCTAACGAACTTTGACTGATTGTGAGATCAATTCAACATTTGCTTCCTCATGAAGTTCTGGAGTTGACTAGAGTGATGCCAGAGAAGATAAACATCATTTTCAATGGTTTGTTTTCAGAAATTTGCTAATTTTTGACTTAATACTTGGTACAACTACCCCATAATTGACACCCAAATAAAAATATCACTTAAAAAATTACTTTATCAATTATCAATTATCACTTTATTAACAGATACAAACTTTGTTTATCTATTTTGAGTCCACATTTATGGCTTTAAATAATTTAATTTTATTTTAAACGGCCCTACGGAAGAGAGGAATGTTTTTCTTTTGCGAGATTTATTTATTTTTTCCTCTTCCTTGCAATATTTGTCCACGAAACTTATCGCATGATTTAGAACCATCTCGATATTGAGACCGATGTCACGCAAATATCGCAATATCAGCTTACATTGCTGATGCGAATTTTGGGAGATATGATGTAAAAAACTTATACAGATGTGGAGTAACATACACGACGAAAAGGAATTATAAACCTCAAGACATCACGATTAACAACAAAAAAATTATTCTTGACAACTCAGCGAAATATCTAGGCATATTAATAGACAACAAACTAACATGGAAACCTCACATTATTCAAAAACAAAGCCAAATCAAAAACAAATTTAGACAACTATACTGGCTTTTAGGAAACAAATCTAAACTCTCCATACAAAACAAACTTTTAATCTACAAAAGAATATTAAAACCAATATGGACCTATGGCATCCAATTATGGGGAACAGCTGCTAAATCAAATGTTGACATATAGTAATACAACGACTACAATCAAAAATACTTCGGACGATCGTCAATGCACCCTGGTATATTTCTAATGAAGACATTCATCGAGACCTTAAAATACTCAGTATTAAAGACGAAATCAAAAAGCAAAGAAGAAATCACCAAATCACAATCTCAAATCAAATACAACGAAATACGAAATCTACCTCACCATGAAGCAAACTCAAGAAGACGACTAAAGAGACTGAGGCCGGTTGATCTGCAATCCATATGAATGTTTTTATATGTATATTTATGTATTCTTGTAAATAAGTTTGTTATAAAGGTATGAATCAATTTGAGTTATGATGAAAAAACACTTTATGTCAACTAATGTATCCAATGTAACAGATGTAATCTAAAATTGGAAATAAAAAAAAAAAAAAAATGTGGAGACAGAACTTCGCCTTGAGGCAAGCCGTCATTAAAGTTCATTGAAATTGAGGGACTATTTTTATCATACATTCTGAAACAACGATTAGAAGAGAATCTTTGAACGATTTTACATAGGAACGGGGGAGAGTTGTAATCCATGATTTGGTGTATGAGAGCATTGTGCCATACTGAATCGACTCTCTCTTCGATATTTTTTCATTGTGTGGTTACTTTTAACACTGTTTAAAAATCTGAGAACCTGATGGAAAGGCTTGTGATGCCGTCGAAAGCCAATTTGAAAATATGGTATTTCAAATTACTTAACAAATTACTAAGCAACTTAGCAAACTTTCATACCTAAGGCACTTGGTTCTATTAGGCGACTTAAAAAAAAATAATTATTCTAGTCACTTTCATGCAGACGGAATATATTGTCTTTTAGACAAGCGTTCAAGATATAAGAAAAATATTTTACTCCTATCTTCGGAAATTTTTTTAAATATAATTTTTGTATTTGTTTAAACTGTCGAGATAAAATGTGAACAATTAAGTTATAAAAAACTTAAATCATCTTGCTTTTCAACAATCTTGACCACAGAATTTCATGTACGACTCAACACATTTCCGAACCGTCGTGAAGGTGAGTCTTCTTCGGATAAACGCATTATTGGGTAAACCATCGCCTTTCAATTGAATAAATTGATAGATCCCAAGTTCGAGTCCAGAAAAAAAATGCAATTTTTGAACAGGGCAACTGGCGATGGTATTCTAACTTAATGGGTATCTTTGCTGTGGTGGTAACTTTATCAGCTGCTGGTATATTTAGTTTATGCTGTCAAAAATAATGTTTTAAGTAAATGATATGTCATTGTCTCTACTGTGAAGGCATAACACTGATAACAGAATTTTACCTTTCGAACTTTCAAGTATGTAAAATTATTTCCAATAAAATACTGCGAAGTTAGCGAAATTTAAGAAATCGGAACCATATTGTCCGTTTCAATTCTGGTTGGCAATTTTTATAGTACACATTATTTGGTCCTGGACGTTGTCATTGACTCAGAAGGAACGCCTCTTTTATGCACTATGGAGCAAAGTAAACACAGTCAAAAATGCAGGACATTCTCGAATTCGTAAAGATTATTCATGAATCGCCGATTGCAAAGCTCTGAGGTTCTCTGAGAGGAAACGAGAGGGATACTCACCACCCACAATTGTTTAACCTCATTTAACGGGGCGTAAACGCATTGTCAATCAGAAAATATAAGCAAACCGAATCGCATCCAAATCAATCATTTTATAGCAACGCTGAAACAATTTGGCAAAAAACTTGCGCTTAAAGTTTAGTCAAAAGTTTAACAAGCCACATACACTAAGGCTTTAGTATATCTACTAGTTTTGGTGATTTCATTTTACTTCAAGTACAAAGTTCATCACATCTACGCGAATACCTATTACTGTGGAAACTTTTTTTAAGACAGATTTGTCAACTAGAACGGAAAAAAAGATTTCGAAAATTTCAAGAACCAACGAGTACAACTGTTCGAAATAAACAAACTCAATCTGGTTCGTTCGTTGCATTTGTTCGTTCGTTCCTGCTCTGTTGGATACATATCGTTGAAAATTTCCATGCCAGAGAGTTTCCCCCCCTTAAAGACGAAATAATTTCAATTTGCGTTTGATAAATCGCCAATTTCCTTACCCGAGCGAAACGGAAGTTAGGTTCAAGTACTTTCTTGTGCATAAGCAACTGCTGCTGCTCTGCGTACAAGGAAAGCGCAATGATGTCGAATAAACTTTTACAAAAGCAAAGTTTCAACAGTTTTACTTTCGAGCTTGCCCTATCGAATTTCTATCGAGCCATAGAGTGCTCGGGGTTGTTTTTGTTATAATTGAATAACAGCTAACAAAATGAAAGAAGGGGCGATGTTGTGGGTGTCAACTAATAGCATTTTTGACGTTAACTGTCGTGGTGTCAAAATTCTTAGGCCTTTGTTGGAAGTACAAAATTGAAGCTACAAAATATTTTCCAGTTGAATAAGTTTTATGTTTGTCAGCATTTATATACAACCGAAGGTTTCATTATTGGCTTGTAATTGGAAGTAACCAAGTTTTGTTGGGTAGTTTGCTGGGATTGGAAGGAGTCCATTTATGCAGGACGATAAATTTGATATTTGGAAAGAAGCATTAGTTGCAGATGATATTGGTCCTACTACATTCAAGGATATGTGATGAAGAGATGTGGAGGGGCATATTGGTGAGAAAATTCCTAAGACCAACGTAAGATGAAGTCAAGTGCCGAACTGACTGTGCTGTAGGCTTGGACTATAAAGGGGCCACAGCATAACATATCATTACTCTCGTCTCATTTAAACTTTGCCAATTTTAGATTTTTTATTCCCACGGTTCTGGGATAATATAACAAACAACAGGAAACTCGAGTTAGCAATGCTGAAATAAGTTGTTTTTTTATATTGAATATAAATTTCTAACCGACTGATTCAATGAAAAAAACAGAAGCTGGGCACAATCATGCCACAAAGAACCACACCAACACTTTTGCGGTGCCGTGAATGCAAAACAATATCAAAGACAAACGTGCGCTTCTCTTTAAAATGTCAAGGCGCCAGAAGTTGAGGTGAGTTCATCAGAAAAATTTTGAACCCAGAGTTCAATTTGACATTCATTGCATTGGCGCGCTTCTGTTGCTTGCCTGCGCTGGAAATGAGTGTTGGGATCATCGGGGCTCGGATATCAGGTACTTCTGTACTTTGGTTGACTCACAAAAAATAAGGGCTGCAAGGATACATCTATTGATTTGGCTTTGGTTAACTACTCATAAGTTTGATGGCGGGAAACACGATTCGTTTGAATGTTACCAACGGCTCTAAATATTCTTGAGTATTTGACCACCTTCCGAACTTCTCAAACGTAGCTTCGTAATAAGGATCAAGGGAAACTTTCTATTAAAATAAACTTGGCTGATAATTCGAGATGGTCTAGCATTCTTCTTAGTTGGTCTGTAGCAACTGTATTCCATTTCAAAACGTCTTTTTTTCGTTTGATTTGAGGAGCATATTTATCTGATATTAAATGCCTTCATTCGTTATCAAATTAATTATGCAAATCGCCGACGAAGTTTTTAAAGTTAACTTATATACAACAAAATCATTTACAATATAAGAGTTGATACGCTAAGCAATTTTCATCTAACGTCGTCCTTTTCATAGTTTTCATATTTAACATATCCTTGCTAGCCGTATACAAATTCAATTATAATCAGTTTATGGCTACACAACCAAAAACTTTCCTAATAATATTTTAAACTGAAATGAGAGTTCAAATTTAACCCGAAGTCCTTTGGAATGGAAAATACAAAACAACCCCTTATAGACGGAATAAGCAATTGAATTCAAGAAACATATGTACGTATTCCTTATGGAATCTGGCTGGCTATGTCTTAAAACAACTTAGCAGAACTTCAGTATACCTCCAATGGCCTAACAAAATCTTCCGAACGGAAACATCTTGCAAAGAGGAAACACAACATCCTGCGCTTTAGGGACACACGACTTTGCAAAATCTTAACTACAGCTGATAGCATGACAAACTTTGAAATACCTGTGAATAATGTGTACAGAGATTTTATTGAATTGAAATACGGCAGCCAGCCAATTTGTGATTTGGATTGAAAGGAAATTCAAGACTTCGAATAAATTTCCTTCTCAAAGCGATTGAGAATTCAATTTTTGTTTGATAGTTTTTTTATTTTTAAATTCGATTTAAGAAAAATTATTTCTTTACATCAGTTCCGAAGGCTGTCTATTAAATTTTAATGCTGCAATGGGAAATCAATGTCTTCGGCATTCCGGTGACAGAAATTGACACAACATCAAATGACAACTGACATTGTTTTCAAATTGATCCTTAAAACAATTTTTATTGTAGCAAGAAACCATGATTTTCATATTCGATTACGAAATACTTTCGAAGTGGTGTTTTTGATGGTGTCCATACGGTTGTGGTCAGTTATAAAAGCTTCTAGAGTACTGAATAGTCTTTTAATAGTATGTCCACATGTATCCATTCTCTACTTGTGCGTCCTCGAGTTTTTTTTTTTTTTCACTGCATGTCGTGATATTTGGCTGCTCTAAGCTTAACCTAGTTTTTATGCCGTGACCTTTTTTAGTTCTGAAAATTATCAAAATGTACTCGTATACTTACACTAGGGGACCTGATAGATGTTGTGCATGCCTTCGTATCAAAATATAACACATATATGTACATACATATATTTGTCAATAAGCGGAAAATCTTATATCTGGGAACATGATTTTGAGAGACCCGAGTTTTTGTCTAGAAAACGCTGTTCTGTTTCATTGTGACAGCTATAGTGTTTCAAACTTTTTGTTTTCAACTATTTAACTAAGAAATACGTGTATAACTTTTAATTGAATTCCACTTATCGGCAGCGAAACGAAGCTGCGTTTTTATATCGTGATCAAATTACAAAAACAGTATTTTTTCCTACATATTTTGAAATTTTGCAGTTACATGTATGAATCCAGTATTCACACTTATTCTGGGTAAAATAAAAGTGATATCCCAGAACACACCGTAAAAATAAACCTGAACTCAAAAAGAGATAGAAAGATAGATATTTTAGAGATTCGATATTTAAACTGAATCTTTCTTCTGAGAATTAATACATTTTAATTTAAATAGGAATGTGCCAAATATTTTTTTTTTATTAACACTGGACTGCACGCGTGGCCTACTATAGTAGACCACAGTAACAGTTTTCTTCATGACTTAACAGTTTTTTATGTCAGAGTAGTGTCAGTTCAGATAAGCCTCATCAACTAAATTTGTCAATAGGTCAGTATGTCGCTTGACGTGTTCGCGAAAGCATTGTTCTGTAATTAAGCGCCAAAGTCACTTGTCTACCATAGTAGTCCGCGCGAGTATACGTGTACCAATTTTTCTGTTTTCTGTTTCTGTTTTCTTAGAAAATAAAGATTTTTCATCATGAGTAAATCAGACCTGGAGAGATGGCTTTTGGAGATGGAGACTGATGATGTCTTCGACGATCCAATTGACTGTGAAGAAGAGGAACTGTTAGCGGATTTTGAAAACCGGTTCGTGCTCGTGAGGCGGAAACTAGATTGGACGACTCTGACGGCTTTTAATATTCCTCTCGCGGAATTGTTTGGTAGAAGACCATCAACCTACAAATGTTCAAATGGTACAATTTGGCCAAAAAAGGTACCACCACCAACTCGAACTCGAGCCCATAACATTCGTGTAAGACTACCATGCCCAAAAGGAGAATGTTTAAGCAGTAAGTAAATTTATTAGAGGATTATTTGACATATCATAGTTTCTTAAAAATCTCTCAATTCAATTCAATTCAACACCGGCTTGCCTGTATGCAAGTCATGAGTGGAATGATATGACTGTAAATTAAGCCTCATTTTCAATATTCTGTTTAGCGACACTTGTAATTTCGTTAAGTAGCATATTTAACAATTACCCCATACTTGGCACCCGTATAAAAGTATTGCTTGAAATACAACATTGTAAATGATTTTTAAATAAAGATAATTTTTCGTCAAGGTGCATTCCTAAATATTTTGCGGTCTTGCCCAGTTTTACACCGTTGAGGACAATTTGATTGCTTGGTAGTATGCAAGTTTTTCTTTTTCTTGTAAAAAAGATCCCTTGCAATTTTTCAGCATTCAATTTTATTTTCCACTTGTTGTAATATTGGTTCAATACTTCGAGTGCATTTTGAAAATTAGTCTCAATATCAACACTAAATTCATGTGATGAAAGAATTGCCGCATCATCAGCATAGATGGCTGATTCACAAGATGGTAGCTGTGGAAAATCTGAAGTGTACATATTATTAAGAACAGGGCTGATTACATCGCCTTGCGGTGCACCTGCGTTATAATATTGTTAATCAGAGGCGGAGGAACCAACAAAAACTTTGAAGCATCGTTTCTTTAGAAAACTCTGAATATAAGTTTAATGAGGTAGCGAGGAAAGCCAAGGATGAGCATTTTGTAAATATATCCTCATGCCACATTGAATAATTTTTTTTACAATGTCAAGAAGTAATAGACCGGTTGGTTTCCCTATGGAAAAGTTTTCTTTTATATGCCTGGTGATCCTAAGCAATTGTTGGGAGGTGTTGCGAAAACTGTTGGTCTGGGAAAACGTCGATAAATCTAAGAAGTTCCTTTTTCAGTACTTGCTCAAAAATTTTGCTAAGATCACTGAGCAAACTTATTGGTCTAAAACTCTTTGGGCTTTGTGAAGGTTTCCCCGATTTCATTATGGGAATATCTTTCGCAAGTCATCGATATCTACATACAAAGGTAAAATCTTTTTAAATTATATTAAATTCTTATTCAAGTCAAGGAAATTTTATGCAGACATATATTGCATTTCACGCGACTTTGTTTGGACAAGTAATACGCTTTTTTGTGGGCGGAAGAGCGAAAGAGTGTATTGAGGCTTTAAAACGATAAAAGCATCCGGATCTTTTTTTGTATATTAAAAAATGGAACATAATATAAACTTATTACTTCACTATCTCGTGCGAATATAAAATACGATTATACAGTTTATTCCGTAACAATTTACTTAAAACTTTATAACCTAACAATTAAAATAGTAATTTTAGTTTTATTCCACCAACAAAACCTTCTTAATTTTAAAAAAAATTCAATCTTTGCATGCCTGCCAAGTATGCCAACTTTGCCTCGGAAGGTCAGTTGACGAGGAAGCATTTGAACAAAGAAGATACCTGCGAGCCTTCTATCAACCACCCAAATTGCTTTTGTACATTTTCCTAGTCGCGGATCCATTTCATTTCTGAAGCGACTAGTCCAATTCTCGTTTACCAGTTCTCAATAACAAAGGGTCCCCTTTGACTCAGGACAAATCTGTCAAACACATGCATTGAGGTAACCAAAGAGCACTGTGTGCATAAAACTGCCAAACGCGAGTCGCAAAATATGCAAAGCTTTGTATGCAGAAGTTGCTCTTATGAAAATGTCATAAAGCTATTCATCAACCCCGCAAGGAAAGAGGCTTTCGTGCAATACGCCGCAGAGTTAAATGAAAAAAAAAATGCCGGAAAAGTTCTCGATTTCGTAAATATCAACAACTCATTTCGTTTCATTTGATTATTATTTAAGATTAAACAAGAAGTGTGTAAATGTTTGATGCACATGATACAAGTATTACCTTACTAAGTTACACAAGTAATTACAAAATTACAAAAATACGTAAACAATTAAATAAATTATTTACTAATAGATACATAAATCAATGTTATAAGAAAAAATCTTAAGCCGCATGGCAAAGTGTTTTATGCTTCTTTTAATGTGTGGTGTCAGGGAATGTCAAAAAAACCGGCCAAGTCCGAAGCCAACTCGCGCAACGAGGGTCCATACCAAATTGTAGCCATGTTTATTCTATCACGGGAATCGAGTTTTAAAAATTTTTTCCACGTTTGTTTCTATGTTCTTTTTGAGGTTTTGACGAGTATCAAAATAAATTTAAATTCTCCTTCTTCTGGAGTAAAATTGATTTTTTGTAACGTAAATGTTCCCTGCTCTAAGACATAGCAAATTCTAACTCATTCAACGGGAAGTACCCCATAGGGACTATACCCTTACGAGTATAAACAGCCAAATCTTTTGACAGCTTGATGCCTGATTTTTTCAACCTTTAAGTGACCGCATTTCTATATATTTGATTTGAACTTAATATCTCCATGCGTTCCTGAGAAATATTATGGTGACTGACGGACGGATAACAAAGTGATGCTTAAATGTTTCCGTTTTTCCTTTTGAGCAACGGAACCTTAAACATGATCGAGATGAGTTCAAAAAAAAATTTGAAGATATGAATTTTTATCTTGAATGTCCCTAGCGAAATGGAAGAATACAAGTTCTCGAAAAGATATGTTGGTGCTTTCTCTGTCACGAACTAGTTCCTTAAACTAGGCGGCTACAAGCATCGCCGATTTCAGATGACTTTTTTATTTGTATTTGTATTTATTGTTCCATATTGAATGCATTTGTTCCTTAACTATATTGCACATTTTTCTAGAGATATGGTAGGTTAGAGAGAAGAGGATTTGGTTCGCAATCTAAGAGAAAAAATAAATTAAATAATATGTAAATAATAAAGGGATAAATATTTAACTTACACAAAAATAAACAAGAACTTCCTGATAGGAAGTTAATAAACAAATAAATAAATCAACAAATATGTAAATCAACACATAAATAAATAAATAATTGAATAACTAAATATATAATCATATACATAAATAAATGAAAAAGTATAAGACTAGATATTTAACTAAGTCAACGCAAAAATAAATAAATAAATGAGTTAGTAATGAATAATTAATAAATAAATAATTTTATGAATAAGTGATTCAAAAATAAATAAATAAATAAGTCAAGTAGTAAAAAAATAAATTAATAAATAGATTAATAAATAAGTTAATGAATTATTAAATAAATTATTAAATAGTTTATATTGAAAAAAAAATAAATAATTAAAAGAAAGGTCAGGGAACACAGATAAAGAGATTCTTAAATAAATAATATTAATACATCACCGTAAAATATATATCAATTCTGGTTGCTATTTGACACTGGTAGATTGGCGACAAGTACGGTAAGACAATTTATTTATTCTTGTATGTACTTTTTCAATATAACATATAGAATGCAATACCAACATCAATTTAGGAACCTTATTTCGAATTCTTTGGAGTAATAAAATCCGGCTATTAGCGCATCTTTCCCAAACAGGCGCACCATAAAACTGTTGTCAAGATGTATACCTAAATATTTACCACTTGACCCACTCTCTACCTTTATTCCATTGATGGTAAGTCTGTTGCTTGGTAAGAAGCAAGCTCTTCTTTTTCATGTGAAAAAGACAGCTTGAGTCTTTGAAGCATTTATTTTTATCTTCCAATTGTTGAAATACGAAGTAACTGTATTCAAGTCAGATTGCAAATTGGTTTCAATGTTGAAAACAGTAGAAACAGCATCTGATGAGTACATGCTTGTGTCATCTGCGAAAATTGCAAACTCACAGTTGTTAAGGCAAGAAGAAAATCATAGTTGTATATTGGTTATAATATTGGAGAAATCAAGGCGCCTTGAGGTGCACCAGCATCAACAGGAAAGGTGTTGGAGTACCAGCTATTAATACATACTTTAAAATGTATTCTTGTCAGAAACGATTTAATTATTTAAATCAGGTACAGTGGGAAGTTGTGCATGAACAGCTGATGTAGTAATCCATTTTGACATACGGTGTCGAAAGCTTTTTCCATACCCAGGAAGATAAAACCTGTACTCTTCTTTTAATGGAGGTTAGTCTTTTTATGTTTGGAGATCCGATTTACCTGATTGACAGTATTGTGGAAAGATCTAAAGCCAAATTGTTCGGGAGGCAATATTTCGTTGGCTTCCACATGTAGCATAATTTTATTATTTATAAGCTTTCCAGATGACTTTTTGGTCTTCCTGTGGAAATAAGAAGTGAACTCACCAACTATCCCTCTCTATCTCTCATCAAACCGAACTTAAATATAATTTTCTGATCGACCAGTCAGAATCAAATCAAACCAAGTTTTCACTATTGTAGCTCTGAAATCTAATGCATTCCTGCAAAGACATTCACACTATTTGATGTGAGTTTATGATGTTGTTGCATTTACATTAACTGGCGTTTGAAGTAAATTGCATTATCGCTAAATTCTCGTCTAACATATGCTTAATTCGATAAGTGGCATTTCAATCAAACACTTAATGGATCTATCCTAGTTGGCGGGTTGAACACCTGCATTCGTATTTTAGATGTAAGCTAACATAAAGAGCACTTTGGGTCAAGTTATATTTGACCTAAGTACTCTTGGCGCTAATAAATATCGATTCACCAATTAAACCAAGTCTAATCGTGTGTACGACATGATGAAGATAAGTTAAATGAAACAATTATACAAGTTAATTTAAAGCGACAAACACTCAGGGTGCTACGAACCGGAAAACCGGAAAGCTTAAGCGGAATTAATTAAGCTGCATTGAGCGAGTATGTATATCTGTCCTCATTAAATCTAGGTGTTGATACCCATTAAACAATAAGGCACGTTATATCCTCGCATCCTGATGTCTTACCCTCACCGGTCATAAATAAGGCTTCATTTTGATTATGTTAACAAAAAACTACTTGTGCCTGCCTTACAGCTTCTCCTTGATTTGGAATAGAAATCATATTCAATTGGTTTGTTTCATAATTAGACCCTTAGCTAACGAATCATCCGTGGGAATCAGGGCCAATTATTTTACCTTTCTAAAATGTTGCAAATCCTCCTGAAAGGTTGGATTTTCGGGATATAATGAGGAGGAAAAAAAAACACAAGAAACTATCGGACTCGTATAATCCATGACAAAATAGAATGGAAACGAGAGTGTAGCCTGCCTGTCCCAGAAAACTTCATTATTATTTTTTCTTTCTTTGTCAGTTTAATTTAACAATTTCCTTGGGAGCATTGTCTTCAATGGTTTGCCGCTGCAACCGTAGTGCCATAAATCTTCCATAGAATCAGCTAACTTTGGCTGAACTTTGACAAGTTTTTCGAACAGTAGTCGCAAGTGGCAGAAGAGAATTACACGTGGGAGAGTTCGATTGAAAGAAGAAAATATTATCAGGGATTGAGGTCAAAATAGGTTTCCAACAAAAGCTTAGTTCAAAATAAACTGTCATACTTTACCAATCGACATCTTGTGTGTGGACGTTAACCTTTTCCGCAACTGGCAAATCTTCAGAGTTGGTAAGGTGATGAAAAAATGTATTTGGCTTATCCAAACTTTGTTTCTGTCCATTTAATTACGGTATATTTTTACTTTTGTTCCGAAAGTTAACTGAACTTTGCCACAAAGGGATTATCCTGTATGAGTATAAGTCCAGATATAAAAATAGTTTTTTTTTTGACATTCAGTACTGATAACTTACCCCCACTTATGAGATATCGAATTACAACTCCAAACAGCTGTTCCAATGAATTTGCCAACTGCAACTGCAAAATTAATTGGGAAATGGATGGCAGTCCACTTCGTTAAGGGTTTCAACTGAATACGAGTAGAGTGCAGTTTTTGTACAGGTAGCCAAGTCAGTAATCGAATTATGGCCAGTTTTTATTCTGCATGTTATTAAGCTTTATGATCAAATAATCTTTTTAAAAAAGACAATTATGAATTAATGTTTTGGATTTTGAGACTACTCGAAATGTTTTGATGCAGATTCAAAAGTATACAGGCATTTCGAAAAAATCCATGGCCAGTAAATAATTGGTAATTTTTGTGGTTGATTTGAAATGAGATTTGTTATTATAAAATTGTTCATATCATTTCATTTCATTTTATTGTGGCGAAATTTTAGATTGCATATTTAAGAGACACGGAACAGGTTACTTTACTGCTTTAAATTTTTACAATATTTATGCAATTGTTACCACGGATAAAACATTTAAGTGTAGGAAAATCAACTTAAAGAAACCTTCGTTATTATAAAAGAATAGAAACAAAAAAACATGAAATATTTTCTCATAATAAAACTTTTGTATGGATTTGGAGTAGAAAAAATTACTGATTTCATCCTATAAAAGTTATTTTCGAACTGAAATAGTTTTTGCGCGTGGTGTCAATCTACAAAATTTGAAATAGCACATGAACATTCTGGATTGATAGTTTCCTGATAAGGATGTGTCGAAATCTTCACTGCGGTAGGCAATTTATTCCAGTTTGTAAATGAGACGTTATGGATTCTAGACATTTTGTCAAAGACTAGTTCGTAACCTCTCACCAAAGATGTTTTATAACCACGAGCCTCATCGGATTTCTGCGTAATCGTAAACTCTGCTTAATTTTCGTACTATTGGAAGATAGAAGTTTAGTTTGTATTGTCGTTTTGATTCACTTTTGTCTATATATACGAATCTTAATGCAAAAGCTGTTTTCCCATTTCCCTCCTACCATCAGCAATTTGGATGACTTTATTTTCAACAATTTAGGTGTTGACCCTGAACTGCATTTTAATATGTTTTTTTTGGCGAAATCTTCAAGAAAAGCAGCGTAGATAAGGGGAAGAAGAGAAGAGAATTCTGAAAATAAAAAGTAGCCAAATGAGAGTTGACTCTCCGCGCCTCCTAAGAGTATACAACAGTATAAATCTTGAATTAAGATTTCTCATAGGATCGCATATACTACTGTGTCCAAAAAATAAGGTGACATTGTATTTATTTTGAAAATTCTTTATTTATACTTCCAAATCAATTTCATCCCCTTCAAAGTAATCCCCTCCCGATGCAATGCACTTATGCCAACGGATTTTCCAATCTTTGAAACACTGGTTGTAGTCACTTTCCGGGATGGCCTTCAGTTCCGTCTTCGCTGCGGCTTGAATCTCCTCTATCGTATCAAAACGGTGTCCCCGGAGCGGTCTTTTGAGCTTGTTGAACAGCCAGAAGTCGCACGGCGCCAGATCAGGTGAATACGGTGGTTGCGGAACGATATGGGTTGAGTTTTTGGCTAAATGATCACGAATTACGAGTGCGGTATGGGATGGTGCATTATCGTGGTGTAAAAACCAAGAATTGTCTTTCCACAATTCCGGCCTTTTTAGGCGGATAGCGTTACGCAAACGACGCATAACGTTCAAATAATATTCCTTGTTGACAGTTTGGCCGGTTGGAAGGAATTCATAAAGCACAACACCACGATAATCGAAGAAAACAGTCAACATGACCTTGATTTTTGAGCGACTTAGGCGCGGGATTTTTGGTCTTGGCTCTCCTTTGGCACGATATTCGCTCGATTGATCGGATGTTTCGGGGTCGTAAGCATAGTTTCAAGTCTCATCGCTAGTTATAATGCGTTTCATGACATCCTGGTAGTCGGAAAGCATTGTTTCACACACTTCAACACGACGCCTTTCTTCCAAAAAATTTAATGTTTTCGGTACCAGTCGAGATTTGACGCGCTTGAGGCCCAAAGCATCCTTCAAAATGGTATTGACTGAGCCTTTCGATAAGCCAACTTCATCAGCAAGGTCTCTAATCGTTAATCGATGGTTTTTCAACACCAAATCTTTGATTTGTTGGACGTGAGCTTCATCGGTTGAGGTTGATGGTCGCCCAGAACGCTCTTCGTCTTCGACACGTTCACGGTCGGCTTGGAAATCTCTATACCACTTGTAAACATTTTTTTTAGACAAAGCCTCATCATCAAAGGCTTTCTGCACCATCCTCAACGTATCCGCAGCAGAAAATTGATTCCGCAAACAAAATTTAATGTAAATTCTTTGCTCAATAAATTTCGACATCGCAAAAAACGAAAAACTCACTTTTAGCAGCTCACAAAACGACGCGTATCTCAAACAGTATGAATATATTTTGACATGAAATTTCACATAGATGTCACTGACAGTACTACCAACCTAAAAAGAAAGAAAAATTTCCAAATCCTTCGACGCGCGCAGTTTAAATTCATATGTCACCTTATTTTTTGGACACAGTAGTACATATCTCCGAATAAGCCAGACAAAGTAAAAGGTCTTTATCGGTTTAATTGTTATTCCAATAAAAATTAAAATTTCATAGAAAATAAGGATCTGAAACGATTACAAGATTAAGAGATTATTGTATGAAGACTTACTGAAGAAATGTATGAAATGTATCTGTCAAAATGTAGTGGTGTCAGTATGAACTCCAACTTCCTACCCCAGCGAATGGATGAACGTCTTTATTGTTCGAAACATCTTTAATTTCGAATTTCAGCTGTGATGAATTTTTTTTTCATAAAACACCCAAAAACGATCAGACTAGCAGACAAAAATGCTATCGCGCCATAAGCGGTGTACACGTGGATTACTCCTTGAATTTGCAGTTTCTGTATCCTCAATCCAATCCAATGAAAGTAGCTCTTCTACTGCGATTTAAATCGGTTGTAATTGAATGACTGCTGGCATGATTTGAAAAGATGTGCGTCCCCTTATGGATAGTGTAAAATTGGTGAACTTTATCAAGTAGGTTCCATTGCGTGTTTGCGTTTTGCCATAGATTTCAATTTCGCCATCAAATATATTTAAGAACATAACGCCCACATCAATCTTCTCAACTGATGGTATGTGTTGATTGTTAGTTTGAGTGCAAGTTCAATTACGGCCCTTCAGAGGATTCGGTAAGCATGTTAAATTGCTGATATCCACCATATTTCCTTCTTCACAAATCGAAATAAGATTCAAAGCTCTACAATTATTTCTCACTCTAAAATATCTTTTATTGCATACTAGTATGTAGTTACTTTAATTATTATCTGACATTTTTATTATTTTGTCATTTCGTTTGACTGGCTTCAACAAAAGTTTTTCGCAATGTTCATTTTTTGATTATGGAATGTTTACTATGAAATAAAAAATATGCCATTTATAAAGGATTTACATGAGAAACTTCTAAGGCCTCTTCAATAGTGTTAAAAGGTTAATTTTTTTTACTTAGAGCATTAATTGCTTTTTGTATTTCCTCTTTTGACAAAATTACAGAATCAATAATGCCGGGCTTTGCCCAATGAATTGCATATTTTATATTTATAAGTTCTTCTTTGACTAATTTAATTTGTTACTTAAGTTTCATAACTAACATCTCTGATACAATGTTATATATTTTTATTTCATTTATATATTCATATGTTAAACGTGTCACATTATTTATTCTTATATTATACATTTCGTTAATAACGAATTGTCTGCCGTTACTTTCAATTAGGTTATGAAAAGCCCATCTTTTGTATAAGCGATTTCCGCATTAAGGCTAACTATTTGAGAATTCGAAAATTTCAGTATCCGCACCTCTGCAGACGCTAAGGCGAAAAGTAGTAAATACATATGTTGAGACAATTTCCTTTTCTAAAAACTGCTTAAACTTATTTCGATTATGTGGTAAAAAAAATGTATACTACACTATTTCTTTTTATTTTATTTTGGTATGATTTCAATATTAAATTTATTTTTAATTTGCTTTCCGTCTTTACAACCGTTTTGAACTTATTTTTTCAGCCACTTTGTTGTTTCTAAAAATATTTTATTCCACAAATTTCTGATTTTAAATTTTTTTTTTTTTCTCAAATTTTTTATTTTACTATGATTTCACAGCGAACTACGAAAGAAAGAAAAAAACGGATATGTATTATGTACTTGTGTTGCCTTAAATGCGCAATTCAATGTTTTCATTTTTCTTTATTCGTCAACCCTCTGTTTTAAGCGATTTATTGAAATGTTTGGACGATCAGAACTGAATCACACATCAATTCATATGAAATACGTTTTTTTATAATTATAATAAATTAATGCTCGGATTGAGAAAAATGCCGCCATGAAAGCAAAACTCGTATACAAGGATGTGACAAAACGTATTTTTTTGTATATTTCTTATTGGAATTACACCTTGTGTTAAATGGACAAGATCATTGCATAGTTTTAAAAGTTG